>CALNXK010000133.1:355000-510000 GCA_942486035.1 Porites lobata
ATTCTAAAAAGGTAAACATGACAGTAAATGCATGTATTGATAGTAATGCAGCCTGAAAACGACACAAAGATACAAAAAAGGACGAATAGATATCCTTAAATGGAAATCAATCATGCTAAATTATACCTATCATTCCAAATGGAACGGAAACCAAACTGCTTTGGAAAACTGACATGCTCATTAGGAGAGATTAGCGAGGAGATGGGCCTTCCTCCAATAGGACGAGAGATAGATCAAATATAAAGAAATCTCTCTTGAAAGGCCGAGTAGCATTTCAAAAAGGTTACTCTCCAAGCCTTTTTTTACACCGTAACAAATACTGATCTTCTGGTTAAACAGTCGCTTGGTGAAAAGGTGTGTACGCTTATATTTTACGTTGATAAATATTTATCATCAGTTCAGTTCGCACGCCAGAGGTCTCTTTTCTGGAAATGAGAACTGTTCCTATTTTTCCTGCGGTTTGCGGTGGGCTATTGGTCTTGTTACTTATCAAGATAGGATTTGGGCAAACATCTTCGCAAGACCAAGTTTTGAATTTGTGAGTATCACAACATGTATTTTTAAAGTACACGACTTTGAGCACTTCCAAAGATGTCAAGGGAACTAATACCCCTTGAAGTTTCTTTCCAAGTATACATACTTCCGCCTCAGTGAATAATATTGCTTTTTATATGAAATCATTTGTAGCTAGTAAAGTAGGATTCAAGTACCTCGTCAAGCGCATCAACGTAATTTGAGTAAAAGGCTCAAAAGGCAAATCCTTAGGCTATGTAACAAATTCTCTTAGTAATTAGAGAACAGTACTGTACTTACTTACTACTTCGCTGCAGTTTGCAAAAGCTGAGGTTTAAATATTTACTTTTCCATGCTTTATCAATATACTCTCCATTTACTAGTGTTTTAGGAATGTTACTTAGAATTTCTTTAGAATTGGAGACTAGTTGCTACCGTTAAGTAGGGGCGCCAAGAGTTGCAAAAAGTCAAAAGTCGCGAAACATTAGCTATTTTATTCATCTTTAAAAACACCCCGGTGTGCTTGACCGTGGAATTACTGCCTTCGCTCCCCCACAAACACTTTTTCCCTCCCACGTTTCCACTACGGATAGCTCCTTATCCACTGAAAACACGTACAAGAACTTTTTTTCAAGCGAAGAAAGCACCAAATAGATTGCTGGAAGAATTACCTGCGGCAGCCCTCGCTCGATCATTAACTTGTTTTTCTATGTCATTAATTTGATGTGTAATACTTTTACCTGTCACTGATCTGGTACGTGCTTTGAACATCGAGAAGGCTTTTTTAGAGACATTGCAGCAACCAAACCCCTCTTCATGTTCCCCCAAAAAACAGATAAACAGATTTTCGTATTCTTATTTAATACGATTAACGTCCAGCGCGTGCCTTGCTAGCGTGCAAGTATTTATATAACCTCGGAAAATATTTACAGAACGACTTATCCTCTTAATCCCAAAGACTGTAAGGAAGTACTTATGGAAGACCACTTTAGTGGTCAGAGTATGTGTCAATTTGCTGCAAGAGATCAATATTTCAATTTGTTTGATACAAAGAAAATATAGATTATTAATTTAGCCAATTACCTTTTCACACAAAATTCAGGAAATCAGAATTTGGGCTTTGTTTGTTTGTTTTGGAAAGCTTACAGGAAACGGTGCGAGTGAGTAGAAATAGAATCTACGAAAAGAAGACATTGAAAACACTTAGTAATACAACAATTTAACTTGTCTTATTTTCTAAGCTTGGATGAGTTAGACAAGCTCGCAGGGCCAAAGTCATACCAAGAAAATAAAGGTCACTTCTGCAAATACTTTGAACCCCATACAATACGTACTCCACGGAACTACAAGAGACGAACTGTGAAAAGGTTTCAAGTACCATGCACAGAGGGCGACGAAAAAATCAAACCATGCATAAAATATAGGTAAGACAAAGCTATGTAGAGATGTTAAACGGATTCTTACATAAAGTCACACACTCGACAAGCAGCCAACGTTATCAACTGTTAGTAATGACACAAATTCACTGGTAATTCGTCCGTTCAACACAAATCGAAATGGCGGCTGTGACTGGATATCATGAACTGTTATATGGTTTATAATTGACTTAGCACTTGCAATACTTGTCTAGATAGAGCTTGAGAAGTCATTCTTTAAGAGCCACTCTTTTAGAAATTTTCATAAAGCCAGTTCATTATTGTTCCGGGTCGAATAGACAGGGTAACCACTCTACCATCATGATAGCGCAATTAATGCCCCCACACTACCCCAGTGAGGCGACGGAATCTGCCTTTATCAGCAAAGTTAGTACAAAATATTTACTCAAAGCGTTCTATCCACTATGCGAATATTTGACTCGTCCTAAAGAAGTTCATGGCCGGTCTGTACTGTAAGTTAAGGTCCGACGGTTTTGTAACACAAATATTTATTAGCTGATCAACGGATCGTTGGTTGGGTTTATCCGCAGGCCACAGGAAGGGAAACAAAACAGGTCCCTGCGAACTCCTAAACATCTTGTTGGTATGAGGAATGCGGAGTTGAACAAAGTTTTGTTGTTGGGCGGGTCATCGCGGCAGAGGTCATAAATTGATTCTAGGCTAAACCAGAAATTAGGAACTAAAGTATAAAATAGTGAAACTAAATGCAAGTACAAGTAAAATGGGGATGAAGGGATTCAGCCAAAAAATATTCAATTTTAAACTGTATTAAGAAGAAAATTGTGGGAGAAGCTACACGTGAGTCGAGTAAGATACCTGCAAAGCGATACCGTTGTGTTTCAGTTTCAGCCAAGAGGCTTATAGCTGCTCCTTTATTGGGTTGTAGAGCCGGAAGACAGCAATACTAAATTTATTAGCTCTTCTACTTATCTTAAGACGTACAGGTGAAATTGGTTAACTAACTTTAGAAATGTGACCTGTGCTTTCCTCAACCGCAAAGCCAGTGACTTGTTTCCGAGATTATAAAGTGCATTTTCGATTGCATATATACTAACCAGGAAACAATTTCGAAGAAATATTCATAGCAAGAAAAAAAATGAGGTAGGCGTAAGTCATTGGGCATTTAAAGGATTTTCTTAGTCTCCACAGTTTCCTGCTGGAGACTGATAAAGCTTAACACCCAGTAAACGAAGGAAAGTAGTTGTTGTCACTTAGTCAAAACGAGTTACTGGAGACAAGTCTCTACAGACCAAAGTTCAGAGTAGCTCGTCTCGTGTAAAACACTGAAGTCCGGGTTCAGTATCTCCGTCCTAAGTTGATTACATCAGATTTTAGTGATCACATATCCTGCGGTAAAATCTCCGTCAGAGAGATCTCTAAATTAAGCTTAGGGTTTGACCTCCTTACGATGCGATAAAGAAAATTTTATATCTTCCTATGTTTCATATACTTAAGAATAATCACGATAAGCCATAAATCCCACGAAACCGTAAACTGGATTTTCGTTTTGCCCGGCAGGATACAGCTATAAATTACAGTCAGAGATTTCGTAAATAGAAACTGGATTACTTCAAAAATAATTTACAGAGTTTATAAGGATACTTTTAAGGCCTTGGTTTTAGAGCAACCTGAACATGTGCATCTGTAACCGATTAGTTCACAGTTATTTGAAACTTTAACCGAAGAGCATCTAAAATATAGCCTGCGAAAACGCTGGGGACGTTTCGCGCGTACGAACATCTGCGACGTTCCTCCGCGCGAAACGTCCACAGCGGCGAAGAGTGAGGAGAAACGGATGTTATCGCAGGCTATCTAAAATAAAGCTGCTATATTAAAAGTTCTCAGTTGCATGGACAGGAGATTGCTTAGTCCCTTGTAATACTTAGCATGATAAGACCCATGAGTAAAATAGTTTCTTTTAATGCCGTCATTTAGTGGACATTTTACAGTTATCTTAAATAAACGTATTCATTGATTCATTGACTCATGCAACCTCATCCCTGTACAGAGTAGTATTTGAACCAGAGGTCCGACAAGTGACCAAATCGATACTTAGAGGAGTAAGAAGATGTTGTAAAGGATGGAATGGTGTTAACTGTAATGAGCGTAAGTAGATTCATGCTCTTTTGTTTCCTTTCCACCGGGCCCTGGTGACGGAGGGGTACTTTCTCTATCCCAGGGGGTTAGTGTACAGTAGTCATATTCTGCGAATTGACTTGATTTTTGATTTTTTGCGGGAACAAATTTCTGCTTTTAAAGATGACTGCAATTTACGATAACTTAACTATGACCTTTCTCGAGAGGGCTATTCCGTGATATTTTTTACTTTTACTTCTTGCCGAGTTACGCTTTGCTCTACTTAGATAAAGAATTCCTATTCTAAACTTTGATGAAAGGTGTTATACACCCCTCCCCCCCAAAAAACACAAACACACACTAGACTACGTAGACCAGAATTTTTTTGAACGTCAGAGTGGAAATGAAACACTTCGTCGAAAATTCATCATATTATCTTAGTATTGATAGTACAAAAAAACAGTTTGATAATTAATTGGCCTAAGCTGATTAAGTAGGAAAAGAAAAGGAAAAGGAATAAAACTAGCACAAAGGAAGACGACGTTTGTTAAGTTCACGTGGCCAAGAATTTGTGCCCAACTTAGTGCCCAAGTACTATCCCCCCCAACCCCCACCTCTCGACCTTGGGTTCGTGCATTGGCAATATTTCCTAATTCTGGCCTAGGACCAGGTACTTAATTGAAAAAAGTTAAGTGTGTGCTGAAACTCGTAAGGGGTTGAAGCCTGTAACTCTCTAGCTCTTATGTTTGCTTTGTCCGATGCTCGTGAATTTTCGTTTTCGCAAGTACCATATTTGGAACTAGAAGAAAAGATAACTGACCAATCAAACTCCGTAAACGACGTTATGTAATCTTACTTCGCGTTCTAGGGAGGGAACCTGACGGGGCTCAAGCAACATCGATGGCGATAGCAACAAAAACGTCACTTAAAAAGTGTATCGCTGCTTTAAACTTTAATGTGCTTATTCCATCTCGTTTAGTTCGTCTAAATACTGTATCGAAGTTCAGGAAAAGGAAAAGAAAGTCGCTTTATTGTGTTTTCGCCCTCCTAAGGGCACTTTCATGTCGTAGTCATGCAGTAACGGCAAAGAATTGCTCATAAAAGAGTGTTGGACGTGCAAAGATGTTGTTAAAACTTGTGCTTTTTTGAGGCCGCAGCGAGGGTTTTCAAATAGGGTTCTTAGAAAAAATTAACATTCACGAGCATTGAACCCGAGTTACACGTGTCAACCCCATATGAGTTTCTGGTGAGTGTACACACAACCTCGTTCCTAGGTTTCTCTCCCAGCCCTTCCTACGGAGCGAGCAACTGTACTTTCCCACCATACCCGTGCACTAAGTGTGCACACAACCTTTAATACGCTTTCAATATTTTGTTTCCCAAATCGAGAAATTAATATTCGCGCAACATGGCTTCCAAATTTTCGAAAAATTTAGTGTGCGTAAAAATAAATAGCTAAAACGTAAAATAGGTGCTTTAGTTTAGATGAATGTTCTATCACAAATCTAACTGCACGGTAAACCGGCGTGCTAGTGAGAATAAGTTTTAAACTAAGGTAGTTTCATTTTTTATTTGGTGGATATTGTTTTAAAAGTTTTCCTTTTATGCTAATCTTAAATAAGCCTTTAATTCTGAAAACGATTTATGAAATTGAAAGTTTCCTAATATAAGATTATTATTATTAAAACGCACACATCTTCTTGTACGCGAATCTAAGGATTCAGTCGAGTATTTGTTTTGGCCATTTTTAAGTTTGTGTTTTCGTTATCATGTTTTCAAAGGTGAGAAGGAGGTTCCTTTGAATGAAAAGAGGCAATTTGTGCAGGATACACCAAGTGCAGCCAGTGGGTATTTCAGTTTTTTGTCTATAGGCGAATCTTTGCTGACGTCATTGTTTACATTTTTGCTTATTAGCATACGAGTTAATCCATAGAAGGAGTCACCGTATCTACAATTGAATTTACAATTTGAAAGAGTTGGTGCATTATGGTCTATGTGAAAATGGTGACTCGTATCTAGATCAGATTCCAGTTGTGTTGAATCTGTCTTCGTCTCTCTTTCAAACCTTTACGGGACTAATTTGGGTTAGCGGCACTGAACTCTGTACATTCATGTTTTACGGTTCATATTCTTGAAACCACTACCCTTCCAAAGACCCTGCAACATAAAAACCTTTGATTTAGAAAAACGACAGGTGGAAACCTTGTTATTTTGCAAACTCAAACTCATACTATCCAAGAAAACAACGTTCCAGTTCTCATATGGGGTTATGAAATGCATCATCAAAAATATTTGCTTGGCATATGTTTAGGCTTCTAAATGTTGATGAGCTATCGACTCTCACTCCTTTTCAGAGACCTGTATTCCATCTTGTCAAAACAACGGGTTGTGTTCACACGGTTTGTGTTTTTGCTTGCCTGGCTACACGGGAAAATCTTGCGAAAAAGGTTTGTAACCCTTTCTGTTGTAAAACTTCTCGAGCATTTCGCTAAATCAAGATGAAATGTCGTTTGGATGTTGATTGTCTCGCTTTTTGTACTGTTGTTTTACTACTACTCATTACAAATGAAGGTCTAATTAATTCTTACCAGCACTGGGGATCTCTCACAATTGTGTTAGTATTCCACATTCAGACAATGGATGTACCACAGGCATTAACTCATGGATCGTTCTTTTTTAAAGCTGTTTGTGTTCCGAACTGTCAAAACGGAGGGCTTTGTGTAAAACCAGACCAGTGCGCATGTCAGAGTGGATGGGTTGGTAGCAGGTGTAGTAGAGGTAAGCCTTACCCTTCTGAATACAGAGATAGCTCCCACAGCGTGACACACTAAAGACTTGCAAAGCTTCAAGCAGTCGACAATACATAGGCTTTGTTCATTCTGTGCATGGATTCCATTAGCTTTTAATGGCCCAGCTAATATGTACAAATTGCATGTGGACTTCTCAATAAACTATTGCCGAAATCATTTCTTTGTTCTTGTAGCACTGTGTGCTGTTTCCTGCCAAAACGGTGGAACTTGTGTGGCACCAGAAAGATGCAAATGCAGGCCTGGCTACACTGGAGTGGCATGTGAAACAGGTTGGTAGATGCCAACTGGCTTAAAGGTCATACTTACATGACGTCAGAGCCTCTACAAATAGTTTTTTAAATTTCATCAGCAAGATCTTTTTCGACTCCACTGCAACGTCTGAGAGGCACAAGTGTAATGAAGTAACTTTAATTGTATTGCAGCAATACCATTCTGCTCTGGATTGCAAAATGGCAATTACAAAGACCCAAACAACTGTCATGGATACATTTTCTGTTCAAATGGCATCATGTACAAAAAGAACTGCCCAGCTGGACTGAGGTATAATTACGTCATCAAGCAGTGTGATTGGCCAGCTAATGTAACATGTGATGAAGGCAAGTAAATTCGATTGGTTTCGGAGATTATCAATGACATGAGTAGAATTTAGATATTGTATCGATAATATTATGGAATGTTTTTATTATTTTTATTTAAGGGATTGTTCCAGTAGAGGTGCGAACCATTTTGGCAACCGCTGGTAAGCTTGTTTTCTTCTATTCTTTATCCCATAGTTAATGACAGCCAACAATTTTCCTGCTTATTACCCATCCAGGTCCCGGTTGTTCAAACGTTGGATAGCGCTATCCAGTGGATAAATATCTATTCAGTGGATAGTGCAATCGATTTTCCTAATACTTATCCGCTGGATAGCGCTATCCAACGTTTGAACAACCGGGGCCAGGTGTTTTATGCTTTGAGTTCATTTTCCTTCCATATGAATTCAGAAAGTAATTCCACGGGAAAATTGAATCCCGTTACACAATACCCGTAACCCGTAAACAGACCTTTTGCTTTGCATTTACTAGTTCGAAGATATAGCTCCTTACAAATGGCTAAACGGTGGCAAACTGAGATGGGAGACGTCATAGCCGAGTGATCAGTGAGGTGGACCCCGCAATCCGCGGTTCCCGAGTTCGAGTCCCTCTTGAAAACTAGCTGAATTTGTCCTCGGTAGTCCCTAGTCTAACTATTTGGCCAGGTTTGAGCTTGTAAAGACCTTGATGTAGCTGACAGAAAGTACTGTCAGAAACTTTCTACTTTTCAGCTTTTTAAACCGTTCATCATCTTCAAACTATTTCTCATTTTAGTACCCAGCGGTGCCATGAATGAACCAGACGTCTGCTTCTCATGGCGCTCACATGTGAAAACCTTCGATGGCCGTTATATTTACTTCCCTGGTCGTTGCACTTACAAACTGATACACGATTGTCAGGACGATTTGTTTTCTGTTCATATGTTTACTGACCCTCATTGTAAAGACACAGAAACCTGTCGTCGAGCAGTTAATTTGTACTTGGGAGGACTGGACATAAAGGTAATCAACACTGTCGCGTTTCTCGTTTTCCTTTTTTCAAAGCTTTTTTGACCATTTTTCCCTAGAGAAATTCAGTTCCATGCTTAAATCGTTCGTTTTCTCCTTATCGTATAACAGCTAATCTAATGAAATAACAATCAGAAATCACGAGACAACTTTTCGAGTGGTAACCCATACTATTTTTGACCCCTTTCTCTATCTTGCGAGGTTCGTACAGACAACAGTTTTGTTTTCTTTATCTTAACACTATCGATGCGTTCACCTTGGCTCATACACCTGACAAGTCAAGACATATCTGCATCTCAGCTGGCCTGTGTTTGAGACGTTAGAGGATAAATTCCTGTCCAGAAAACATTTCTTTTTTGACATGATAATAATGACATCTTTGTGAAACTACCTTTTTTAGATCCAGTTGGGGGAAAGTGACCAGGTGACTGTAAATGACAAAAACGTCTCTCTTCCTCATATCATAAACAACGTGGTAATTGAGAAAGTTTCCAGCTACACTGTAACATATGGCTACAATGGAATAACGGTGTTATGGGACGGGAAGGATGCCGTGTATGCGCATGTTTCCACTAATCACAGAAATAGGACCTGCGGACTCTGCGGTAACTACAACGGCTTGCCGGACGATGATTTTATGACGTATGATCATCAACAAGTGTCTTCTGTCGCCAAATTTGGGAATAGTTGGCGTATGACTGACGTCAATCAATTGTGCCCCAACGTCCGTGAAGAGGAGACAAAGAGTCCGTGTAGCTCAGTCACAAAGTACAATATGACGCAGGTAACTATTTTAAAAAAAGGCACAGAATATATAGTGCAGTTCATGCATAAACTTGCGTGTGCTGGGAGAATCTCGCTCAGAACTTAATTCGTCTCAGTCTTCTGAATCAAACAAATTCTTAAAGATCTCCCAAATTTCTGAAAGACCTCCCAAATTTCTCCTTCCCACGCTTACTAAAACAACATCTCCTAATAAGACAATTTGAAAGTTGACCATTTTCGTTTTTTCTCCATATAGTGTATAGAGTGTGTTATTTATTTACATTTGTTGTTGTTGTTTTTTCCTTTTCTGCTATTATACTTGGCAACACTGTGTTAAAAATATCATTTTATAGCTAAGAACTAGCACGGAGACGTTTGTCAATTTAGTTCCTAGACATCCTTTTCTCAGTATTATTTTATGTAACAATTTCTTCTTTTTCATTCCAAAAGCCACCGAAAAATGTAAAAATTTTCTCCAGTTGGATTTCATAATAAAGGTTGTTGTTGTTATAATTATAAATAAATAAATAAATAAATAAATAAATAAATAAATAAATAAATCTCGCACCAAATTAGAAAAAAAAACAATTTACAAGCATGGTATCTACTTCTGAAAAGCTCCTTTGTTATTATACGCTACATTACCAATTCGAGTCTTATTTCTTGTAGGTACACAAATTGTGCTCTTATCTGCGTAACTCGACCTTTTTCCTTTGTCACATGGTCCTGGATCCTGCGCCATTCATTAAAATGTGCGAGGAAGAACTCTGTAGGTGTAGCTTATCAGAGCGCAGGGACTGCGCATGCTCGGCTTTCACACAGTACGCAAGGGCATGCGCACGGAACAAGGTACCGATATCTTGGAGAACCAATAGCTTTTGCCGTAAGTGTCTTATTTTATGTCTATTCGCTTTCTATCTTACTGATTACTACATTCGTGTCATTGCCTAATTTTTCCCTTATGACCAAGGATATTTTCGTGAATGCTTAAAATGATTGTGTGCGAACGAACTATGTCAATGATCTGATTTATCTAACAATTTTTAATAGCGATCAAGTGTCCAAATACCTTGTGGTTTAATGAGTGCGGTTCCTCCTGTTCTCCTACCTGTCAAATAAAGAAAAGGAACTACATTTGTCCTCAGCGATGTCTGGATGGCTGTTACTGTGCTAACGGAACTGTGTATGATGGTCAGCGGTGTGTACCTGAGCAGCAGTGCCCCTGTTTTCACAACAAACAACAATTTGCTCCTAATTCTGTCATCAAACGAGATTGTAACAACTGGTAGGTATCCTCACCTATATCCAATCCTATATCAAACGAAATTGTAACAACTGGTAGGTATCCTCCCTCGCCTGCATGACAGGTATGCTAAATAAGGACACAATCAACTTTACAAGGAAAGCTTTGATTTTCTTCGCAGTTTATATCCAACCGATTTTGTGAAAACCAACCCAACGAAATTTGCAGTCATTTGAGTGAAAAGGCGTCAAAAGGCAGGTTTCTTGAGCCCGAGAAGCTCCAAAATCATAGTAACGAAGGAAAAGGAAAGGAGAAAAAGAAAGAGCGAGGAGAGGGAAAGGAGGAGAAGAGAAAAAAGCAATGGTTACACTCTTAGTTTTTATAATGGCTACTTTGGAGTCCATTTTGGCGGTAACGTTATCAAAAATCCGGCTAGATAAAAACTAGCCCATGTGCCTTAGTATGTGTAAAAACGCATAGAACCTTTTTTGGTTCCATTACTACTCACTCACACGGTAACAAATGCTGGCTTCTAATTGGTTTATCCCAGTGGAGTTCCATGTATTGCCCTTGACAAAAGACACTTAACAGATGGAGTAAAATGCAATGCGTCCAGATGGTCAGATTAAGGAAATAAAACGTTCTCAAGTGTTCACTTTTTTGTAAGCGTTTTTCTGCTTTGTTTCCAGCACATGTGCAAATGGAAGATGGAGATGTACTACCAAGCAGTGTCCTGGTAAGAGTCATGTATTCTGTTATCACACTTAAGATGGGATGGTATAATAAATAACTAATAAATAAAGATTTGAAGGTACCACATCCACAAAGTGGTTCTTCGTTCTACCTGATTCCTGGTCGAATTGGAATTTGGAAGTGTTGGTTTTTGAGGAGAGGGGAAAACCGGAGTACCCGGAGAAAAACCTCTCGGAGCAAGGGAGAGAACTAACAACAAACTCAACCCACATATGGCGTCGACGCCGTATCTCGCGAAGACAGAAAAGTTACCTTTTTCTGAAAAGCGTTTCTGTTTTTTCAGCCAGTGTTCTGTCAGCTGAAAATGTAGTATGACAATTTCCAACTCTTGATCCTACCGTAAATACACTGCCTTACAAAAAATATATTTATTGATGTGAAGTTTTTGTTCAAAATGTTGATCACATCATTCCTCCTCCACAGGAATATGTTCCATTAGCGGGGATCCACACTACAGAACATTTGACGGACTACACTTCTCCTTTATGGGGAGATGTCAGTACGTTTTAGCAAAAGATTGTATCAATAATTTATTCACAATACTCGTGGATAATGTAGAATGCGGCTCTGGTGGTACTGTGTCTTGCACCAAAAACGTCTACATACAGCTCAATGGGACAGTAATTACACTCAAGGAAAGAGGGAGGGTCCTCATTAACGGAAACAAAATTGCTGATTTTCCAAGAGTAGTTACAAGTAAGTAACAAATCGGAACTTTGAACAAGTCGGAACTTTGATGAACTTAAGAAATGATAAAGACGAGTGCCAGTCACAATCTATTTTATCTGCGTCAATAAAATCGGAAATCAGATACCAGTATATTGGTTTTATTGCTTCCCTCAGAATGCTAGCAACTCCGAGGAGAAAAAGTACGAAAAACGGTTATCTACCACGTATCGTTTGCCTTTTGTATCATTTTGGAACATTTTCACTTTTATGTTTACAGTTTCCATCAGTTTCTTTTAGTTTCCTCCAGTTTGTTTTATGTTTACAGTTTTCCATAGAAACTGTAAAACGCTATGACGTCATGTCGTCTCCGTAATGTACGTAAGTAAGAAAAGTGACAATACTGAAGGCTAGTAAAAAATACTTTATGATTCAGTTCGCAAACAAGTAGAGTCTATTCAGCTCTCCCGGACTAGTCTTTGCTTGTCATTATATCATTTTTTTGTCGTCAAAAGAAATTTTGCAAAAAAGGGTAATCGTGGTCATCGGCGTGCTACACAACATGAAGGTGAAATGTGACCTGTTGCGTCGAAAAATGTATTTTTCTGGATGCAAGAACTCACGCTTCGTTTTCTTCGATGCAAGTCATCGGCGCGCTATATGAAGTGAAGTGAAGGTGAAGTATCAAGACGACAATGCCTAGCTTGACAGTCTGACAGTGTTTTGTCCAAAAAAAACTTTAAAATAATATACATGTTGAACATATGTTGCTATTTTCTTCCTGTAGATTACATCATCAGGCAGCTGTCTTCATCAGTAATCTCTGTTCAAAGTCCTATTGGAGTACTTGTCACTTGGGACGGTATCTCGCGTGCCTACGTCAAGGTTGAGCCGCGCTTCCGTGGAATGACTTGTGGGTTATGCGGAACTTTCAACAGCAACCAAAACGACGACTTAACGACGAAAGAGAACCTCGTAGAAACAAGTGTCTTAGCTTTCGGAAATTCTTGGAAAGTGAATCCAGTTTGTAACGACACAAAGGCTTCTAGACATCCGTGTGAAATGCAGATTCAAAGAAAAGCCACGGCAGAAAAGTTGTGCAACAGGTTGATGCAAGCTCCATTCAACAAATGTCATCACACTTTAAACCCTGCTGATGGTTACCTTGCTGACTGCATATTTGACGTGTGTGGGTGCCAGCAGAGTACACAGTGTTTATGCAACGCTATCGCTAATTATGTGCACGACTGTGCAAGACGTGGGGTGGTTATCGAATGGATTAATTCTCAAGTTATGCCACAGTGTGGTAAGTATTTAGTTTTCCATTGTTTTCAAAATTTTCTTCCTATGTCCCGTAATTTTCTTGGGTATTTAAAACTACATAAAGCTTAACGGAAAGAATAGAAGTCAAAACCATCACTAAAGTTACTCCTGGGAAATGAACTCGGGACCCCTCAGACAGAACGCCGCGCGCACTAACCAACTGTGCAATCCTTGCTCCTGCTTTCCCTTTCACAGGTGATTAGGTCTATTTTAAGCTGGTGTATGTGTCATATTTACTGGCGTTATTCGGTACACTCATACCAAGTTGGGATAGGCGAGAGCGGGACTCAGCCCACGAAAGCTTATTAACAGGGTTGCGACTGTCAGAGGTTCGCGGTCCGTAGAGGATCCTTTATGTTTCACAATATTCAGATCACTGAAAGTGTTGCGGCTTCGGTTTTTTCCCTCGTTCCAGAAGACTAGAAAATTTAACCATTTTTAACGAGATGACAGAGCAATTGCAGTAGATTCACCTCAGTTATATAACGATCCTAGGTTTTTTGGCGCAGAATGGAACCATGGCCTGTCGCTTCGGTACCAGTCAGTATTTTTTACGACCTAAATCTTCCTGACCATTTCCGTTTTTTTCTAGTGAAAATTGAGATCAGTCATGCCAGCTGGTTCGTTAAAGGCAAACAAGTGCTTAATATATATGTTAAAGTAGTGAACTGCGCCTTCTTATAAACTTAAAAGATAAGACAGGCGGATCATGTGAATATACACAGCCAGATTTCTATTTCACTGTCTTACCATTTTCAGACGTTGTTTGTTCAATTCCCGGACAAATGTACCAGGTGTGCGGATCGTCTTGTAAACGAACGTGCCGCGAAATCTCCATGGACGTGCCTTGTCTTCGGGAATGCGCTGAGGGCTGCAACTGTCCTGTCGGAAAGGCGCTGACAGATGATAACCAATGTGTGCCTTACTCAAAGTGCCCTTGTTACCACAATGGGCGCGCGTATGCGCCTGGGACTGTGATCAAACCTACTAATTGCAAAGAATGGTAAGAAATTTCTTCTTGATTTTAATCCATTCAGTCCTATTGAGAACCTGGTAAGCAGACAATGTACTGTAAATTACCAGAATAACCTTTAGGTTCAAATCCCGGCCGGACCAACACTCAGGGTCTTTAAATAACTGAGAAGAAAGTGCTTCCTGTTGTAACTTGGAAGTCCAAGAACGAAATCATTAAATATAACGAGCGACATTAAACATGACAGCTCTAGTCTTTTTTTACCCGTTCTCATTCGGCGCAAGCGCATCGAGAGAAATCATGGCAGTGTCAGTAACAGGCAATCGGTATGGACACCGTTGGTTGCTTCTGTGCAATATGAATGTCTTCCTCAGTGCCGGTCATAATGGACTCATTCAACGTTGCTGTAGGAGGGATGTACGGAGACAGTATGGCTGGATCGGGAACAATCTGGCAATCAAGCTTATGGCTCTTTCGCGGTATTTTACTACACAATCAGTGAATTAGAATAGAACAATACACTAAATTCCCTTGTTTTAATATTTGATCAACAAAAAAGTGGACCTCTGGAACCTGTGGGGGGTGCGAGCGCACCCGTCGCACCCCTTCACTACGGACCGTGTCTAACTTCTTCAGACAATCCTTGTCTTCAATCTTCAGTGGTGCCGAAATTTCAGACCTTGGCATTGCATGAATATCATACAACACATACAACTCATCTTCTTCAGATAATTGTACCCGAGGTGACTCTTCTTCAAAACCCATGACATTTACTTCCGCCCTTGTTACAAACTCGAACAAAATGTCCCCGTAAGTTGCAATAGCTACAAACAGAATTCCTAAGTTTGCATTTAGATCTTACGTGGTCAGAACTACCGCATGAAAAGTAAGCATAAGAAGCCACTGAATGAGATCTGAACGAGGTCTGGCGAGAGACGGCCGCGAAGTAGACGGAGAAGGGGACGGTAAGGCAGAGAACGCCTTTGCAACTGAATTCACTCATTAAGGCAATTGTTGCTGGTGAACTTGCAGTCTGTTAAGCCACTTGGAGAGCCTCTTGAAATGTTCAGTCTTCACTCAACAGTTTTTTACAAGTCTCAGTACCATACACAAACTGGCCTCGGAGTGAGCTGTTCAGGAATTCGCCAAAATTACAAGTGGCGGCCAGATGTCTTAAACGCTCACTGTAAACCGACAAGGTTTCATTTTCTTCTTGACAACATCGATGAAATCTGTAGGATTCGGCAACTTCCAATCGCTTGGGCTTAAAATGTTGTCGCAGTAGTTCACATAACGTTTCAAATGTTTTATATTTTCGATTAGCAGAGCTGCACAAATCGCGAAGAGTGCTCTAAGTCTTCTCACCAATTACGAATAACAGCCGCAGTTAAATCCTCTGAACTTTTCCCAATATCGCTGACTTCAAAGAACCGATCAATTATTTCAAGGTAAGCCGTAAACGTCTCAGAGGACGGATCAAATTGACCAACAGAACCAACAACCGGGGAAGCCATGGCGGAATTCGCAAACGCTCCAGAGAACA
This sequence comes from Porites lobata, assembly GCA_942486035.1. Classification (NCBI taxonomy): domain Eukaryota; kingdom Metazoa; phylum Cnidaria; class Anthozoa; order Scleractinia; family Poritidae; genus Porites; species Porites lobata. The sequence goes on from CALNXK010000133.1 coordinate 370,684, forward strand.
CGTGCGTGAAAGGACAAACGAACGAAACGGAGTGAAAGAATGTCATCCGTTTAAGGAAATAGCGGAAAGTTGCCCAATGGATCCCATCCTCGTCGCCAGATGTTGTAACTTGGAAGTCCAAAAACGAAATCATGAAATAAAACGTGCCACACTGAACAGAACGGGCGCGATCCATTCAACCAAAATTCCAACCGGTCCGACCGGGAAAACGGGTCCACCTCAAAAGGTGGACCAGTTTTTTCGAAACTTTTCAGGCTGGACCGAACCGATCCATTGAGTTTTGGACCGAAATTTCCCGAAATCTTGGCTGAATGGATCGCGACCAACAGCTCTAGTTCTTCTATCCCCCATTCTCATTCCACGCAAGCGCACTGTATGAACGTAATACATCTGTGACGTAACTTCATTTATTGTAACACAACTTCAGGAAATAAATTCACGATATAACACTGCCTTTGTAATGACATCTGCAAACGGTTAGACTTTCTAGTCTTCTCGGAAAAGGACAAAAAACAGTAGGCGCCGTCTCACAGCACTGTTCGAAAAGGGTAGGGGACGTAGATCCCGGTTGTGTGGCCAAGGAGAGATCTTGATATGGGGGTAACCTCATGATCCTCCTTCAGGCGTGGATTACCTTAAACAGGTATATATAGAGAGATCTTGATGGTCGCGCGGACGTGGAATAAACCATTCGATATCTGATCGTTCCTTCAGGCGTCGTGAAACTAGCTACCTGTAAAGCGTCCATGTAATATTCTGTTTGTATATGAATCAACCATTTAAACCAAAACCATTATAGTAGAACCCGATAAATGTAATTCATTGTCCAGTTTAGCTCTACAAAGTACAGTAAAAATAAATATAAAAACCGGTATCTTGTTCAAAATATAAAAGACAAGATAAATGGTTAAAAAAACTATCAAATATCAAAAACATGTAAAAATATCGTATTTTTCCGGGACGGTGGTAGAAATCCTTGTAAAAACACTGGTTTTTAATTTTAGACACGAGTGTTTTAATCTCGTAAAATTCATGAAAACATCCGGGACCCGAGTGGTTTATTTTCGATGACATGTGAGTTTTCGGTAATTTCGGTAATTTCCCTCTATTATTTTATCGATGTCTTTGTCTATATAATAAAAAAGAACATTACACGGCGGCTTGAAGATATGAATTTTATTTTCTCGTAGCAAAAACAATATTTTACGAACGAGCGCAGCGAGTGAGTAAAATATTGTTTTGCCACTCGAAAATAAAATTCATATCTTCGCGCCACCGTGTAATATCCTCTCTCTATATATGTTTATTTCAAAAGGCGAAATCTTACAGTGATCTAAGGTTAAAGGTATTAGCTACAGCAAAAAACATCAAACCTAAATATAACGGCGCATTTCTTGTGATCTAAATCAGTAAAAGAAAACAACCCCCAAATGCTGTCTCAGTTCTCTTTCAGCTTATGCAAGGATGGACAGTTTATTTGCACCAATAAATGCAGGTAAAACAGGTAAAAAAACTTTTTTTCGTCAATACATTTTTTTTGTTATGAAGTTTGCCAGGCAGCTTAAACTAAAGTGCTTTGTACTGGTTATGAAAAGCGGCAAACATCAATACAACAAAGTTTATGTTCAAAGCACCCGCACAATCCTTTTTTTTCGATGCGGAAAAATTAATGCAACGTTTTTTTGGTCAATACAATCAAAATGCCAGGAACAGCTTTCAGGTCCACAAAACTGGTCGACGGGGGTTAACTATGGTGCTCAGTGCTTGCATTTGCGGATTTAAATTTACTCTGACCAGTAACTACAACTGTTCGTCGCGGCTGTCTGTAAAATCTCTGCTATAATGCTACTTTTTCTAATAAAGTGGAGTTGTTGAGCTGTTAGGACATTATTATTATATCACTCAACTGATTATGCAGGAATACTACAGATTCGATAATTCTGTCCTTTTAGAGATTCGCCACATTAATGACTATCATATCCACAGTGAGCGGTTTTTAAGCGAGTTTTCAAAGGAGGGTGCTCCTTGGCTCTACCAGAACGTAACGTCTTAAGGTTGACTCAAAAAGGGTCTTTTTTTTTTAATGATCTAAATTCTGCGACTCGTAAAACAGCTTTATCTATCTTCTTAGTTTGCCCGCCGGGTAGGAGCTGGGTAGCCTGTGGAGCACAATGCGTAAAGACTTGCAACAATTATCATCTTCCCTGCCTCGACAACACCTGCCAGGAAGGCTGTATCTGCCCCAAGGGAATGGTACTTCATAATAAACAATGTATCAACTCCTCCCAGTGCCTCTGTCATCACGGAGGTCAAAGATACAGGCCAGGGGAAAAGATCAAAGTGGATTGTAATATTTGGTATGTTTCAGTAGTAAGATTTCAGGGTGTGTCCAGAAAACATAAATTTAATTTGCAATATTTCACCTTCCAAAATAAGTGGTTTTAGTTCACGGAAGTAGTATAAGGCTCATGGATTGCTCCCCTTTTCTCACAGGAATCTAATTGACTTGCACAGGAGCATATAAACGCCATTTGTCTTTATCTCATGAAGAAAATGCAGGGCAATCTTATTAAGACGAAAGTCAAGTGCTATTTGTAAATGTTTTTTCCGGGTTGACAAGTTTTAGATCGATGATTTCAAAGCTTGTTTTCAATTATGTTTGTTTGTCCTAATTTGGTCATAACGTCACCCGTGACTATTCCCTACCGCTTTCATTGTCCATTGCAGACAAAAAATTGTTCCAGTACCAGTTCACTAATTCTTGTCGTCCAAATTGTGCATATGAAAGAGGGCGAAAGGAAAACTAGCTCCTTCTATTACTAAACACAATGTTCACTTGCCTGCACATTTTCGTTGTTTTCCTTCTAAAACCACCTCAATCACCACATTTGTACTGTTTTCCGTCCAAAACCACAACCTTCACATTTCCTTTGTTATCCCTCCACTAGCACTACCACAGTCAGATTCCTGTTGCTTTTCCATCACCACCTCCACCACCTCATTTCGATTGTCGTCCGTCCACCACCAACTCATTTTGTTTTCCCTCCTTCACTCTGAGGTGGTAGTGTAGGGGACACAATAGAAATGTAGTAGTGGTGGTTGTATAGGAGGGAAAACAATAGAAATGTGGTGGAAGTAAAAATTGTGTTTAGCACTAGAAGGAGCTACTTTTGCCTTCGTCCTCAATTATAGCTCAATTTTGGCGCAAAGAATGAGTGAACCTGAACTGGAACAAGTCTTTCCTTACAATAAACGATAAAGGTGGCAGGGAATAGAACTTGCATAATTACGTTGCGGGTCAGTGAATTCAAGTCAGAGGTGACATCATTACCAAATAAGGACATGACAAATAAAACTTAAAATATACTGTGATGTCATCGATTAACAAGCTGTCAAACCCGTAAAACCAACTAAAAATAGCACCTGACCTTATCCTAATGGTATTCCCGCAAAAGACAAAAGGCGATGACGTCATCTGTGTTGATATATTCCTGCGCAAGTTAAATAGATTCCTGAGCAAATCGAGAGTACTCGTTGCACCCTATACTACTTGCGGCTTATTGTCAAAAGTAGAAATTTCAAAAAGTGTTCGTTAATCTCTGACGGAAAGAAATAGTGCACTGGCTAGTTGAAACCAGGAAAATAAAGATCAGTTCCAATCATGCATGGAAAATGACGATCTGTTTCAACATGAGTAATGGGATTCATGTGTGGCATCAACCAGTCATTAAACGGTTAAAAAAGCTGTTAATAGAAGTGTTTTTGAATATGTGAATTACTCTTTGAAGCGCGAAATAAATAGTGGGAATCAACTAGAGAGTCGATTAGGCCAATACATAAAAACAATTTGGTTAATATCTATAAAAAAGTAACCTAATCTCTGATTCTGGAATTGCTTTGATTTTATTTGATATTTCAGTTACTGCAGAGGCTCTCAATGGTCTTGTACAAACTACGTATGTTCCGGAACGTGCTCTGTTTACGGTGAACAGAATTATATCACCTTTGACGGAAAAAGGTACACTTTTAGCGGAGCTTGCGAGTACATTCTTGCGCAAGATTCTTGTAACGATTCGTCAGCAGACACATTTCAGATACAGGTCCAGAATGTTCCGTGTGGAAGTAGTGGATTGACATGCACAAAGAAAGTGTCTGTTATAATTAATAACACGGTGATCACATTAGAAAGAGAGAAAACACCTGTGATATCATCACTACCTGGTGCGTCGACAGTCCACATGAATGGGAAGTTTCAAATAAGGGAACTGCATTTATTTACTGTATTAGACACTGAGTTTGGGTTGACCGTTACATGGGATAGAGGAACTAGACTGTACATCACTTTGGATCCAAAATTCAAAGGTCAGTTGGTAAGGTTTCAATACATGATATATGCATTATTGACATCGCCTTTGTACAGAAACGTTTTTGCTTTCAAATGGAGCATAAGAAGGATGTGAATAATACTCATTTTAAATTTCCACCAGGAAGAACATGCGGCTTATGCGGAAACTTCAATGGTGACAGAAATGACGATTTCATGAGTCCACAGATGTTACCTGAGACTTTACCGAATAACTTTGGTGACAGCTGGAAAATTGATTCAACTTGCCCGGATGCAGTTAGTCCCAGGAATCCTTGTGCAACGAACAAGCATCGAGAACCCTGGGCCCACAAGATGTGCAGTGTTATAAGGGGAGACGTGTTCAAGCCTTGTCACCACGTGGTTAGTAACCTGGCCAAACCATTTCTAGACATAAGAACAAAGGAACGATGTGAACGACCGAAACATCTTTATTAGTCTTATTAATGCGCTTTAGTCATTATTTTTACTTTTTCGCTTCGTAAAGGCACTGGCAGCCCGAAATAAGTGGATGATTTGCTAATGCTTAAGGGTTAGCATTTCCATTTGGCTCTGTAGGGCTGTATATTGGGTGAGCTTTGCTTTAAAACGACAAATAATTGATAAAATTAACGGCAGATTAGCGCTGAAAAATAATCTGCGTTATTATTCTGATCCAGTAAGTCTTTCAGGTCCCAGTTGTTCAAAAGGTGGATAGCAGTATTCATTGGATAAATCACTATCCAGTGGATAACGCAATTAGTTCTCGTAATACTTATCCTCTGGATAGCGATTAATCCGGTGGATAGCGTTATCCAACTTTTGAACAACCGGGCCCAGGACATTTACTTACCGAACAGTGTTCCCCTTCAGGTGTGCTACCTTTTCCTGGACCCCCTGTTATTTGGTCCCACTAAACTAATCAATGTTCTTGTACAAACCTCAGGTAGATCCAGGTTCCTGGTATGATGCGTGTTATCGGGATGCCTGCGCCTGTGATAATGGAGGTGACTGTGAGTGTTTGTGCACAGCCATTGCTGCCTATGGTCACGAGTGTTGCAAACATGGAGTCGCAATCAAGTGGAGAACACAGGAACTTTGTCGTAAGTAGAATAATCACAAGCAACTCTTCAATAACAAACAATGGCCATTAAAGTAAGCAGAATTAAGATAAACTTGCGCAATTTAGGTGTAGATGTAGATTGCTTGATGAAATGAATTTTAAATTAGTGTTTAGGTCCTGCTGGATTCTCTGGCGAACTGATTATTTTGTCGTTTCATTCAAGTAACCATGAATTAGATTTGATTTTCCTTGTGTTAAGACGAGGTTTATAACAAAACGCTCTAAATTATGCGGGTTTTAATTGCATGTGGTTGTATTTGTTCAATATAGCAATTCAGTGTCCACACAAGGAAGACAGTTGTACTGAGTATACCGCCTGTGAAACAGCCTGTCCTAAAACCTGCGAAAGCCTGTGCGAGGTCAGCCCACGGCATTGTCCTGTACAACTGGAGGGTTGCGCTTGTCCAAATGGAACTGTGCTCAGAAATGGGAGGTGCATCGCGCCAAGAGACTGCCCTTGTAACGCTGGAGGCGTGATATACGAGCCCGGATCAATTTCCGTCATAAATTGTCAAAGATGGTAAGAAGATCACAAAATTCTGTTGAATTTTTTTTTAAAAAAAGTGTCTTGCTAACTAAGCACCCCGGTCTTTCTCTGTTCTCTCGTCTCATGACCCTTTTTCTGAGCTTTTTATTGCCCTTTTTATCGTTTCTCATCTTGGAGAAGCTACGTACAGTTCTATAATCATATCGTCTAACAACATTACATTTCGTCTTTTAGTTCGTGTGAATCTGGTTGTCTATCCTGTACTGGTCCGACATGTCCAACACCTGCAGGTACCTTCGCCGCCTAACACTGATGTCTTAGTCCCTCTCGTCATCTTTTGTACGCTGTATATACAGCTCCCAAATCATTTATTACTTGAAACTTATCAAAGTGATGAATTAGTGGATTAGTCTTTTTAAGCAATTGAAGTTTATTTTCTCTGGCTTGTTAACCTGTCAAATCAGTAGTATTTGTGTCCAAAAGTTGCCCCAACCGGAATTACGTCTGCCATAGCAGGCTACATGTGACATAGTTAGTAGAAGGGACTGGGTATGAAAGCGGGAAAGGTTCTTGAACTATGCCTTTGTTTTAGGTTTTGCTTAGTCAAGTGTAGCTGACAATGCACAAGAAACTTCCATGGCCTTCGGAGTAAAGTACGGCAAAAATCTGCGTGATAGTTTGCTTGTTTTGGGTTGATACGAGTCGAAAGATCGTCTTAACTTGTTACTTAAGAGACGGTAAATAGCCATGGCGGTGGATAACTGCACTGTCTTTGGCTGTGGATCGTGCAGGCCTAGGAAAAAAACAACTCCTCGCGGAGAAAGATGACGCACATTAGAAATGGGAGCAACCCAGCTAGGTGAGCGAAGTAACTAAAACGCGGGAGATTGATCAATATTTCAGTGAAAGAATCAAGAAAAATAAAATGGGTAATGCTAAATATTTCTGCTAAGTTAAATTCAGGTACTTCTGTGTTCAGCTGCATGTGTTTATGTGTAGCAAAACATGCGAGATAACGCGTTTGTTTTGGCCTTAGAAATTTGCTGGCTTTCATATGAGTCCCCTTTACTAACTATGCTAACTATGATTGTGATCATTGCAATGTGAGGTGTGCTGTGCTTGGCTTAACGAACCAACGGGAAGGAAAAAGGCTACTGAATATTCTGTTTGCGTTTATTTCTTACAGCTAAGACTTCATCACCTCCAGAAACAAACGCAATGGCCAAACCATCCGGAGGATTCATTCCAACACCAACAGTGTCAGGAGGACGATCAGAATCAACTTTAAAATCGACAAAATGGACTATATTGCGAACAAAATCACCAACAAAAGCAATCTCAAAAACACCTGGTAACACAACCACGTCGTACATAATAAACGAGGTAACAACGATACATCCACTAGGTAAGGCATCCCCATCACCTACAAAAAAAGTAACAAGCAATGCAAAATCGTCCTCCTCACTGGAAACTACAACAATGTCATCAACAAGCACAGAAAAATCATCCCCTCTACTGGAAAGAACAGCAACTACATCCTCAAGCACTGCTGAAACATCTTTATTACCGGAAACAACAACAACGCCATCCTCAAGCACAGCTAAAACATCCTCGAAACCGGAAAAAACAACAGCGTCATCACTAAACACAACTAAAACATCGTCACCACCGGAAACAACAACAGTGTCATCACCAAGCTCAGCTAAAACATTCTCACCACCGGAAACAACAACAGCCTCATCACCAAACACAACTGAAACGTCCTCACCACCAGAAAAAACAACAGCGTCATCACCAAGCTCAGCTAAAACATTCTCACCACCGGAAACAACAACAGTGTCATCACCAAGCTCAGCTAAAACATTCTCACCACCGGAAACAACAACAATGTCATCACCAAGCACAACTGAAACGTCCTCACCACCAGAAACTAAAACAGCGTCATCACCAAGCACAGCTAAAACCTCCTCACTAACGGAAACAACAACAGCGTCGTCAACAAGCACAGCTGAAACATTCTCACCTCCTGAAACAACAACAGGATCATCATCAAGCATAGATAAAACATCCTCACTACCGGAAACAAAAACAGCGTCATCACCAAGCACAGCTAGAACATCCTCACCACCGGAAACAACAACAGCGTCGTCACTAGGCACAGCTAAAACATCCTCACCACCGGAAACAACAACAGCGTCATCACCAAGCACTGCTGGAGTATTCTCACCGCCAGAAACAACAACAGCGTCATCACTAGGCACAGCTAAAACATCCTCACCACCTGAAACAACAGCGATGTCATCACCAAGCAGAAATGAAACTTCCTCACCACCAGAAACAACAACAGCGTCATCACCAAACACAGCTAAAACATTCTCACCAAGCAATGCTGGAGCATTCTCACTAGGGAAAAAAACAACAACGGCATCACCAAACAAATCTAAAACGTTCTCAACACCGGCAACAACGACAATGTCATCACCAAGCACAGCTGAAAAATCCTCACAACCAGAAAGAACAATGTCATCACTAAGCATAGCTGAAACATCCTCACCACTTGAAACAACAACAATGTCATCAGCAAGCGCAGCTGAAACATCCTCACCACCTGAAACAACAACAGTATCATCACCAAGCACAGCTCAAACATTCTCGTCATCACAAGCAACAATGACACTACCAAGCACAGCTAAAAACTCTTCACCACCGGAAACAACAATGTCATCTTCAAGAGCAGCTGAAACATCCTCACCACCTGAAACAACAACAGTATCATCACCAAGCATGGCTCAAACATTCTCGTCATCACAAACAACAATGTCACTACCAAGCACAGCTAAAAACTCTTCACCACCGGAAACAACAATGTCATCTTCAAGAGCAGCTGAAACATCATCACCAGCCGAAACAACAATGTCATCAACAGGTACAACTGAAATATTTTCGCCACTGGAAACGACAACAATTTCATTACCAAGCACAGCTGAAACAGCCTCGATACCACAAGCAACGACAGTATCATTTCCAAGTACAGCTAATGCAAAGGCCTCAACCAAATCACAAGAAACATTGTCAACAGCAGAAAAAATATTTTTAGGACCAACAATGACTTCCAGATCACCATGGAAAATTTTAACTAATATTACACTTACGACGAAACCCAGGACAATAATTTCCCCAACAACTCCATCGTGCCCGCAAGGCAAGGTGTATACTAAATGCAAATCAAACTGTGAAGATACCTGCCAGCACATGAACAAAACCTGTGACCCTCTCCCCACAAACGCTTGTTTTCCCGGATGTCAGTGCCCTGACGGTACGGTGTTTAATGGTACCCGTTGTGTAAGACCGGCAGAATGCATTTGTTACTCTAATGGAAAGTATTATGACCCAGGATCCACATGGAACAACTCTTGTGAAAGATGTTGGTGTTGGAATAACAGTGTAATTTGCCGAGCTATTAGATGTCCCCCAATTATAAACTGTTCGTCAGACAAATTCACTGTTTTGAAATCCCCTGGTAAATGCTGTAAAACGTGCGTTAAAAAGAATTTCACTACTTGTCAGCCATCTACATTTAGATGTACGGATGGAACGTGCATAACGAATCATTGGTTATGTGATGGACAAGAAGACTGCGACACTGGTGAAGACGAACTAAATTGCACTGATGTGTTACCATGCCATAAACCTTTGGGTGAGAATCTGTTGCTTTCTTTCAATGAATAACTCATGTCAAGTGAGATATTCTAGATGTGACAGTGACTTTAATAATAATAATAATAATAATAATAATAATAATTAAATACTTATATAGCGCTATTTACATAGAATGATCAGTAGCGCTTTACAATGATTCACTTACTTAAAAATCTTATCCAAATGATATGAATAAAACAATGTAAAATACAATTGAATACAAATTGATTAATTAATTATAATTAATAAAAATAAAAATAAAAAAATAGTCTAACCTGCCCTAAAAAGGTGGGTCTTAAGTTTCCTTTTAAAATTAGTTTATGATTGAATATCACGCAACTCAGCGAGCAAACTATTCTACAAATATGGCGCAGCAGCATAAATGGACCTGGCACCAAGCGTAGAAAGCATTTTCTCCTTAGGCGGCTCCAGTAAAAGACTACTATTTGGTCTGACATTGTAAGAGGACCTCGGCCTAATACTAATTAAAACACTAATATACGGTGGCGCAAGTCCGTGAATAGCCTTAAAAACTAAAATTATTATCTTAAAATGAATACTACTTTAAGTTGTAGGAGACAGTTTAAATTATCATCAAGACAATTTTTATCTGACAAACATTTCTTTTACATCGTTAGGTTTATCTAGTCACGCCGTTCCAGATTTCTCCTTTGGAGCTTCGTCCTCCATTGACGTGTACTATCGGCCTGGGGAGGGACGCCTCAACAACTCGCATATAGTAGGAAGGGGAAGTGGCGCGTGGTGTTCTGGGCTTCATGATGTAGCACCATATTTGCAAGTCAATCTCGGTTCTGTTCGTAAAGTAACGGCAGTAGCCACTCAGGGTCATCCAGTCCTTCACAAATGGGTAACGTTATTTCGTTTGTCGTACAGCTTAAACGGAGTTACCTGGTCCAAGATATCTGAGGTAAGCGCTGATAAAGAATTAGAAAGGAACTCACTTCACAGAATTCCACTTCAGTGATCATGTGCAATCAACACATTGTGGGAAAAATCCCACCTATTTTTAATTTTGAGCAAATTAGCTTAATTTAAGTATTTCGACGCTGGCTTTGTACCAGACATCATTCTTTGGACCAATCTCATCACCCCTATTAGTTTTCAGATATTTTTGGAATTTAACGTCGAAGTTGGGCAGCTTTGACACTATGCATGAATTTTTTGGTTCTGGCATCTGATGTCGTTTCCCTTTCGAGGCTCTGCCTCCACGTGTCTCTTTTTGCCACCCAGAGCCTAAATTTTGACAGCCACGATTGTAGCTTTCAAGCGACTTCACATATGAGAGAGTACGTTACATGAAATAAAAAGAAAGTAAAATGGTCGGATTGTAGTTTACTATTGCTGCTCAACAACTCATTGCAAGTTTACTGGACAAATATAGGCAAATGCTGAACAAAGTAGAATCATGAATTATTCATAACCAACTTTGAGGCTAACAAGCCAGAAATCCAGAAGTCTTTTACTGGAGCCGCCTAAGGAGAAAATGCTTTCTACGCTTGGTGCCAGGTCCATTTATGCTGCTGCGCCATATTTGTAGAATAGTTTGCTCGCTGAGTTGCGTGATATTCAATCATAAACTAATTTTAAAAGGAAACTTTAGACCCACCTTTTTAGGGCAGGTTAGACTATTTTTTTATTTTTATTAAAAGTTGTATGAAAGGGGAGGCTCTGCTTAGAATGGCCTATCTTTTTGTCCTGCAGGTATTTCAAGGCAACACTAACCAATCCACAGTTGTAACTAACAAGTTACGCCAACCAATTCTTGCTCAGTATATCCGTGTGCATGCACAACAGTGGTACCTAGGAGTATGCCTACGGATAGAGGTTTACGGTTGCGCAGCAGTATCTCCTATCCCATTCACACCGACTGTATTGATAACTCCAATTTGTTCGGAATTTAGGTTAGTAAGCATTATAGAGTTATTCATAAAAGTCTCTATCTTCAGTAGGAGCCATTTGTGAAATCGATGGCTCTTTGCTAGAACACTCCGTATTAGCCATTTATTTTTAGTAGCTACTATCGATGCTGGAAAGTGATCCACCCCAAGAAGATGTTAATAACCCTTTTATTTGGTTCATTATTTGCACTATTAAAATCGACAAATAAGTTGAAGCGATTACTGGTAGTTAAGATCATTGTACTGAAAAATTTCACAACCAACCTTTATAATTAGTGGATGTATAAAATAAAGCCCGAGCCTTAAGAAGACTGACTCCATTTGTAGTATTAGAGCCACAAAGCTCACACGTTCTCTTTTGAGAAATATAACGACTGTGATCCGCGTCTCAGTTACGGATCACCACCGAGCATATAGACAGTGTTCATTGAATTTGAATTTGATAAAAAGAAACGAATATGATACTGCGTAAATCGCTTAGTTACTATTGATATTAACTATAATTGCATGGTCAAATGACAGATGTAAGAACGGCCAGTGCATTAAACAGAGTCTGTTGTGCGATGGCGATGATGATTGCGGGGATGACTCAGATGAGTTACATTGTGTAACAACTTGCAACGAATTCCGGTGCAACAACAGTACGTGTATATCTTTCAGGTCAGTATCATCGCCGGATATGCTTACAAACAGCCTTAAACTCAGTATCTAAGTAGCACAATATGGTGCCTTTTTGTTGGAAGCCCAACCGTGAAAATGTTTTCAGTTGTATAGCTTTTTATTAGTGTTTTACCACTCCTACTTTCGTTCCTGTCTTTTGGTAATTTTGAGCCACGTATGACATCTTCACCCATGTAAGTGGTGGTTGGAAATGCCCTAAAACATTTATAGTGAGGTGATTTCAAGGGTAACAGCCGGAATGTAGCTCATTCTTTCTTTTCGAGATTGTCTCAGTCATCCTAAGCCTCAATTCTGGAAAATGTTTGTAATATCGCGCTTAATTCATCGCTGTTCTCTGTTCATATTTCCCATCCACGTTTCAATAATAAAAATATGTGACATGGAAGGTAGATACATTATGAGCATTTATACAAGGTTGTCTAATAAATATATCTATAGATCTCTTTGCGATGGCTATCAAGATTGTTCTCAAGGTGAAGACGAAGAAAGTTGTCCAACCTCAGCAATTACAACAATACCACAGGCAAATACCACCGCGTCATCCGGGGTTACTGGCGGTAGTATGTCAGCAACTAAGGCACCCAAAAACATTACCCTATCCACGCATGGATCAAAAGCACCAACGCACACAACAAGTTCAACGACTTCACTATCACCAACGAAAAATAATTCAAAGACACCGGGAACCCAGACATCCTTGGCTCATACGTCACATCTTGGTCCGTTGACTACGAAAATATCTCCACCAGGGGCTGGCGATGTAATGACCTCTCCTACAACACCCATGCGAACAACAATGCTTCCTATTGCCTCAGGTAAGGAACATTTATTTTTTACTTGAAGACGATAACATTTCTGTCTAAACGCAACGCCCTTAATACTAGCTGTGTGTGGGTTTTCTCCCGTACAAGTGTTGTGGAGTATTTTTTACGTTATTTTGAAGATTTTTGTCATGCGGTATTTAGTTGTTTTATGTTTGTTCTTGAATTTGCTCTCTTACCTGTTTGTAAATCAAGGTTAATCCGTATTTTTGTCGACGGGTAAACAACTTAAGTGTCATTTATCTGTGCCGTAATTAAATTCAAAAGTCAGTCCCTGAAGTGGGCATCTTTGGAATCACAATTGACCTTGGGTTTTGCTTGCATCGGAGTTCCTGTTTTGGTTTAAGGAAGTGCCATGAGGGCTTAGTTGTCAAGCTTTTTAAAGCTTAAAATTGGTTTTTCTTCTACTTAACATGATTAACCTTATAAGTTTGTTTTCAACCACTTTAATGCACAATAAAACGTGCATTAAAGTCACGAAAGGAAGTGCGTTTTTTTAAAACTCTTGTGGTCAGCGAACCTGAAAGTACCTACATTTTAGCTATTTTTAAAATTCTTAGAGGTTAAATTGGAGCTGCTGTAGACGAACGTAGGTGTGGCTGCCATGAATAAAGTACTCAAACAGGTGATCCTCGTTTTACCGTACATAAGCGCTTAGCGAGCGATTTGCCCTTACATACAATCCCAACATATTTTGGCAGAGAACCCGGCCAACGATTTCGGTAGGTCTCCCAACCATAAGATTTTCGGACCTGCCGGAATGAAACGATTCATACTTAGTTTAAAAACTTAGACTAAATCCAAAGGACTCCGACGGTAAAAAAAAAAAACACTGAATACAAAATGTTGTGTAGCTTACGGTGGTTACCACTAACACGCGCCCTCAAAGGGTTTTTCCTTTGGTTCTAACCTACGGTTTGGTGGGTGTCAATCAACCGTTACCATGGTTTTTACGCGTTGGCCAAGAGAAGATTCTTTCCCAACTTCGTTCCCAGGGTTCTCTCCTACCCGTCCCTGCCGAGCGACGGTTAGGAGAGAGAACCTGGAAATGAGGTTGTATTCTTTCCCCGTTTCTCGAGCACTCGGAGGAAAATATCGTCGTTTAAGTCGTTTTGCAATATTTTTCTACAGGATCTGACACCGCTTCATGTCAATATTACGAGGAGTACGAATTTGTTGAGTGTTTGTCGGAGGAAACACTGTAAATTACAACCATATAAGCTTTCTCAATACACGCTCGCAACTCGTCTGAGTTCTTGCTAGTTCAGGATTCTATTCGATAACATGAAGAATGATAAGTAGATCTGCAGGTTACAAAATTCATTTTCGAACACAACCTCCGTTCGGAGGAAACCTTTGTCCCTCGTCGGTGTTATACCTTTCGTTTCTTTGAATTTATGCTCCTTGGCAATTCGTCCACGGCTCCATACAATCAAATAATTAGACAACCTGAAAACCTTTACGTTAACTGAAGAGGGTTTATCGGCCATTTCACTCAGCTCGCAGAGATCTTGTTGTTTTAACAATGTAATCCTTCATCTTAATGAAATAAATAAAATTAAAAAGCAGGTCGTCATTCGAAATTATTCTGGTAAGTCTTCCCCCTTCATTCAGCGACGAGGGAACCTTCTCGGTCAGAGCACGTGAGAAAACCATGTTTGACGTCCACGAAAACGCAGGTTTCACCAGAGAGAAAAACCATTCGAGGGCAAGTGTTAGTGGTAACCGCTGTAAATTTACGCTTGCAAAGGTAAGTCACACGAAGAAGAATTTGGAACTTTTTCAAGTTCTTTGCGCAAGAACACGGACACGAGTCATGTTCTTCCACTCAGATTCATTTTTGAAGAGAGATTTTCTTTCGCCTTGTTGCTCCTGGAAAGCTCTGGTCTCTTCGCACATCCCGAAATGGGTGGATTGTTTTAAGCTAGAAGAAGACCAAACAATGTGGTATCGGCGTTGAAATCTGGCTGTGCTCATACATAGAGAAGGAACGAGCTTCCTACAGTTTGTCTCGAGCTTAAAGGGACATTGCCATTATAGCGAGTCGTCAGGGGATGTTTATGCGAAACAATCTGCACAAATAGATTTTCATAACTTAATAATACTGTTCCTACTGGTAATATAGAGCAGGCCGAATATCTATTACTGTTTGGAGCGATTTTCCAGGGCAATGGCAGATTTACAGAACACATTAAACGAAACTTTTCGAAGCGAATAAATGCCTCTACGTGTTAAGGAGCTTAAGGAAGGAAGGATATAACCAAGTGGAAATTGATCATTTGTTTCAGTCTTTAGTTTTACCTAAAATGTCGCATGGTTTACCGGTGTATGCAACCTCCGTGCCTGAACTTAATACTTCGCAGCAGTTCCTTCGCAGATGTCATGAACGCTGTTTTATATCTTATGCTATAGATATGTACAATTTGCTTGAAAAAACAGACAGGTCAATCTCCAAGTAGATTACCGGTAGTTGCCTACCTAATCATCCGCTGTATAATTTGCGGCCCAGAGTTAAATAATCTCCAAAACGTCTGAGAACTCAGACGAGCCTACTACCCTGTGTTAATACGGAACGTTTTAAAGCTAGTTTTATTAACAGAATGTATTTTAAATATACTTTTACTTTTTAACTAATAATATTAAACATGAAAATACAGGTATGTATTTATACTTGTATATTCAATAAAGACTAAAAGAAAAAAAAAACGCTGAAGTGGCTGGATAAGATACTTGTATAGCTTCCTCATGTCAGAAGAATCGCATTGCAAAACAAGGTACACGATACATTGCGCTTTATAGAGGTCTTTATAGTCACAGATTGATTCATATCGTGTGTTGTTTTTTATTCCTTAGAATGTGCAGATGAATGTACCTGCTTCATGAATTGTAATGGGATGATTGTTTGCCCGTTCAGTGGATCGTGTTCATATTGTTCGTGCAGAAAAGGCACAATCATGCATCAAACAAAATGCGTAGTTCCCATGCCTCCACCATGTATCAAACGATGCGAATACAAAGGACTGAGACTCCGGGTAATATGGCTTGAATAATATCATCAACTATTTCTTTCATTAAATGAAATGAAACATGATTAATATGTATCAGGATAAAGATTAGACATAGATAAGTGTGGCTGAAACCACCTTGCGTTTACAATCAAAGAATTTAATGAAAAGTATGTTATATATATTTCTCAAAATCATTAATCATTCATGAGGGCAAAAGCCGACAAAAGAGGCATATTTGGGTCACATGTATGAACCTTGATACCCAATAAACATTCAGTTGAAAATCTTATGGGTTTTGATCTGAGATCAAACATGGTTTTGATCTCAGATCAACCACTTGCGTTGTAATCAGCATTTTTCAATAATTATACATTGTTAACAACAATTCCAAAAATGAACTGAATATTATTTGATATAATTGACTTTGATAGCATTGGATACCACAAACTATTCCATAAACGGTCCTCGGTGGATATACCTCCCCGACTTCTTGGCCACCTCCATCACAAACTTGCTAAGCCAGTAATTCAAGGTTGTTGCATCCATTTCTTCAATGCTGGTAGAAAGTTGTGCGTCCTAGAGTAAATCATAGCCTTTAAAAAGCCCTCCTAGATCTAAAACGGGAGGTATAACCCACCGCGAAATTTGCCATTCGCCAAAAATTATTACTGCTTATTTGTTCTTATATTTGGTTGACGAGGAAATAGCTTTTTCAACTATCTCGCGTTCTCTGTAAACCGTTTTCGACTCCCTAAATCTTGCCTCGCCGTCTTCACTTATGGTCAGACACCAACTATACCAACACAATTAATCATGCATGCTGAAGTAATGTTACGTGATATGGGAAGATTGCATCGCTGCATAAATTATTGTTCTTTCATTTGGGGAGGACAATAGCAAAAAAGTATCACTGCATATTTTTTTATCGTTTCGTTTGAGAAGTCATCTAAAAATCTCATGCTTCGGGTTTCTATCTGTTAGCCTTTTTGGACCTCGAAACAATAAAAGCACGAGGCCGCAGGCCGAGTGCTTTGTTTCTCGGTGTTTGGAACCCCTGATGAGACCCTCGAACTTGTTTTAGATATATTACGTATTTATCTACTCTACATCACACTAATTTTCCTTGTCATTTAAAAGAACTATTAACCGTACGACCGTTTATCTATAATCTTAGAGACACTGGAGCTTCCGACATAAACTACAGCACCGTTGTCTTCAACTTTGATGTTTGACGGCTTTCAAAACCAGTCTCCTCTACTAACTATATATGAATAAACTCCGTGTATGAAAGTGTATGTAACGATTCCTTGACATATTTTTGCTTCTTTCCGTTGTCTAGGTTGACACGCGCATCCAGCGCGATTGTCAAGTGTGCACATGTCGGCGAACACCCCACACTCTTGACCAATCGGACCTCTTCTGCCAGCGCACGTGTACGCAGACATGTTCACAGGTAAATCTTTTGTGGAAGTATGCTTTTTCAATGCAGTGCATTAACGCGAAAATATAAACCACTGGTTATTTACCTTTGTAAACATTGTTACAAGTGAAATTATTGTTTTCAGAAGCCATTGTGGTTTAGGGATTGGCGGAATTGATTTTTCAGTAAAGCAGAGTGGCGGCGGGACTAGCTAAAATTAGCGGTATTCGTATTGAATGTCTTGAGAAGTTTTACTTTACTTTACGTTATTTTTCCACTTGTATCATTAGGGGTGTCTTGAGAAATACCGATAGTGTTTCGTTTTCTTTTAAAGCAGGATCTTCTAAACTTTACCTATATTAGACTTTTAACTTCTCTTTTTGCAAATTTTATTTGATTGTGCGCAGGGATTCAAACTTGTTATTCCAGATAGACAAGATGAATGCTGCAGGTGTGAACTAAATAAAAGTAAGTGTGTAAGAATGACCTTCAAATTATCTACAGACGGAAATAACTCGAAAAATATTTTAAAGCCGTCTTGGAAAATTAACTGCAAGATCCTATATCAATAGATTTCTGATGTTTTAACTATTCTGTCAGACAGCGTATATGCCCGTGAGAGAACACACCAGAATAGCAGTAAAATTTGATTCGAAGGCTTTTTTTAATTCGTGTGCCTTAAACAAGAATACATCAAGCTCATTCCATGTTTGAGCAGTTAGCCTACAATATAGTCCGGACCTCAATAAGTTACTCTACCTATATTAAAAGAGCTTATAAATATTTCACTCTTCTTTACAGCGATGGGAATGCCTCCGACAAGATCATATGAAGAAACGACATCGGGAAACAAAGCACAGATAAAACTTTCAACAAGGCAACCAAAAAAAACATCGACGATGACCACCTTTTCAAAAAGTTATTCCACAAATGGTTCCACGACACACAATGTGTCCATAACAACATCAAATGCAACAAGAGCAACGTCTCCTTACAAGGAGCAACCATCAACTTCGTCAACACCAAGATCATCTGCTCAAAAGCCCACTACAACCACAGGTTCATCAACATCACTTGCTGTAAATAAACCCACAGGCATGTCCAATATAACAATCGCGACCCCTAAAAAAGAATCGACGACAAAATCATCAAAACTGTCTTACAGCAACAAGAATACTGCAACCAAAAATACTGTTACAGCTCCATCAACGCAAACAACGACACAAGAAAAAGCGACAAGAGCATCAACTACGCCATCAGCGTTTGTTGCCGCAAATGAGTCCACGACCTTAGCAAGTGCCACTCCTGAATCGTTCACGTCAAATCAGCCAGCAAGACTCCCAAATACCACTAAAGGTATGAAAACTATGTTTCTTTAAAAATTGGACTGGAAAATAATGACAGTGTAGAGGGATACAAATACTCCAAATATTGTTTATTCAAAATCCTTTCCCCCTTTGCCCTCTAAGTTTACTATTAATAGTAAAATACCAAAATACTGAAATGTTTTATTTATCAAGGGCGGCCTTAAAATGTTGTTTCAACGTCTTCTGTACAGGGTTATGGGGAACATCCTTTTCTACTAATCACGTAATTTGCAAAGGCTCGTGTGAAAGACGTATTCGAGCCAACAAAACTATAACTACTAATTTCTCAAAAGTACACTGGCACTAAATAAAGAAAATTTAAGTTAGATTTCTGCCCTTCTAACAGTCCGAAAGTAGATCAATAATCTGGGACACAACTTAGCAACACTTGAAGTATTACATTGATGAATTTAATGAACTCCTTGACTATACATGAAGGGTTTTTCTCATTCAGTAATTCCTCTCACTATCTATTGTATAAGATGACAAATTTAGTTAGTAATTTCATTTCCAGCTCCTTTTGGTTGCGTGTGGAGTAATTGCACCTGTAGTAAGACATGCGCAGATCTGTCAGAGGACACAATTATTCCCTGTACAAGTGAAAACTGCAGCCCAGGCTGGAAGTGTCCCCCCAGTCTTGTGTTACTCAACAGTAGATGGGTGTCACCAGTGTTGGAGTGCCCTTGTTATCACAATAACACTTTCTATAAGGTAACATTCAACAATATTTGATTGTCCATGACAGCCCCATTCACTTTTTAGTCTAAATCTGAGAACATAAATTTGGGAAAACCATTATTTTGTCGTTCTTTTTTAAAGTTTAAAGATAGTTGATAGACAAAAAAGGGATTTTTTTTCATTTGGGAAGTCCATTGTTTGTTATCTCCTTTTGCAAAATACGTGTCGTTAATCAACTTTCCCTTGTTTTCCCAATAAGGACAACAACAACTGTGTGTGGCTGAAAATGATGAAGTGGGTGACAAAGTGCTCAGAAATCAATTATAAAATTTATGAACATTTCATATTTAAACCCCTTGAATATGAAAAGAGAAAAGGTAAATTTCCTGGAGTACATCTGGTGGTCTGAATTGGGAAAACAAAACATACAAACTAAAAAGGTCTATTGGTTGGATAACTTCAAACAAGTAGAATTTATCAATGATGTCTTTTTTTGGACATTTTTTTGGTTCTGGTTGCTCTTATTGCTTAACTATAATGGTAAATTAAACTCATTGTTTCCCTGCGTTAAAATACAATTCTCAAACAGGGCTGAAACATTACACTGAGTGCAGAAGAAATTGTCCCCATGGGAAGAAATGAGTAACTTTTGCACGCAATTTTTTCCGAGAAAAGTTAACATTACTGAGTACCAAGTACCTGTCGCAATGTAAATGTTTTGTTCGTGTTGTTATTGTTAGACCGGCGGAAAGTTTGAAAATGGTACGTGTAACTCCTGTATGTGCCTTGGGGATTCAGTTGTATGTGCTCAATCTTGCAATATCAAGTCCTGTCCAACGGTAAGTAATCTGGAATGGATTCTGACCAATTCTTTGATAAAAATGACATTAAACAAAGGAAAATTCGTGAAGTGTTAAGAGCAAGCTTGGAAAAAATTTTGATAGCACTTTTACAGTCTTATCTAAAATTCCTACCTCCTCTCCCATCTCACAAAAGGCACACACTCGAGTCTGTCATAGAGGTCTTCTCTTTATAGAATTCCTACTTCTCAGGAATCCTTGAGTTCGCTCAAACGCCTTCCTGAGAACCAGGCCACCTCATTAAGAGTCAAGATTTTGGGGGGTAGTCCTTTAGGATCGAAAAAATTGGCTTATCATAGGGTCCCATTACTCAGCCACGTGAGTAGTGATTTTATTATCTTACCTATTTTAGGGGGAGGAGCTTGTTGACGAACCTGGAAAATGTTGTTTCTGCCGTAAAAAGCCAAGTAAGTTATTCAGGACATGTTACAGCTTGTGCAAACCTGCGCAGTAAAACCCAGTACTTTGGGATTTAAACTTTAAGTTTTTGGGCGTGTTCTCCAAAAAAAGACATCCCGGAAAGCTTCATTTTACTTTTTTTTTCACCAAAAAAGTTAGTGCAGTTATTTACACTGAAGGAGGTTAAGCCTCCCCCGATGTCAAAATGATAAAACTTCTAATTAACAATTATTCCTCGAGCCCGAATGGGCTCTGAGTCAATAGAGACCTTTAGATTCAAGGCGAGAACGACTACGAGTACGAGATTTGACTTAAAGTTTTTTCGCGTATTCTCAAAATATAGACTCCCCGGAAAGCTTCATTTTACCATTTTTCACTAGAAACGTTAGCACTGTTACCTTTAGTGAAGGAGGTTACACGCTCTCCCGATTGCAAAATGATAAAACTTCCAACATTTGATAACTCGTTTTCCCCACTTCGACATTCTCGCTAAAATTCGTAGTAGAGTGACGACGGCTACCACGTTTTCCCGCCAAAATGACGCTGGTTCACGCGCGAGGTTTACTTATTACTGAGAAAATCTCGTACTTGTTGTCGTACTCGTCTTAGAATTTAAAGGTCTCTAATAGCCCATGAGGCCGAAGGCTAAATGGGCTATTAACTCAGAGGTCATGAGGGCGAGAGGAATAATTGTTTTAGTAAAATCCAACTAGCTGGTCAAAAATATGGAGACAAAACAACTTTAGCTGGTTAAAGCTAGACTTTAATCCTTTTTTTGCCGCCAAAAAGCCGGTGCTTTCGCTACTAGTGGGCTATAACATATAGCCTAGTAGTAGCTCAACCAATCAGAACGCAGCATTGATAATAGACCACTAGCTGGATTTTACTAACATGTAATAACTTGTTCCCGCCACTATGACATTCACGCTAAAACTCGTAGTAGAATGACGACGGCTATCACGTTTTCCCGCCAAAATGACGCTGGTTCACGCGTAACCAAAACTCAGTATTGAGAAAATCTCGTGCTGTTAGTCGTCCTCGTCTCAAAATCCAAAGTTCTCTATTGTTTATGCCGCAAAGTTCTGTGGAATAAACCTAGATCAGAGCACTTTGCAAACCCAGCATACGAAGCGAAGGTTAAAAATTGTTGCTGAAAGAATTAAGTAAAAGTTGCTAGGATATGCTGAAAGGATCAAGAAGCAAAAGAAATGTTGGGACTTGCTGGCTAGAAAATTGAACATTGGTCAACATTTGCGCAGAAATCATTAAGGGTACCTCTTTTGAGACAGTTATTTCTTGAAGCAGGAGGAACTAAGGCCTTCAATATATTGATTTTTGCCTTCAAATATATGGTAGGGAATAGGCATTAAGGCCTGTGTTAGAAAACATAAATATTTCGAAGAAGTGGGAAATGTGCAATGAATACAATCATGGCAGCCACGTTGGTGGTCAAGAAAAAATATCTCTATCTTTTGGGAACTTAACTCCATTTTCATATAAGCTAAGTAAATTCATTTTTTTTATTGTATTGACAACCAACATGTCACGTGGTTGCAAACCAAGAAGTTTTAACACTACAGAGTTTGTGTAGGGTTGTGGCTAATCAGACAATGAGTGGACATGGAGATGAAGTGCGACCATCATAAGAAAAGAAACGAGCAAATTATTGGAAGGGAATGTAAAAAACACAGACTGCCTAACTAATAACTGATTAATCAGTAGGCTGCTAAGTGATTATAATTATTACATGCCGATGCCAGAAATTTGATTCAAATTTGGAACTTTTGTGTTTGATCAAGAGAGGATAAAGGAGACAGAGAAGGCATCTCCCATACACACACTATTCCATAGGTAGTTCTTCTCGAGTTATTTTTAAGACCACAGATCCCAAGGGGGATTAGACAACAGCCAATCACATAGTGCGAATGTGTTCCGCGTGGATGACCCACCCTCAGAGCTACCCGTCCTTCAGGAATTGACGAAGAACAAAATGGCGGAAGACGCGGAGAGCGATATTGGTATTCGTTTTGTCGACGAAAACGACTACAGAGAGATTTCTGCTAAAGCTGTGTCAGCGAAACGGAAATTAAAAAAGAATCGCCCTTCCTCTCTTGTATAGAGCTAACAGTACGGCAGGGAAATCCTTAACACACTGAATATTCTCTCAGGATCATTTATAATTTACAGGTTAAAGAGAGTTATTTCTGGTTTGATATTTATTCTTTTATTAGTCTTTTATTATTCAACAAAAATAACACTTGGCGTCCTACTTGCTTTATTGTACAAACGACCAGTTTCAGTAGACCGGCGAAATTTCTCGTTTTATTAAAGCACTGAGGTTACGACAACTTCGAGCTAAACTGATTTCATGGATTGTCAAAGAGTCTAGCGATTCCCTTTTCCCAGGTGAGCGCCCACTCATTTCGCGTCAATATTCAGGAATGCTCTCGATCTCTTTACGCTTTCATTGCCTTTCGCCAGACATGTTTTGCACGGCGTTTAGTCCTGCGAAACCTCCACGAAACATCCACGCAGCGCGCGGGGTAACTTTATCCCGATTCTAAAAATAACTCGAGACGAATTACCTATGGAATAGGGTGTGAATGGGGGATGCCTTATCTGTCCCCTTTATCCTCTCTTGGTTTGATTTATAGTAAGAGAAGCTATGTAACATTTAAAAAGAATTTAACACTTTTGTTTCAATAGCAACTTCTGCAAGGAACTTATCCACAACAAATACCATGGCAGGCGTTAAACCAACATCATATATGGCGCCAACTGTTCGAAAAGTACTGACGCCTAAAGTATCTACCACAAGCGAAAGACAAACAACCGAGGCAGCCGCAAATCAAATCACAAGAGTGAAAACATGGACAAATTATACGCAGACCACTCCTCAGCCTATGAAGACAAAGACGATACAAACAACTGCGGCGCCTATTTCGTCCAGACTACCGTCAACAGAGTCTGCCTCCCCGAAGGCCGGAGTTAAACTCGGGCTTTGTGACGTTCATACAAAAAACATTAGTAGTATAACTGATGAGGCTGGTTGTTTTAGTACTCAGCCAATTCAACAGACTTCATGTCAGGGTTTTTGCAACTCAATAGCGATAGCAAACATAAGTTCACCATTCGTCCAGATTCACTGTTCCTGTTGCAAGCCCCAGAATTTTACCTTAGCGACCGTGCCAATGCAGTGCCTAAATGGAGGAGGGAAATTGTTTAAATATTTTATTATAACTGAATGCAGTTGCGATTCTTGTGTAGACACCGTTTACCAAGCTAAGTTACAAACTATGCATGGAAATGTCACAAAGCTGGCGGATAAAAAGACTTTGAATTAGTAACTCGCTTCTGCGCAGACTAGAGGTTCGGAAAAGCTCCCAGATAACTAATCTTAGTTATATATGTAATGTAACACAAGTGTAGAATGAAAGCAAACCCGAAAATGGGTAAAAGTGGAAAGATTCGATGCATTTGTGTCTCAGTGGATCATAAACAGAGACTCAGTTAAAAGACGATGATACCGTTTTGTGGTAATCTTAGTTTGTGTCAGAGGGAAAGGCGAAAAACGGTATTGGTTAGGGGCAAAACGGCACACAAACATTTGTGCGGACGAACATTTTTCTGTTTCTTTTAATACATGTACATGTGAAAAGTGACTTCCAGACTTACGTGTGATTGAGGCGTTATTCTGCAAAGTAAAAGTGCTCTTTCACTTCGTTTTTAAAGAACAGATTAAGGATTTTCTTTGTTTGGAAAAAGTGACTAGAGACTGGATCACCAGGTAATCTTTAAGTGTTTATCTGCTACTAAGGATATTCCTTTTACGTAATTTAGTTTTAATTTGAGCCTTAAACAAATGCCGTAAGGTTTATTCCTGTTAAAAAATGGCTGCTTGATGAGATTTATTGTTCCTCTTTAAGCAAATCGTGAGCTGGATTTTAAGATGAAAATGAAACAACGTTTTCGTACGGTGCACGACAAAGAAAACTAGAGAAATAAATAAATAAATAAAAACTCAACATAAGAGTCTGCAAATTTTTAAAATACGTTTGATCGCTTTCGACAGAAAAAGACATAGAGACATGTTATATGATCAGTAAAAGTTGCTTGTTTGTTGGCGAACCTTTTGTTTGATGCATTTTTTACCATTGGCGATAAAAGCTTTACAAAGATAACGTGCTTTCAAAAACTGTTAGATTCATACTTCAGATAAAGGAAAGGGACACAGCTTTTAAGCCAATGAAATTCACGGAAAACGAAATCACATCATTAAAACCACAGAGACTGGTGAAAAACTGTTAAGACACTTCACTTTAATTTGTTATGCAAGAAAGTGTCCTTTGTTAGACTGGGGTTTATATATCCAGCAAAGTCAATTGAAGATAGTTTAAGTAGAAAATGATGGTCATGCTTGATCAAAATTCCATTTTGCTTTCAAAATCATTGTAAAGCGGAATCAATAAATGGTACTTCTTCTTCATCAAGCTGTCAGGTTCCGTCAACAAATAGAGCGGACAAAAGAGCCACCGTCGACCGCAGCAACATACACTGCCCCAAAGAAATTTCATGTCAGAAACTTTCTCTGTAGGGTCTAACATTGGCATTCTAATAAAAAAAAGTACCAGAACGAACAGTGACATTAGTATGGTGTAAAACGTTTTAGTTTTTAAGTGAATGGAGCATCAAAATAATTCACCAGGCTAAAAGGGGTGGTAGTGTCCGTCGAACTGTTGCCCGAATTTCTTGTATGCGTCGGCAGAAAACGAACGGATTGAGAGCAGAATTGAAACAAAGGAGGGAACAAAAAGCACTGTTAAGAGTTAAGGTCAAAGGAGTCAATTGATATCTATTGACGAAAACTATAATGCAAGTATACGGAAGATAGCAGACTAAGAGAAAACAGTATATATAAAACATGCTTGAGACAGATCTTCGAAAGCGAATGGGATTAAATGATCCTGTGGCTGGGAGAAAAGCTCTGCCTATGCGCTGAGAAACACAAAACTGCCTTCTTCGTATGTGTTTGTAGATCACGAGGTAGGATGATGTTGTCGTCAACAAGCAGACACAAAACAGGACTCTCCTTAAAATGTCTTGAACTCCTCTGTTCAGGAACCAAAGCGATGACCAGATTAGCGATGCTAACCAACATGCAAATAAAACTCTAACAACGCGGTTAAGTTTAACAACTTCACGGTAACGAAAACGTAAGTGCAGCGCGAGATAGCGTTCCACTGCTATGGCTGTAGTCGTAAGGAATGAAGCGACCACAACTGTGCTTCCAACAAAATTAGACCCAATACCAGCGATACAGTAAAGGTGGTAGTTACTTTTCAAGGCAACTAAACAACCAACACAGAGATCAGAAAATGCCAGGCTAAAAAGCAACGCTTTTGACGGTGAATGTAAGGAGTAACATCTCCGCAGAGCATCGATTATTAGAATGTTTCCAAAGATTGCCATGATTGAAAAGATAATGTTTAGTACAAAAATAAAGATATAAACCTCCTTCGAACTCCTACCAATTATTGTGTTGCGCCAGTTGTGACGGGCAAGTTTAAATTGCTGTAAACCCTAGCTGTCTGGGATACTAAATTGAATGTCTCTCCTCTGGATTTGTATCTCAATCCAATCTGCTTGCCCCACTTACATGCGCACAATTCCTGCTGCTTAATGTAAGGATCATGATGAGTCCTGTTGAATTCGTCCTTTTATCCTCATTAATTTCATTTCACCTCAAATGGAACAATGAAGGTAAATAAAGGAAAATAAGATTTTGTATTGGTTTTAATAAGGTCCTATCTAACGGGTGTATTGAACTAAACGAATTTAAAAAACTTTGAACGCATAATAAGGCATGTTCGATATTTCGATGTCATAGCCAAGTATTGGTGATACGAATTCAAAAGAATAAATGCTAATCCGTAAAGGGATATGTTACAATATGTACTGTTGTATTACCTTTAATAACTTTGTGGAAGCTAATCCTAAAAACAAAAGTGAGATAACACTAGAAACAAATTAATTTCAGTTACTTTGAAACTATACAAACAGAAAATATTTTTAATTGATTCTTGTTTAAACAGATGTGACTATAGCGTTTGCGAATGAAACGAGTCGAGCGACGAAAACTAAACTAAACCAAGGCAATAAAAAGTTGGAAATGTAAAAAAGAAATGAAATATTCAGAAATAATTTGGAAGAGACTGAAACCAAACACTAGGAATCATGTCAAATACTGCTTTATCTTCCTTACCCGCAGGAGGAAAAAACTGATTAGAAACTAAGAAATAATCAAAAAGAGTACACTTAAAGATGACTGTCCCTTGCTTGTTCCTAACGCGCACAACGTTTATTATTAACAAGGCAAAGATATTGTTGGTTGGTTATAATCTTGCTGAGTTATAAAAGAAAAGTGTTTTTCAAGGCGTCGATTGTTATGCTTGGTTTCGCTGTTTACAATTAGTGAGCCGCAAGCACCTGCTGCACTTCCTGCGCTTTGTGGTATGTTTTTGTGTAATCCATGATCTTGTTACAAGTTGGTTTCTTTGTCTTATTGATTCACAAGCTCCTCTGGAACTAAACTGTTGTGTTGCTGTTAACTTGAATTTGAGTGTTACTGATTTTGACTGGCGTGGCGCCTTCGACAGCTACCACTCTTTGCATTTGCAGTCATCTCAAAACAACTCAACGGAACTGTCCGTCGTTTAGTCCGTCGAGTGTCTCCGTCTTAGAACAAGACGGAGACACTCATTTCTTTTGAGTAGTTGGGTCATAGAATTCAGAAAGTTTCACCATTTGGGTGAGGCGCCACATGAAGCATCCTCTCTCAGCAAAATGTGAGCATAGTACCGGCCTCCACCCTGTAAAGGACTTATTCACTTTGGCGCCAGCTTGCCGTGGTCCTCCGTGTACTGACGACCTCACCCATTCTGAGACCTAATGGACTTTGAAGAGCCAGACATTGTAATGATCACTATTAACGGAAGTTACCATACAGCTGTATCTATACCACGCTAAAGATAGCTAAGGACACTTCATTACCATCCTAGTAGCCATGAGAGATCACGTGAACCTGTTTATTAAACTAAATCTATACCCGGGCCATCTATCAGACATCTCACAGATATCATAAAAGCCAAGTTAAGCCAGTGTTTATCCAACACGAAAGCTATTTAGCAGTTTGAGAGAGCTCGCTCAGTTGGGCTACCCGAGACACCCACAACATAGTTACTTACTAACTTGTCATAAGTTGTGGCCCTTGATTCAGACAATCTCTCGCCTCCAGATTCCCTGTCAACATGCCATTCCCTCCTAAATTAGTTTGACAGTGTTTTTGATTAAGAAATGGGGTGGATCTAGTCGAGCTTTCTTTGCATAAAACCGCCTTCCCCAACACACTCGGAACAAACTGTGGCGTTCGACGAGATAAGGAAATTGGAGTCTTAAAACTAGCAGAAGACAAAACCGCTGTAGAGTACGATACTCTGGTCCGTCATTTCTCGCAAACAAATCTGAATAATGTTAGTGAGCCCTAAGCAATGTTGCAAGTGGTCTCTTTTAGTACCCAGACTTCCTTGATCTCTTTCTGTTTGTAATCCTCCACTTTCAATGCAGTCAGTGACTCTGTTTCTTCATGCCTCTGTTAAAACTGTGCGCGTGTATCTGTTAAAGACATATGTTATCAGAATATTCAATCCTCTTTTTTCACCTCAAATTTGCTCGAGAAAATACGACGCAAAAAAAATGGCCTTAAGATTTTGGATTAAAAGTTGTTGATATTATTTTCAAATTGTCAACTGATTAATGACCGCTGTCGATTAGATATAATTACCTTATATGGAAAAACCAACTCAACTTATCTGTAATCGTAAAGTTCTGACAACATAGCTTTCTAGACAGCTGCTGTCTGCGTAAGAAATCCATCTTATATAAACTTTGAATATTACACAACGCGTAAACGACATCAGGCGTGAATCTGCAGTGATTGAAATTAGGAGGTGTCTAGATTTGCACCGTGATGTCAGTCTGTTGCTTAATGGAAAAACCTATTCTTGAGATGAATGAACTTTTCACAAGTTGAACTATTTTGATTGGATAAGAGGTGAGTATCGAAATACCTATAATCCAACTGAAACACAACGTCCCAACCAAGCAAAAAAACAATCGTAAACTTGCACAGAGAATACCAAAAAAGTCATCAGCATGGCCGACTTAGTACAAAGTGACGAGCTTATGTACAGAAACTGACCATTGCTGATAGAAAAGGCATCTTAAAATGAACGGCAGGACCAATCCATAAGCCTCGATATGAAAGACTGAAAGATGATACAGCACATGTACCGCAAAGGAAAATAACTTTTGTGCGGTAAATCCACATCGCCTTTTATTGCAAATCGCGCGCCCATAAATACATCGTCTTTGTTTAGCTTGTCACCTTTTCTAGCTTAAAGGAAGAAAAATAAAAACATGCAAAGATATAATTAAATTTTCTCTTTAAAGAAATTTTTAAATAGTGAGCGATACTCCCTTTTCTAAAAGACGATGCAATCGTGGAATGGGGACCCCACAAAACCCCAGTGGCAATAGAAAGTCCCAGGTAAGGTTAAAAGTAAGTTCTTTAAGGTTACAATTTTTTCATTCTCTTAAACTATCATTATGTTTTGTCTCATAACTATACAAGAAGTTAGAGCTTTTATGACTGCATAAAAAGTTACGTATTCATTAGAAAGACTTATTCAGTCTAGAAGTGGAAACCGACGAAGAGTCGTGAATGGCTATTCGATGATAGAAGGAATAGGAATGAATACTTTACAATAGTGTTGCAATTTTTTTCCCTCATGTTAGCTGGAAGCGTCTAAAACAGATAAGAATTGCAGAGCTTTTTTTTAAAGAGCTGTTTTAAATAATGACTTCATTCAAGCAACTCCGGAGCCACATGAGAATCGAAATCAAATCGAAATCACGACCTTATGGCCGTTGTTGTCTCTCTGCCCAAACTGAGCTCGTATGAAATTAAATTATACTCTGGCTTTGCTTGCAAATTATGTTGGCGGCTTTATAATAGAGCCAGCACTGAACCTTTTACCGCGCGTCCTATTTGACTATAAGAGTTATAATTGTAGATTTTAAGCGTGGTCACGTTGTTGAATGTAGCAGTGATCTCAAAAAAACCGACAACAAAAGGAAAGATTTTATAACTTCAGAATCGAAAGGTAACGAATTTTAATACAATAGTTAAAAAAATATAACTTTGATTTTAAATTAGTTGGCCAAGCATTTCACCACAACGTTAATCATTAATCATCTGAGGACTTTATTTATAATTTCAGATTCGTCCCTTTTCATTAGGATTAGATTCGTATTATCTACAACATTCAATTCTAACAATCGGTCCCAGTTCATTGCTTTGTATATTTTCAACTTTTAATTAAATGCGTGTGTAATCAAATTAACAATTTATTACATAAACACCAATGAAATATTAGGCGAGCTTTCGCGCGAAGACATAATATCTGCACATGTGAAAATAGCATGATATCTTCAAATGTGAAAAGATCACCGTTGTTATGGTGACACAATAAATCGCGCCTTTTGCAGCAAAACAAGTTAACTGGTGGCTTCGCACTCGAGCTTTCCAGAATAATATAAGTGTACTTGGAGCCTATTTTGAGAGTGAAGAGGTAAAATGCACCTACATCAGCTCAACTTGGTGACCATGGAAACGTTCGTAGTTCAAAGAAGCCGAAGTTTGCCGCTAAGTATGGTCTACACAACGCTTGTGAACACTCTTGACCAGTAGGAAATGAACGTCAACTGAAAAGGATGTGTACGATGTGAACGTGCAGTGGTTCCAATCTTGAACGAACAGCCGGCTGGATAAAACGGACATGACTTAGTTAGCCAAGCCCAAGCCCTACGGCGATTTCTTTGCTGAAAAGCCCGTTGTAGAGCCATTCTAGAAAGATACAAAAGAAAAAGACTTTCTTTCTTCGTTTTTCTTTCTTTTGTGCCGCTACTATATAAACAATCTGGGCATCCTTGTGAGCCCAATTATCAAGTTATTTATGGGTATCTTTGTGGGCCGATTATCAAGTGAATAACAAGTGAGTGGATATCTGCGTTAGCCCGATTATAAGTCAGTGGGCATCTGTGTGAGCCCGTGTATAAAGTCTAATGAGTGATGGGTATCTGCGTGAGTCAGATTAATATTACTATATTTTTTAACACTTTATTGGGGCAAGAATGTAATCATGATAGTATTTACAAGAAGAAATATAATCAAAGAAATAAAAGTAATTAATTGTAGTTCCAAAAATGATTAAAAAACAATTGCTGATCCCCAAAAGAGCAAGTGCAAACGGGACCCTAGACCCACGCAAGGCACCGCCCTGTTGTTACTTACAATTGCAGTTTCAATTTCAATGCTGATAAGTGGCTTATTTACCCTTGGAAAAAAATTAATTCAAACCCTAGATGTATGTTAACAACAAAAGTAAATAAAAAAGTGGATGTGGTAGGTACAGTCACTTCGACCTGTGACAGGGACAGGTCATCACTAATGTCCACGTGCAAGATCTTTCCACTTCACAAGTATTAACCAGAGTGGTGAACATAGTTTTATAAACAAACTGCTTAAAAGATTGCGTAGTAGAGAAACTACTAGGGGACTTAAGTGAACTAACAAAATTCCATAACTTAGTAATAAGATTAAAATAGGAAGCCTTAAAGTTACTGGTTCTGCAAAGAGGAGTTTTAAGAGTGAAAGGATTACTTTGTCTGGTACGGCCGTGAGAAATAAACGATGTATGCTCAAGAACAATATTGTCAGTAGAGCCAAAGAGACATTTGCTGTAAAAGACTAGATCCTTAAGTTCCTGCCCAAAACAAGAGGCAGAATGTTCAGCTTGACAAGTCTTTCCTTATATGACGTTTCGTCCACCCGGGTCTGATGAAAAATCCACCGTGGCTCGCCTTTGAACTCGCTCGATCTTCGCCTTCAACGAGTAATGGTTTGGGGACCACACTTGTGTGGCGTAGCTCAACTAGGACTTCACCAGAGACAGGTAGAGCGTCCTCCTCACATTGACGTACGTTAGGAGACGGCAGGTCCTCTTCAGAAGAAGCGACGACGAGGAACTTGTTGGGGCCGAGATCAAACTGTACGCGACGACGTTATGGCTCCGTTTTTTGTAAATTACAATGGGTGTCCCAGAAGAGGGATGCCTGGGCTAGAAACAGAGAAACAAGTGATGGGGACTCAACGAAAAGATCTTGGAAAGCAAATGTACGCCATCAAGGTTGAACCAAACAGTTAAATGTTTTTGTAACAAAAGGTCGTACCCATTCCTTCTGATACATTGGGGAGGTCATAAATGAAAATTGTAAAGAGTAGTGGTCCAAGAAGATTTCCCTGTGGAACACCAGACGTAACAGGGGCCCATTGTGAGTCTGCACCATCAACCACAACACGTTGGACCCGCCCACTCAGGTAGTTCTTCAACCACTTTAAAAATTGACCAGAGACACCGTATGCCCTCGGTTTGGCAAGAAGGATGTTGTTGTCAGCGGAGTCAAAAGTCTTTGCAAAGTCCAAATAAATGATATCCGTCTGCATGTTCTTGTCTAAATATTCACCGATTTTCTGCAGAACAGACAGAAGCTGAGTAACACATGAGCGGTTCCCTAAAAACCCGTGCTGGAGATGAGTTATTTCGTTCTTTAGATGTTCGTGATGGTGATTATAAAGTGATAGAAGGGTACCTGTGTGATTTTAGAGTGGTGAGGGGGGTGGCGTCTTTCTGAGCCCGTTTATACAGTAAGTGATGGGCATCTATATGAGCCCGTGTATACAGCTGTCTAATGAGTGTTGGCTATCTGTGTGAGTCAAATTATAAAGTGATAGAAGGGTACCTGTGTGAACCCGATTTTAGAGTGGGGAGGCGGGTGGCGTCTTTGTGAGCCCGTTTATACAGTAAGTGATGGGCATCTGTATGAGCCCATGTATACAGCTGTCTAATGAGTGTTGGCTATCTGTGTGAGTCAAATTATAAAGTGATAGAAGGGTCCCTGAGGTTTGAGCCTGATTTTAGAGTCTAATGAGTGGGATCTGTGTGAGTCAAATTATAAAGGATAGAAGGGGTGGCGATTTTCTTTCTTTGTGAGCCCGTTTATACGGTAAGTGATGGGCATCTGTATGAGCCCGTGTATACAGCTGTCTAATCAGTGTTCGGTATCTGTGTGAGTCAAAATTTTGCAAAGTCAAATTAAGGGTGATAGAGGTTTGAACCTGATTTTAGAGTGGGGAGGCGGGTGGCGTCTTTTCGTTTATACAGAGTGATGGGCATCTGTTTGTATACAGCTGTCTAATGAGTGTTGGCTATCTGTGGGCAAATATGTGATAGAGGGTACCCGATTTTAGAGTGGGGAGGTGGGTGGCGTCTTTGTGAGCCCGTTTATACGGTAAGTGATGGGCATCTGTATGAGCCCGTGTATACAGCTGTCTAATCAGTGTTCGGTATCTGTGTGAGGATTATAAAGTGATAGAAAAGTATCTGTGTGAGCCCGATTTTAGAGTGGAGGGACTTCTTTGCGAGCCCGATTGTCCAGTAAGTGATGGGTATTTGTGTGAGCCTGATTATAAAATGAGTGTATATCTTTGGAACCTGATTGTAAAATAAGTAGGCATCTTTTTGGGCATGTTTATGCAGAGGCTGATGGGCATCTTTGGGAGTCCGATCATAAGATCAGCGTGTTTAATGAGCAGAGCCTGATTGTTAAGAGAAGGGGTATCTCAGTGTCTGTGAGCCAGATTATAGCGATGGGCGTGTCTTTGTGAGCCTCTTGGGCGCAGGAAAAGTGTGTTCTACCACTATCTTTTAGTAAGGAAGGCAGTTTGGATCGAGTTAAAAAACAAACGCAAGAAAACAGAAATATTAACAAGTAACAAAAAACTAATACTTGTCAGGGTTTTAATAGTTTAAAAAATGCCACAGACTGAAGGCTATGAGGTTTTCTAAGTGCAAGCCGGCTTTTAACCGGGATCAGTTACTGATGTTCTTACACGAGTAGCTTAAGTATTACCATATACCTTCAAAGGTTGTTTAAAATTGTTTAAAATGGGTTCAAAAGACTCTTTGCAAAGTATAGCCTTCGTTTTCAGGAGCTTAGCTTTTTTAAAACTAGTTCAAAGGGTTGTAGTGTATCTTGGTAGATTAATGCGTTTTCGAGAACAAAAATCAGGGCGAGGAAAAATGAACTTGGAACGAGTCATCGAAGCCTTTTAACACATGAATTCTACAATACGAATGCGTTGTCTCAACATTGTATGTTGTAACTGACATAAAGCTAAAAATAAAATAAACGTATTTACAGATAATATGAAAATTATCAATTAAACGATTTGAAAGTCTCGGCGAATAAACAGGTAACTGGGTGAACTAACAAACATTATTGACCTAAATGTCTTTTTACGAAGTGAAGACGTCCGGTCGGAGGCAGGCAATTTGTTCTCCGCACACATAAATTACAAAACAGTTAAGCCCTGCAGTTAGCGCTAACTTGCGCGTTGTTTTCCCATGAGAGATTAGTGACTAAAACATGCATATAATTGGTCATTACTGCGCTCATGACACGAGCTCAAATCGTGCGAGCTTGCATTATGTTTTAAGACTAAGAAAAATAGCTATGAACTAAACATAAACTGTATATTCATTGGAAAACGAAATCACCAGAAGGCGAATTTACGGAATCACGGCGAAGACATGTTGTATGTTATTTGTTTACAGTCTACGATGATGAAAGCAAAACGGGAATGAAAGGTGAGAATATACGTCGAAAGTTTTCTAAAATTATTGTTACGAAGGTTTTTATGTAGACTAAGGAACAGATTTGTCTAATTATAATTCTAAGCTAGCTTTTGCAACGATAAGTGGCTAGTTTTAACCTTTTTAGGCACTGTAAACCGAACTAAATTCCTTCGAACAAATTTCGTAACGTAAATAAACTGCATCCCTCGATCGATTGTAGTCGGTTCTACCTTAAAATGATCAAGGAATGAAACCATAAGATATCCGAGGAAAGCACTGCTAATGTTTTAATTTTAAAATGTGAGAATTTGGGTTTGACTTGGCAAACTACGAAGTTTAATATTTGGGACGAATACACAAGATGAATTAACAAACTCATCTTTGATTTTTGTTTTGTTGTATAAATCAACATTGTATTTCATGATCAGCTTACAAATAAAAATTATTTTCATGGTAAAAATGATAAGGTGACAAGTCATATTCCACCCCACTTCTTCCCGACACTATAATTTGTGGTCTGCTACCATAAATAACGCTTAGTTTTGATGCAAAGAGAAAATTCAATAGTTTAACTTACATAATTTGCGAATGTTTTGTATCTTCAACCCATTTCTATTTCATAAGACGAATTCAATTACTTTCTGTCCTTTGGGATTAGATGTGAAAAGTATAGCAAAAAAGGTATTGTCTTCTGTTTTTCTGTGCCGAGACGCTACAGTAATTATAGAATCAAAATTAAGCAGAATCCGCTCTCGGGCGTTTGTTGGTCAACAAAGTGGGTAGTTTCGTTGTGCATTTTTTGTAAACAAAATCTAAATGAATTTAGCAGAGATTAAGTAATAAATTTACTACGAACTAATTATGTAGAAGTTTGAGAAAGTCAATAAGAATTTTAAAACTGACAATCTTCCAACAAAGCCTGGTTTTAATGCAGCAAGAACTCGATAAGGCAATGTAAGGCCCGCGCGCTTACTAATCTATCCTACTCCGGACAAACTTAAAAAGTCTGGGTTATATCTTTTCCTTCCGCATTAATAATGGAGCATCTTTACATTTGTGCCCAATTAAATGACAGAGGCTTTTTATTGGCTTTTACAGTGAAGCAAAACTTATTACCGCATTTATTGAATAAATTCTAATAAGAGACTTCCCCGAGGACGGAGTTTTCTTCAGAGTATTTTACAGAAACCTTGCTTTGTTACTTCTTCGCGTTTTGTTATTAGCATATATTGTTTCGTTGCAAAATAAACTTACGTCACTTGCTGAAAATGGTGAAAATCTAATAAGCGCCCAGCCTCGAATAAGCGCCCACCTCGAATAAGCGCCCACTCTCAAGGTCCAAAAATTTAATAAGCGCCCAGGGCGGTTAATCGAATAAATACGGTACTCGAGGTTGCGAAGCACTAAGAGTCAGAATCTGCAAGCCGTTTTTCTTCTTCGTATTTAAGACACAAAAGGAAGGTCGGGATCCCGGGCGTTCCTAGAGGAGACCGTGAAAACTGGGAATAAGAATCGTGCATGCCAATGAGACTCGCGATGAGCATGTGGCTTATTTTCGGCGATGATTGAGGTAATGCGCGTAGTTGATCACGTTCTGGCTTTTTGGCAATGATCTAATTTTCCCCGAATCAAGGCCCTTGATTTTCGTGTATTCATACATGCGTATTAAAAAGCAAATACCCTAAAGAATACTCGATCGTCGATAATGTAGGACGAGAAAATATTATAGCGGAGGAAGTACTGTTTCGTGGCATTACGCTTCTCAGAATATTGACGCAATTACTGACTCTACGGTTAAATAGATTCAATATTGCAGATTCACTTTGTTGTATGTATTTAACTGGTAGATTTTTGCAGTTGTTAAGATGTGAAGTCGCGTTGCTTTTTATAAATACGTGATAGAGATATCAATGATTTAACCCGTTCAACTACCATTGCGTATGTCAGACTCTTGTTATATGTTTTTGTTAGCTTTTTTGGACCTGACCGTGCACAACGTTCAGTAGCAATCCTATCATTTTGAACTTACTGACCAATAGAAACATCGGAATTATGACTAAACTTTTTAATTATTGTATTGACGTAGGCGAGTGGCCATGTCAATGGAAACTTAGTAACGTCACCCCTTTTCATAAGAAAGACACCGAAACATGTAAGAAGAATTATCACCCAATTAGTGTATTGTCAGTTATACACAAGGTGTTTGAGAAACTAAAATTTGATCAATTACACAGCGTATTCACACCAGTCTTTTCGGATAATATGTCAGGGTGTCAGGGCTCCTGCTTGGGCATTCTTGCTGTTCCGCTTTATTGAAGCTAACTGATGATTGGCGCCAGGCTCTTGACAATAAAAAAGATGTGGCGGTGGTCGCTATTGACCTTTCCAAAGCGTTTGACTCGATTTGCCATAATGTATTACTAGCAAAATTGAAAGCTTTCGGCGTTCACGATTCTGACATAAAACTGATTCAATCATATCTATCAGGCCGTTTTCAACGAGTAAAATGTAACGGGAAGGTGTCAGACTGGCTGCCTCTTCGCTGTGGAGTGACGCAAGGGAGCCTTCTAGGTCCGCTTTTTTTAATATCTTTGTGAATGATGTCAATTACTCAGCTGGATCTTCCTCCCGAGTCTTTATGCTGATGACACAACGCAATATATAGCCCATGAGAGCCCCTGCACATTTGAATCTACACTGAATCAAGACATAGAGAGATTAACCCTCTGGTTCACTGAGAATTAACTGCAAGTAAACGCTACTAAAACTTAGGCAATGACACTGGGAAAATCTCAGTACCCATACAATCTTTTTATTGGTGACAGTCAGCTGACCATGCAGTCCATCGAAATTGAACCAACTCTCAAGATCCTTGGCGTTACATTGGATCGGGATTTGTCTTTTAAGCCCCACGTTGCAATCATGCTGAAAAAAGCGTATGCTAAGATAGCCGCACCACGGTTACCAGCTGTCACCAAATCCTCGACCACTTTAATTAGCACAATTTTTGTGCTTGCCTGAATAATGTTAATTTACAGGGTGCCAGTGTATGAACTGTACTTATAAAACTAAATCATTGGATAATGCAATTCTAGAGCTCTGATTGGCGTGGCCATCATGATATATGAGCCATTATACCATGCTCTCCAAATATGGTAAATGTATGCGTGTGCTCAAAATTAAAAACAAGCTGAAAATCGGGTTTTTTCACAAATGAAGTCGGGAAGAATTCTGGATATTTTGTGGGCGTTTTTAATGAACCAATTATTCCACTCGCGCTTGTTGGATAAGAGATTATTATAGCCAACTTGGCTCTACGCACCTCGTTAGCTTCCTACCATCTCGTATCCAACGCGCACTCGTGGAATAATTGTTAAATAAGGATTAGTCCATTGTAAACTATTTTTAATGCATGTACCAAGGTTTTTTAGCTTTTTTTTCAAAAAAATAGCTCCTTGAAAAATTTTCCCAAAATTACGATCTACTTAATAGTTTAGCTTTTTTTATATTTTTATATGCATAATTCATATTTTATCTTGTTTTGTATTCTTCGTTTGTCGAGCGTTTTTGACATGAGCCTCTGGCTCGGAAGATTGTGCAAACACTTCCTACGTATTCGACATGAAATAAATTATTCTATCTTATTCTATTCTATTCATTCACAATTTGTGAACAAAAAACGTGGGATAGTGCACTGTCAGAGAGCTTCCAAAACAAACTACAGCATCATTGTTTTCAACTTTGATGTTTGCCGGCTTTCCTAACCAGTCTCCTCTACTAACTATGTTGTCATGGATATGTTTATAAGGGTAGCTTTGTACTTGACTGTCACGCACTCTACTTGCAGCACTTCATCGAGCCAATTAAAACTACTAGTCTATAAATTGAACTGGTCTATTTATTTTCGAAGTTCTCTAGTTTGGCAAATGTGTATTATTTTTCACACTAACGTCTTTCACACTAACCTTGATGTCGTAGATTTGCAAGGTGTCGATCTTTGCCTCGTGGTATTTTGCGGAATATTGTTGAAATACAGCATTATTGCCTAGAAAACTTTGGAAATTTTCACTTTAGATTTACAAACTGTAACGATTGAACTATAATCTTTTTCCAGTTTAAGTTTAGTCTGACCATTCAATGTACCATAAGGCAGTCAGTACTAGCTACTGTGTAACCTCTGCCTGCAAACTGGCTCCTATTAAGGTAATTTCTTAAAAGAATTTATCTCCTACTCATTTCTTATCTAATCTCCAAGTAACCTCTAACAGCTAAAGGGTGTTGTCTTGTTCACAATGGTTTTCATTTAGGAACAGCTATCCATGAACAACATCATAAAAGAAGGTCATATTTTTCAGTTCTTAGATCCTTTAGTCATAGTACCCGCTTCGTATCACGGAACATATCTTACTACCTGATCTATGGGTAATTCTTTTGAATACGTTTGAATTCGAGGAAGGTAAAACGATAATAATAATTTCCGCATTTCTTACCAGGAATGAACGATTCCCACTTGATGACATTGCCAAGGACCTTGCTCTGTTTAAATACCGATGTTAGCGATGATCAAGGTGCCAGCTTTTTTCAAGCAGGCTGATTAAACCAAATTATGAATTATAAATTACCAATCCCTACCTGTTCGATCAGTTTTGCCTTCAATTTTAATCAAACAAACTGAACAAAAAAAGGACTTACTGGACACATGTAAACTTTTTTTGAATATTGACTCAAGGAACGTTCTCTCACCAACAGGTGATCGATAAACTGAGATGTCCTTGTACATTGTTTTATAATTTTTATCAGCATGCATTTAAGTTTTCTGATGTTAGCGGTATTCAGGAGAAGCTCCAGAAATGAACCTGGTTGGGCATAGGGCATGGGCGCGATTGATGCCAGTTTGGGAAAGTGAAAGATTCAATTTTTTTTTGGAGATTTAAGAATGTTTTCTTTGATAGTCAGAGTGGACACGAAAAATTACATGTTTCTGAGAATGATCTGCCTCGATTCCGCCCATGTGCCTTTAAGTACTGTTTAAAAAACAAGCAGGAGTGTATAATACACGACTAAGAGTTTTTTGAACGGCTTCAAAATGTCTGATACAGATCAACTCATTCTTGCACTAATATTTAGATCTGGAGTTATTTTGGTCTAAGAAATTGGACGTAAAGTTTAGCGGTGTCTTTATCAGATATAAAGACACTCATTAAACATTAATTTGGTTTTTTAAATGAATTATTAATGAGTTTTTGAAAGACTCTTGAAGGTGTTTCGTTCTCATCAGCGAATTGAGCGTGAGACTTTAGGAGGCCATGCCTACTCTGATCTACATGTACACTTTATTAAGTCGATAAAAATAGTAAGATATCACACCAACTGTTAAAAAATAGATAAATAAATTAATTAAGTAATAATATAAAATCTGGATAAGAGAGGATATATTTAGTTCATTACACTTTCGTCTTACAGACTGCTTTGACACCAGGGTCCAAAAAATTCTATCACAGCCTCAAGACTTTAAAATCTGTCCGCAAGATCACTCCAACACATTAAAGTTAGAGTGATTGGTCGGTAGTTTTTATGAAAAGAAGAATATTATTCCATGTTGCTTACTAAAACTTAGATATTTCAGTCTTCTCTGCCGAGAGAAGTCAATAAAATACAGAGATTGTGTCAAACATTTTAAAAGGTAATTTATGAATCCATTCCATCCAAGAGATTTGATTATCACCCAAATCTTGCTTGCAACCTGCCAGTAAAATCATTTCAATCAAAAACATTCATGTTTACGTAATTTGCGTCTCTGCATTGATGACTTGTGACAAACTCATAATCGCTTGAGGCGATTTTAGTACTTAACAAATTACTACATAACCACTACCTCCTCGAGGTGATGAATTTTCAATTATTTCTCGAAAGAATATCATCCACACTTCTGTTGAAATTAATGGATGAACTTGGTTTGAATTTCGCTTTTATTTCAAAAAATACACATATAATATTTGGAAAACTGAAAAGAATTCATTTAAATAGACTCAGGACAAAGCAGAGTGTCTATGTGCAGGTAACATGACGTTAAGTATCTTGGGAAATTACAGAGTTTATTTTTAAACGAATCTAGCACGCTGTGGATTGCCAGGTGTATTCATAGCAACAAAATTATCTCAGGATTCAGTTCAAGAAATGACCCAAAAAACATACGCGGGGAAAATTAAGCTACTAAGTTGTTTATTTTTGTTCTGTTCTTTTGGCACTCAAAGATAATGAAAAACCTTATTTTTTTCTGAATGAAGTTGTAATGTGGCTAATTTCCAGTGGATAAGGAAGAACTCTTGCTGAGGGTTTTTGTTTTTCGCTTTGATAAGTGAAGAATCCATTTCAAACAGAGTTAACAAAGTTCATGCAGTCTCAAATCACCTGTGCTTAACTCATAAATATATCAAATAAAGCCCGGAAGAATAAAAAATTATAGAGAAAAGGAAAAAGGAAGGTGGAAAAGTTGTGTTATGGACCTCGATTTTTAATTAGTCAGCTGGTATACAACAAAACCGCAGGAAAGCTGATTTCTTTGTTCATTCAACAGCAGAATATTTAAAATTTGATTATCATTGCCAAGTTTTTCAGCTATAGAAACAATTTTAAACGCTTTTTTTTTTCAGAGAAAATTTCAATTCTTTTCAATATGTGAATCGTCAGATAATATGATAGTTTCCAATTTGTTATTAGATTTTTTTGTCATATAATCTAGGATAAGTAGGGACGGCCAAAAGGATGAAGAGAAATGAACCAAAAAATATATATTTATTGGGCGAAAAATATGAATCAAACTTTTTGAGACCGCAGTCAGGATAAAAATCAGTGAAATAAAGAATCTTTTAAAACTGCTTTTCTCGTTCTCAAAGCAGAAAAATAAAATCATATCAGAAAACTTATTAGGGCCAAGGGCAGTTCCTCAGAAATGAAATTTTTAATTTATATATCCGCAATTTAACAAAGAAACTCGACGAAATTTGGAAAATCAAGTTGCTGGAAATAAAAGAAAACTGATACTAAAAGAAATTGTCTTTGCAACTCGCCAAAACGCATTTACACAATATTAAGTTAAATTCATGTGGTTTTGCTATGGTTTCTAATTTGAATTTATGAGCGGCGGGCCGGGTGCTCAATTCTTCCTTCGAAGAATTTGTATACTAATTACAAATCTGCAAAACGTGCTGTTTTTTACTTAACTGCCTTTAATTTAAGTGGTGTATAATTATAATACCCGCTTCAACTGAAGAAGAAAAAAAAATCGACATCCCCATGTCAGAGGAAAGCCTTTTGTATGCTGGTAGCTTTGCCCATATCCACACTGCCAGAAATAAGCTCTGTAAACAGATATAAAACTGAATCATACTTTGCCTACTTCAAATTAATTTCCAGCTAATTCAAAATTAAAGTTAACGTGCTATAAACTTAGAACAAAGAAAAAGCACAGCGCTTAATCTTTGCGTAATTTTATTTTCTACGTCAGAAAGACACCGAAACAATATTACACTTGGTGTTTAGTGGAACTTTCAAATATTTGCTCTTTTCCCTTAGTTTGAATTGAATGCCTGTCGTTGACTTATGCGCCGCTAAATTAATTTTTCATTACCTTTTCTAGGTTCTTGTTGTTACTACTATAATAATAGTTTTTCCTCATAGTTAATATGGCTTGACTTTTACCTCAAAACAAAACAACAGTTTTTGCCATAAATAAAAGCCATACACGAGCTTACAGTATGGTATTTCCATTTCCTTCTTATGCATCAGATTGGCTTGAGCTGAGATATATGCATGTATCAAATTCGTTATTAATATTGTTTTACCATATACATACCATATTGTTGTACAAATGTTGATGAATTAGTAACAGCTGCGCAGATTAATTCCAATTTTTTTGCAGAGATTCCTTGAAGCTCTTTGCACCAGTAGGCAGGATTTGAGTGCATATATCAAGGAGAGGACCCAAAGTCATATTGGTGGGAAACGACGGTCAGTTTTGAGCATGCGTGTGCGGATGTCCTTTATTCAATATGCCAGAGGTCCTGGAGGTATAAACTGAGAATCTTACACCAATGAAATACTTCAGTCACAGAGAGACTTACAAAAGGTTTCTTCTTATATTTTGGACGTGCCATTTGCTTATATTGATTGAGAGTCAACTACACCACAAAAATGTGAAAGTTGGTTTGTTTTCGGATCGCAGAAATCTCGAAGAAACTTCAGTGGAAAATTTCCTAGTAGATGTTGATGGCCTTAACCGCAATACAAGTTTGACCAAGACATCTCTACAAATAAAAATCCTTTCCGTTCATGGTTTATCGTATGAGGAGATTTCAAGAAAGTTTTGCTCCAGCGTTTTGCAGGATAATGTAACGGTATTAATACTGCAATCGAGGAAAGAAAAACTGGCAAGATTTGTGGGCCATTTAGCGTCGTATTTTAAGCTACCTGTCATAGGGACTATAAACCAAGCTCCCCTGCCGTCGGATAAGGTAAGAAAGAAAAGAAATATTATTTATAATTTCAAGTTTTTCTTTGTCCAGTCTAATTCAACATCTACCATTGTTGAATATTCTTGAAACCCGCGTAAGAGGTCTCCAATTTCGTCTAAACTTTGACATGCCCTCATTACCCCCGGCAACATTTTTTAGTTTTATAGAAAATGATGGATAAAGATTTTTAAAATGATTGAATATTCAAATCATGAGAGATCTTCTGTATGGTTTTGGATGAACAATAGACAGGCACTCATTGTAAAAATGTCATTCGATCTGCTAACTAGAAACAGAACAAAACCAAACTTAAAGGGAAAGCATCTTGTTTAATT
The DNA here is from genome assembly GCA_942486035.1 of Porites lobata. Taxonomy (NCBI): domain Eukaryota; kingdom Metazoa; phylum Cnidaria; class Anthozoa; order Scleractinia; family Poritidae; genus Porites; species Porites lobata. The sequence goes on from CALNXK010000133.1 coordinate 414,150, forward strand.
TCGTGGGCTTTGGGATAAAACTTCCTTTGTTTAATTTATTCTCTTCGAGAGCGCTAAAAATATCAATTAGCGCTGCGATTTTTTCTCATTAATCCAGCAAAGTAAATTGTTTCTTAGAAACTCACCCGTGACTATAGAAACTGATTAAATCACTCAGAATTTATGATTATTATAAATATAATTTAGCAGCTATGATAGTTTTGCCGATTTTTCCATAGCAGAAGTTAGGCTTCCACAAACTTGAGAAGGAAAGGAACTTAAAAATGAGTCCGCAGTATTGTGATAAGGAGCTTAGGAAGTGTACATTTCCTTCAAGACTTTTTGATGATTAATATCACCACTCATTCTCTTGAAATTGATTAATGCTGGTTACAAATTAGAGCAGAAGTTCCTGTTGAATATCCGTTTTTTTTGTGTATTCAGCACTGAATTACACCATCCACTATGACAACTTATTTTTTTGACAAATTCATTTATTTCTTCTTTTTTGGATGATTTTGGAGTTCAATGAAAAAACTTTATATTTGTTCATTTTAGATAATAAGCCATTCTGCAAATTGATAAAACATAAATATTATATTAGCTTGTAAAAGTGCATGCTGCATGCTATTTTCTTTGTCTGAAAATAATTATTGCATTTACATGGCGGATGTCGAGCGTATGTCAAGTGTAAGAACTTTTAACTCTGTTAGCTGTCTATGGTTCAATATACAGTTTCATAATTCAGTTCAGCTTCCTTTTTTACACTTCGGTTGAGCTGCATGAACTGTCTCAGTGTAATTCCACCTTTACGAATATGCGATTAGAAAACCAGTGCCTTAGAAAGAATTGTGTTCATTTGACTCGATAGGAAAAGAAAAGATGACCCGAAATTTTAGGGAGTGCATTCCATGCTGAACCAAATGTTTGGGAATCGAAATCTTAGTAATCACCAGGCTTTGATATCTAGCTGCCATTTGAATTTGAGAATCGATCAAAGTCGATCGTGGAAATCATAGATTTTATCAAAATCCTGCGTAGCAGTAGCGTTTTAAAACTTAACCTAGCTGATAGTAAACTTTTAAAGAATTACTATCAACCTACACCTTCCACAAAACATTTATTACTTTCAACTATGGCACCAGTTGTAAATATATTTCCTATCTACTAAGGATTGAACTTTCTGAAGTCCAATATCTCTAAACTGAGACAGCCATTTTAACTTTTTGATTGTCTTCACTCATAGAAAAAAAGCAGTATAAGAGAAATTGCTTTCTTCTCGTTTTTGGTGATGATAAATTTTATATTGTCTTTCAAGTAATGGTGAAGAAATCTTTAGCCAATGAATTACTGAACTTTTAGGCATAAAGCCTTTTAAATTTGAATAAGAAGACTACTGATTCTTATCTCAGGAAGAAGTGCTCTCCAAAGTTAATGGAAATTGTCATATATCAATTAAGTCTACATTAGAAAATATGTTAATTACAAGATTTTAAGAACTAACTAAAACGTTTACGACTGTTCTTCGTATATGTGACTTTCAAGTAATATATCTAACATGAGATGGAACCAAGATCTTGCTACGACGCGTGCATACATTGTGTTTATAGTGATACTGTGTCGAATGTTTGATATTTTTTCAAACAAAATCATTTTTGAAGGAGAAATGCCAAACGACTAAGGGGTTTCCAAACACTCATTAAACATTAATTTCCTTTGTATTTTCTTAATGAATTATTAATGAGTTTGAGAAGATTACATGCAAGTCGAGAAAAGTTGTGCATGATCTCCTTGAACTAGGAGCCGCTTTTTTGAAGCTTAAAATTGTTCCACTTCAACACTTCTTATGCGATTCTCGTATGGAGAAAATCATGCTCTGGGCAAACACGTTGCTTCGTATTTGATATACGTTGTACGTATATGGTACTAAAATCCAGTTTGGGAGAGAGAGTTTGACTTTGCGGATGGCAGGAAGTACTTTGTTAATGATGTATGAAATAAATCATATATGAACTGCGGAAATGAAATGAAGATGAAGAAATGATCGCCGCAGTGAACGTAATTTATGTAATTGCGTAAAGAAGCCTGAAAAAAATTCAGGAATTCAAGTCCTGAATTTTTTTTTTCAGGCTTCCTTACGCAATTGCATAAATTGCGTTCACTGCGAAGATCATTTCTTCATCTTCAGGAAGTACTTTGGCGTTTTCCCCTATTTAAATTCATCATTTGGTAATTAGTTTTCTCGATGATAACTTTTCAGTTTTCAGAAATTATTGCACTGTCTCAACATGTTGTTTCAATTTGAGTTTATTGCTAATAAAATGAGTGAAAAATAATTTGGACTTTTAGAAATCTAGCTGATCAACAATTAATTGCAGGAGCGATACTAATTTATAGTATCTCCCTTTCAAATACATAAATTATATCTGTGTTGTTCTCGTCTAGATCCTCGCTCCCAACAGGATATAACTGTGTCCAACTACCGCTTAGCCATTGAAAAGTTTACGGGGCTTTGTTAACTTGTGAAGGCGAACAGAGGCAAAAAAAAGAACCAGAAAACGTTTGTTAGATATTTTTTTAAAGTGATTTCATATCATTGAAAATTGCAGTGATGTTAAAGAATAATTACTTGCAAGTGATAAAAGCACAGACAGCTTCCTGACATTAGCGTTATATTTGAAGTTAAAAAACTGGTAAACATTGTTTAATGATCGATACATTTTCTTTTCTTGGAAACTTTTGCCAAAATTATTCCAATTTTTTACGCGGAGAAGCTTAATCATACAAAGAAAGAAAGAAAGGAAGAATGAAATCACCCAGATCTTGCAGTTACTGCTAAGAAGATGAAAGGGATCAAGATCTCGTCCACACGTATCCGGATTTTTTTTCTCACTTCTAACCTCAAGTCCACATGTAAACGGGCCCAAAATAAGGCCCACTCCACACTTGTCCGGAATTTTTTAAAACGGAGATATTGCAAAAGGTTCGCACGTAGAGTATTTGAATCGTCTTTGCCCGTCTACATGAACGCTAAAACGATGGAAAAATGATAACATCCCGTAATGCCAGTAGTATATGACGTATCAGATCATCGTATTCCGAAACCTCCGTTTTCTTCCATCCGCACGTAAACGCTAGGCCGGCGTTTTCAAAAATCTCCTACCTGGGAATCGTTGTTTGGAACCTGCGGTTTTAGTGACCGAAAACGCCGTTAACGTGTAGACCGAGAAGGTTAAAACGAAGGAAAGTACGCGTTCACGTGCAGCTGAAGTGAGAGCGATAAACCAGTCGGTCTCTCTTATTGATTAAGAGAGGCTACCATGCGTAGCAGCTGTCGAAAGGGGTAGGGTGGAATAAATTTTCCTCAATGAAGTTATGCCCTTTCGTCGTTATCTCAAGAATAAAATAATGTGAAATCTCGTTAGGATGGCGTCACCTACAATTTTAAGGAAATTTTTTCGTTTTGACAAGTTTTTAGTCACTTTAGGTGGATCATGTCATAGTTTTTGAATGGTTGACTGACAAGAAGAAAGACATTAGAAAAAAGTGAAAGAAGTGCTTAATTATTAGATTTTTTCATTTAGGTAGTATAAGCATTATTTCATCATCATCATCATCATCATCATCATCATCATTATATATCATCATCATTATATATCATCATCATTTAAAAGATATTTCATGAAATGTGATTCTGATTTTTTCAGGAATACTTCAGTACTTTTGTTCGCAACACTCCATCCAGTACCTCACAGTTCACTGTATTCTGCGATCTACTGCGTTATGTCGGTAAAAGAAAAGCGTTTGTTGTAGTAAGTGACGATACTTCGTACAGCTTCGCCTTACAACAATGCAATGACGATGAATTCATATCACTAACTGTCATCCATCTCGAAGCACCAAACATTCAACAGCAAGAAATTATTCAACAGTTACAGAGGATAAAATCGAGCACTACACAAGCTGTATATCTTTACTGTGATTCAAAGCTTGCACATTTTATTCTTTGGCTTGCCAAAGACTTCCGCCTAATTAACGATGATATTTTATGGATTCTGTCCAAGAAATCATTGGAAAACGTTCATAACCTATACGAACTTCCTAGCTCCACATATCTCATTAGAACAGAGTCGTTTTCAAACGAAGAGGAAATTGAGAGAAGACAGTTGATTGACAACTTATCAGTAGTAAAAAGAACCTTTGATTCTATGGAGGACGAGGTCATATTAGACTACTTGCGGAGGCCAACAAACTGTTTTAGCTCACCGAAATGGACTAAAGGGAAACAGTTGTATGAGTAAGTACTTAAATAATTGCTTCTATTAAAGCATAAACTACCTTACTATAGCGCAGCAAAAAACAACGCTCAGAGCTCAGTACAACAAATTCAGATCGGTCTTATCTCACTATATGTACACCTCTCAGTAAACACATATAAACGTTAGAGACGACGGCTTTCGTCCATACGGAAAACGATCGCAGGCGAATATTTTCTTAAATAAATTCTCCAATTCCTAAATACTGGTAAGTTCGCAAATGGACTGATAGGCATCGGAATGTAAACGCGTACGTTTGTAGAGGTTATAATTACATTTACCACTAAAAGCCTGCCCATCACTAGCAGATGTATTAGCTCGGACCAGCAAAACCTTCATGCGCTTAACAAAAATCAGAATTGGCCCGTGGAACCGGACATTGCGAAAATAACGGTTAGGGTTATGGTTAGGGCTTTAATCGAGAGTTTTCGCTTAAGACCCATCACTGCATTCCATGCATGGTATTTAGGATGAATAAAATGATCTGACTGGACAGAATTCTTTATAAGATTGGACTGCGCATGGCTGGTCGGTCGGTCAGTTCTGAATACATGGTGCGCGCCCAAATTAAATAAATAAAATCAATTTTTAACTTAAAAGTACTCTTCTGGACAAAGTTGTAGACTAACCGGGGATGCGATAAAACTCAGAAAGTGTAACAGATCATGTGCACTGTAGTGGCTAATGTACTCATTATCTTTTACCTTTGTCGTTTTCTGCATTTAGATTACTCCGGAGAGAGGCTCAGTCAAGTGTTCCAAGCACCATGCAAGGTAAAGACGATCAAGAAAGCGCTTCATATGAAATTCTTTATCTCCAAAAATCGTATGAGGGGGGTTGGTTACAAGTAGGGCGGTGGACTAGTGAGGGAATAACGTTACAATCCAATCAACTGTTAAGAGGCAAGGAGAAGGCAAACTCTGAAATACCTCGATTGCGAGCCGCAGTAGTGGAATACCCGCCGCTGACCATGAAAGCAGATTTCGACTCATCTGAAGGATGTTACCAGGGGTTGGAATGCAAGAAATATATTGGAAACACAGATAATTTCACCACATATTGCTGTTATGGTTTAGCTATTGACGTGTTGAGGTATGTCAAGACCGAGTTACAGTTTGAACCGCAGGTGTACTTCGTACGAGACGGGAATTACGGTGCGAAAAATTCCATTGCGAACACGTGGAATGGAATCGTGCGTGACATCCAGGAGGGAAAAGCAGATATCGCCATTGATTTAATGACAAATGAAGCACGTTCGGAAGTGATTGATTTCTCGTTGCGCTGGACGCACGCTGGTCTTGCTTTGCTTGTGCTTGTGGGAGAACAAAAAGTTGAGAGGTTGGACTTCTCTTTCTTTCATCCTTTTACTTCCTATCTCTGGATGAGTATGATCGGAGTAGTGAACTTTTACCTGGGAATTCTGTGGTACACGGACCGATTGAGTCCTTATGGTCATTATAAATCTGTGCGCGCCAAAAATCATAATGGTTTTGACCTGAGTGAGAGTATGTGGTATTGTTGGGGAGTTTGTTTCGATAACCAGTTCGTGGACTCGCGACCAAGGAGTTTGAGCGCTCGTGCAATGGCGGTTGTTTTGGCAATATTTGCTTTGATGTGTGTGACGTCATACACTGCAAACCTCACTGCCCACCTTCTGTCTGATGACACTAAACCTGACGTCACAGGCATCCGGGATCCTAAGGTTGGTAACGAGTTCCCCGTATACAAAAAAAACAAAAACAAAAAAAATCAATCAGTCAGCGCTGCATTTTGCCTAATTCTTCCACAGGCATGGATTTTTAAAATGAAATTTTAAAGATTAATGACTCACAGCTACTATAAGGAAGGCTGCTTGAGTTCCGTTTACATCTGAAAAAATGGTGTTGTCAGTTTCCATCCGCGGATAATTAGGACGTGAAGATTTAAGTGAGATAAGGTATTCTCTGCTTTTTTAAAAATCGTCAAACCTTCTCATGTACTCCAAAATCGTTTTCGTTTTCATCGCAGCCTTTTGAAAAGACCGTTTGCGAGAAAGCTCCCGATCTTGAGAGGAAGAGAAAATAAATCGGCAGCTTTTCCTCTTCGGACCACGATGAAATTACTAAGGTTATGCCCAAGTGTTTCCCGAATGAAGGCTTACAAGGAGGCCGCTACAAGTAGCCTTTCATTTTCGTCTAAAACATTAAACATTTTGTGAGAATCCGTAACTTTTAAATGTTTCTTCAGATCACGTCACGCGAGTCCACGATATCATACGGGGTGGTAAAGTCAAGTTATGTTGATTCCTACTTTGAACTGAACGAAGATCCAGCCATGCGGTTCATGTTCACACGCATGCGTGATAAGAAGCACCTGGTGGATAACTTTACTGATGGAGTGGAAAGAGTTAAGAAAAAGTTAGTCTGTCATCTAATGATTACAAGTGAATTTTAGCTAATTGGGTACACTATTTATCTGAATAGAGATTAAGGTAGTCACAGCAAAGGCTAGCATTTTCTTCCATCCTTATTTTCTTGCATGTTTGTGTCACTAGCTTGCGTGAAAAATTTGCGTTAGAGTTAAAGTAATTTCACATTTTCTTAGTGTTATGCCGTTTTAAAATTGAATATTTCTCACCATGAATGTGTAATGTAAAATGGTCTTTAAAAGACGGGGGAAAGGGTGTAAGTAGCTGCTGTGCATTAAATTCACACATTGGGCTTGGAAACATAGGAGAATAGCAACTGAGCTATCCCAATCATCGAGACAAATTTTGTGATCGGTCAAGCGAGACAACAAATGTCTTAGGTCGTAACAAAAGCAGTATTATTTAACCAAAAAACAAATCATAATGATGCTAACCTCGCTAATTTTAAATAGGAGGCGTAGCCAGGAATCAAATAAAGCTGTTTTGGTCGGGTGGAGGATCTTATTAACCAAATTAACCGCTAATTTAACCAAACATCGTTCTCACACAGTTTACAATAAAATAAATGACTTTGTCTACAAGTTATACTGACTATTTTTGTTTCATTTCAGGCAGTTGGATATCTTTATCAGTGAAGTGTTATCCATAGACTATGAAGTGGCTAAACAAAAATCAGTATCGTACCCCAGACTACAGGTTGTAGGTGCCTCGGCGCCCTTTGCCGAGAGTGGCTACTCCTACGCGTTTAAAAAGAACTCTCCATGGAAACCCAAATTTGACTTGGTCATCAACAGAATGAAAGCAGAAAATGTGTGAGTGGAGCTGATAGCATTTGTTGTTGATCTTCCAATAACAGTCCTATGTATTTACCGATCATTATCGGATACTATGATGTAGATATTTTGCTGGGCAGAAAATAATTAAAAGACAAGGAAGATCAATCTGAATGTTGGGCTTGTAAACACGAAGCAATACCAGCCACAAACACTTTCAATCGATTGCTTTTTGTTCATCAAGGTTGCCTGTCCAACCCTGTTCAACTGTAACCTTTCGGCTTTGGTTAATGCTGGAGTTTTTCCGTGTTTTCGATTCACTACTTCAAAGGATAATCAAGGTTTAAAAAGTAATAACTTTCATCAATGTTTGCCCATGGATAGCCTGTTCTATGCAATAGAGAAAAAGTTGGTTCAGGTCATCGAGTGCATAAGGGAATCATTCAAAACCTCACGTTTGCAATGATTCTTCTTCCCTCTGTAGTGTACCTCAAAGATTAACTAAACCAAAAGGAACACAAGGACCAAACAATACAACTCCAAATATTGAATAATTGTGAATTTTTAATGTGAAAAATACCTGAAGTGTTCGGTACGAAATCAGTGCTGGTACATAAGTGCAAAAATGAAAACTGAAGCAGAACAGGCTACCTCCTAAGTTCCCTCACAGTTACCTCAAAAAGCACGTAACGCCAAGCTGAAAGCAAACAAAGCATCCTTCAAAACACGTCTTTTTATATAAGAATTTTAATTTAAAACTGTAGTTAGGGCACATTGTAGTTAGTATTAGTAGACGAAGATCGACCTCATGGAAGCACTTCTAATAAAATTGTTGTTATTATTATTATTATTATGATTATTGTTATTATTATTAGCAGTGGTGGTACAACTACTGGAAGGTGAACATAGTACCCAAGCCTCTCTCAATTTAAGGTTCAATGTGATTTGGTGGACTGGGGAGGAAATCATGGGACGAGTGCTAAAAATCTGCCTTCCTTAATAAGTGCAATGAGTGACTTTTGCTGTAATTAAAGATATTATCATTGTTTCTTACAGACCAAGTGAGTTGTATAAGAAATGGGTATCTTCAGGTGAAGACAGAAGCGAGGAACATCATCAAAGATTAACCGTGCGTGCACTTAGTGGCGTGTTTTTTCTCGGGGCTTCCCTCGCAGTAGTCGCCATATTTTTCCTCTTCCTTGAAAACAAACTTTTCGCCAAGGGCTTCATATATAATGATATGAGAGGTGATTGTGTTGTCCAGAAAGGCCAACGGAAGTATTCCGCAGCTGTCAAACGGAAACTATTGGATTTCAACAAAGACAAAGATGAGGATATAGAATTCCCTGATATATCTGGCTATTTACATAAGAGAAGAAGAACCGATGTAATGTTGAAATCACTGTATAATCCAAAATGCGTCAGAAGAAAATACGAAGAAGCTGGCGAAAACTGTACTGCCTCCAGCTCCGTTTAGACATAAATGACAAGGACTTAGCCAAACAGACGACTAATTTAAAGAATTATGATGTATGGAATGAAACTAGAGATGAACAGTTGAATACATTCATATTCAAACACACGGCTTTGCTCGCCTCCCGGCAGGGACGGTTCTTCTCGGATACACTTGGCCCAGTCCCTGGTAATCTGCTGGCTGTGGAAAGGATATCGTGGCATGCTGGGAAGGTTCTGCGACCTCTCCTGCAGTTCCAAAGCTTATTTTCCCTTTGGGGCTCTCTTAGGATCCTGAGAGTGTTAAACGAGTCGTCAACGATGAAAATATTCGCTAGTGTCCTCATGAAGGATATCAGAGTTTAGTTACAGGCTGAGGTTTTCGTGTCGGAGAACCCGATTTTACATTTTAACGAGCGCGCGTGAAAATCACCCCACGCGAGAAAAGGCGACTCGCCGCAGGGAGAGAGAACGTCTCGCCTTTCTCGCGTAGAGTGATTTTCACGCGCGCTCGCGTTTCGCTCGCTCTACTATCCCTGAGGAAAAATGAGGGACTACTCGTAGTCTACATTTTAACTATTGAGTTCCATAACCTTACGATTAGGACAAATCAAATTTAAACAAGAGTACTGTGGGAGAAAATATGTAATGGACGTAAAAATGTTCACGTAAAGGAAAATATAACTAACTGTATATATTTGGAACATTTTAGTATGATCGAAGTTACGATTTCTAATGGTAATCTGTTTATAATGAAAAATTTGAAAGAGCCTGGTTTTCTTACATCATCATCATCTTAATCATAAACTGAGGTTCTGATTAAAACACTCCATCTAATCCAAGTAAAAACTTGTGCTCTTCCGGAGAGGTGTAAAAAATTTTGCTGATACAATGCCATTTTATCGTCATATATATTTTCGTGGACCGTGCAGACTTGAGCCGGCCGGTTTGTTCAACAATGGCGCGGACCAAGGACCAGGGACCAAGTGAATAAATCCATATTGCGAGAGGTTTTTCTCCGGGGTACTCTGGTTTTCCCCTCTCCTCAAAAACCAACGCTTCCAAATTCCAATTCGACCAGGAATCAGGTAGACGAAGAACCACTTTGTGGATGTGCTACCTCCAAATCATTACTGTTATTTTATTTTTCTTTATATATACAACTGAACCTAGGCTCTTCGCTTCTACCGACGTAATGGTCCACATGAATTCGGATATTTATGAAACCGCATTTTTTTTTTTTACGGGAATCAGACATCCGTCCACATGGAACCATTTAACCTGTTCATTCATCAGCGGCTTATTCGTGGGAAAAATATTTGGTTTCAAAAATATCCATCCGTGTAGACCTGCATAAAACGCCCTTTACAGCTTCGGAGTCAGTAACTACTTCGCCTCGCTTTGGCGCATGTCACTGTATGTGCAAACGCGGAGTGCTATTCAGTCATTCAGTGCTCTAACAAATTGTAGGTGACGGACTGGGTACTAGGTTGAAAGACTTACTGAAGCGGCAAGCGTCTCTGACTTTTTGAACATACCTGTGCACTGGATGTAACAAAATGGTGCATTCAAATGAAGATTTAATCTTCACTGCTACCGGTTGATCTATGATTGTAATTTCTACTCCCTAGAATGAGGTTTCGTTCTAAACGCGCTTTGAAAGGATGTGAGTGACTCTTGCTTTCACAATTTCCACCGTGTTTCTTTAAAACAAGCGGTAGTCTAGGAAAGATGTCGGATGATAAATACTTAAAAACAAAGGGACAACAACAAAACTGGACTTTTGAGAAGAATGGAATTTTTAAGTCACAAAGGTGGGACAAAGACTGAAAAAAGGTATCGGCTCTGCCCCTCTTTCCGCCGCCGCACAATCACAAACCCATACTTCCTAACCAAAGGAAATCAAAAGATAAACCTTCCAAATACCGTTCAAGAACAGATTGAAAATTAAAACCGCGACTCTTTTTATACTGTATGACATAACACAAATTTTTGAGTTGCTGTAAGCTTCGGACATGATATAAGGTTCTATAATTGTATTAAATTACACATTTTTTACGCAAGCTCAGACTAATATCATCTGCATTAGCACTTGATACATGTACTTCAAAATTTCATACGCTTTGGTTTTTTTTTCAAGAAATTAAGTAATAGTGATATACGGCTTTTGAGGTTGGGACTGAAATTAATATTCCGCGAAAACTGCGGCAAGAACAAGGTAGGCCATTTCTAGGTGGGTACAAAACAGAACGTCGAGTTCATCTTCCCTTTAAACATAACTATTAAATTTTAGGCTCAATGTAAAGGAATGGGAAAGATTAATTGTTGTTTTGTTTTATTCACAAGCCTTATGATAGAACTTTTGACAGTTAAAGTAACTCATTTTTTTCTATCTTAACAGTCTCCACACAGGCGTAAAATGGACCGTATTTTAGAGGAGGCTTTGAAGACATAAATTGTGAATATGTCGTGATGAATTCTTGGTAGTCATGATTAATTCAATCTCTTTAAACTCATTTTTTATATCACCTCTTACTTAATCTAAAAAGATTAAGCCATGTTAATTAAGGCAGAACCTCGAAAAATTTGATCAAATTAATTTTCTATATTCCGTTTGACACAGAAACATTATAAATATCCTTGTCCTTTTTTCATAACAGAAGAGCCTCGTCCAATAGGTCGTCATCATCGTCCAGTCCTTCCAACAAATCCTCGAAACAGTCTGAGGAAAAAAAAAAAGAAAGACAAGATTAAAGTTTTTACAGTGTGTGTAGAAAGTGTCTTCACGTCAGTCATCTGAAACTGGCTGATTTCTTTTCCGAGCGTCAGCAGCACTTTCTTCTGGAATATCTAGTGTTAAGTTCGACTACTGGATCTACAAACTAGAACATAGAGAAGTTTTACTTCAATGCGCTGATGCTCTGGAGATAGATACACACCACATACATGAAGAAAAGGGCGAACAAAATTGATTAGGCTGCAGCTTGGAAACATTTAATGACCAGGATTTTAATTCTGCAAACGTTAGTGACAGTGCAAAAAATGAGTATGATGAAATAGAAAGCTCTCTAGCTACATAAAAAAAGAATCTGAAAATTTTGCCCTTGATGCACAAATGAGCCCACTGAAAGTTAAGAATGTGAAGTAAGAAAAACTAAACTAACGCAAGTTCTTCGCTGAATTTCAAGCGCCCAGTTGAGACATGTTTTGCAAGCTATCACCGAGTTCCTGAGTTTTTTAAGCTACATGTACATTGTCATACATGTAAGGGTTGCAGTCGGACGTTTTACCTTTCTGATTCCATAGCTCGGCCTCTTCAGTAGATTCTTCACTCGGACAAGCTGTGAGGTCCACAGCTTCTATAGCAACACCACTTTCACTCACTGGCCTAGCAAAACAAACAAACAAAAAAAGAATAAGATGAATATTATTTCAACTAAAGGTAGAACGAATTGAAGGGTAAAAAACAAACAACAACAAAAAAAAATGGTGAGTTCTCTCCCAGGCTGATTGCATGAAGCCTAGTCGATAACAACAAAGGTTGGTTTACAACCTCGTTCCCAGGTTCTCTCTCCTACCCGTCCCTAAGGGTAGGGGAGAGAACCTGGGGACGAGGTTGTATTGGTTAAGCACTGGAATGTATATTAAAAAGACAATAAAATTTTCACTGTTTATAAGATACCTGTGCTCCATCTGCTTTCTGTCCACTTGAGTACACTGTGATGCCTTGAAAAAAAAAAAATTGAGGGTGTGCTCGAAAAGTAAAGAACGTCTATGTAAAGATCATAATTCCGGCTGCCCCCACGATTTTATCCTTCGGTTTTTCCCCGTTGTTTCTTTTCCTTTGCCTGGGCATTTACTGAAGGATTCTTCCGGCTAGAGAAGATTTCCGCGCAAAACCTGTGCATCGTAACAAATTTTGAAGGACATTTTGGGTAGAAGAATACTATTTTCATAGGAATTTTCTGGTCAAATGTAAATGACTTTTTGCGTTTTTCTCAGGGTCGATGCGTTAATAATTATGAAGTCATAAGAAGGAAAAGGTTTGTTTCTAGTGGAAGTGAACATAGCTTTCCCAGCTAGTTTACAGACACTCCACTAAAAATATTAGAAACAACGAATCCAAATGAAACATAACAGGATTAAAAATCCCAACTGGCAGGAGGCAACCAGTTGGCTATTTTACAAGGGTGGCCGAAGGTTTGAATTCGGGACGACCAAGAACAAATCCAGCGAGCGGCCTGAGCGGGACACGAATCCGGTACCACGCGGATGACGAGTCTGACGAGCAGACCACTCAACCGTGGTACAGGGGATCTGGTTCCACATGGGCGGTTAGTGGGTGTTGACGTCCAAATGGGTTGTATAGATGTAGGTTCTCAACGTCTTACACCCATGTATGCATAGCTGTACAGCTAGCTGCAGGGATGTGTGTAATTCTTACCAAAGGTTGACTGTTGATGATATTCTGAGGGTCGGCAGGGTAGATCTGGAGAATGTTGCCTGGGGTGATGTTCAAGTAATGTTTCCGTGGAGCTGGACTAAACACTGACACCTGGAAAATTAAACAATTAAACAGTTTGGCGAAACTGAATAAATCCTTCACTCTGTAGACATAAAATTGCCAAACAAGATGGTATGGCTGTAGAAGTAGTCAGTTAAGAAGGGGGGAGGGGAGAGAGGCGTAGACCTTGGTTACATTTATTTGAAAGATTACTCATGTTTCACCAGACTTCTTATAATTTTTTTTTTAAAATTACTACCGTTGTTATTATAACTATTAGTTATGATAAAAGACTGAAGAGATTGATGTAAATGGCTTTATTTACAGAGTATTATTTTATTTACTAGAGCTTTATTATTTTACAAGGCCAGGCTATGCAAACTATACAATTGATAAAATACTTGGCCTTTAGGAATTAACCACCACTGGGAACTGTCTAAATTATTATTTTATTATGATAATTTGATGTGTGTATCCACACATCTATGCTACTGTACTGCTAACCTTGAACATATACAAGTAACATTTAAGACATAAATGAAAGTGTTGTGACGTGTTTGCCTTGACAAAATGAGGGCAAAGTTGAGAGACTGTTGCAAGGCTAACTAAAATAATTACATTACACAAATACCATTAACTGCTTTAAAAACGTTCTGAAGGTCAACTTGTCCTCCCTTTTAATAATCATGCTAGATAAATGAACATGTAAGTCCTAAATTTATAGCTCCTCTTTGTGGTTAACTTGATGGTACTTACATGTTTCAGTATCAGTCCTGCCCCGGGAGCCAAATCAGTTTGATAATCTTCCAGAACTTTGCGATGCAGCGTTCCATGAATCTCACCTGGTAAACAAAATAAATTCACTCAAAAAACAGCAGAACACACAACAGACAGTAATTTACATAAACAAATATTACATTACCTTTATCTTGTTTGAAGTAAACAAACTTCAGAAAATTGAAAATTTGATTGAAAATTGGAGAAAATTGCATGGTAACTTTAGAAAAATAAATACTGCCATGAAACTTACAATGTAGCTGCAAAAATAGCATAAATACCACTTGACAGATTACAACTGCTTTTTAAGAATATTGGCAAGACTAAACTTTGCTAAATCCTGAAACTTCCCAGGAAAAGGCAAATCCATAAACGGGATTAATTTTCCTTGGCAATATTTTGAATCAAAAATAGAATATGAAGAATGTTTAAAGATCTGAGAGAGCATTATCAACGGCTTGTTGGTTAGTACAGTATCCTCTTCGATCTGAATAATTCTTCATGATATCATCATAACCGGCCTAATATCTGCAATAATTGCCAGTTATATTTAAAATCAATTAAATGGGGGATGTTTTTATATCTCCAAGTTATCCTGACTGGATGTCAACTTTGCCCCTGTTTATCATACCTGTAGGATCCTTGAGCAAAACACTAGCATCTGCTTCTTTGAGTGAAAAGGCTTTAACAAGAGCACACAGACATGGCACTTTACCATGATCTAGTGTTTGCTGAATAGCCTACCGGATTAAATGAAAATTCTTGTTCAGTTATAATACAATGATGCCTATTAAATACATGTAAAGTAGGAAATGTCCAATGTGAATCTGTCCAAGTGCATGTCCATACATACATGTACAATGTGTAAATACTGAACATGGTTGTCCAGGTGAGTACTGTCCTGAAAAAACTCTTCTTAACAGATACTGGCATTTTGTGCTGTCATGACTGAAAAATGTGTCTGTAGATCTAATTTTTATGTAACTCTGTTATTGTGAAAGTGTAATAACAGAAGCCTAGTTCAGTCAAAAGTATACAGTTTACAGCAGGCATTTGGCTGCTGTTTAATTTCATAATACATATATCAGAGGGTACAGTAAAACCCTGCGTATAAAAACCTGGATTTTTTAATTTAGCCTTAACAGGTCCTTATATAAAATGGTAATTAAAGCAGATTTAGACTACTAAGGTTCTTAAAATAGGTTCTTATATTTTCATATGAATTTCATTTAAATATATTATAAATATCATGTCATAAATCATTTATACCATACAGTAATGCCTAAAGGCAGTACAGTGCAGGTATGTCCTTAACAAACCATAACAGACAAACTCATAGTCAGTTCTCTGAAATGCCATTTCAAAGTTGATACCAAGAAAATCTTGGGACAAAGACAATACATTCACAACCAGTTCCACCAATAAGAACTTAAAATTTTAGCCTTAATAGGTTCTTATGTGGAGGGGGCTTAAAATGAAAATTTTAGCCTAACAGGTTCTTAAAACCCAGGTTCTTATACACAGGGTTTTACTGTACCACAAGGTGAGAGCTAACAGTAAATGCATTGGCACCAGTCCTGTAGATGTATAAACATACAAAATAATTGTACCTCTGAATGTGCTCTGATTATGGTATACCTCATTGTCAACGGAACATCTGCAGCAAAAAATGTTAATATGATCACGGCTTTTTCTCTTTCAGTTAGTTACAGACATATCAGCAGTCACAAAATTATTGCATAAAACAATGCATGAAGAACAAATCTAATTCCTTGTCCTTCCCCCAAAGAAATAAGTCTGCTTCCAGCTCTTACCCCCCGTCCCTCTGGACCTGACACCTATGGGAACTAAAGTGGTGAAATAATGGACTATATATAAATGTAATTATTTCAGGCAGTACAGTAAAACTCAAACAGACTCTACATCAAAGAACAACAGGGGAGAGAAAATGGATGAAAACTAAAGAAAATTGCCAATATAGCGCTGACAATTTACAGATGTATAAATTATGTAGTTGAAGGTCCTAGGTGAAGAGAAAAGGCACATAGCTGGATTTTTACAGTGAAAATAGACATACACTGTACATGTACAAAGTTGCAAACGAGATCACATATAAACTTACTTTTGAGGAATTCCTGATACATACAAGTCCATGGATCTCGATTAAAATCATCATCTTCTGATGTACTTGACTGAGAAACCTGTGAAGGAGAAGAACAGTATATCAATCTTGTGGAATAATTATTTTACATGCAACAATGGTGCTAGCTCTACAACACATTAGCCCGGTGTTCTTTTAAGCTGCCATGTCCCTCGATTTAGCAATTTGTTATCGAGTCACAGTGGGCAAAACAATAATTGCTCACTGTACTTAACCAATGAAACAGAGGTTCAACTGTGATCAAAACCAACTGAAAAGCATCACTTTACTTGTGCCACATGACTATACTATTACAAAAAAGCATACTAAATCTTGCAATCTTATAGAAATATAAAATAAAATATCATTATGTACTTTACTCTGAACTGTTGATGGTTTTTTTGTAGTTGGTAGTGGAGATGCAAAAGAAGAATCATCAAGGTTTTGACCAGGACTCTGCAGTAAACCAAACAACAATATAGTTTGTCGTCCTTACATGAAAGTTGACAATACATTCAAATAATTAGTAACATTTTATCTATTTTAAAACATAACTCAGTGAATTTTTTCTTTTACTTGAGACCCTTAGCGTTAACAAAAACATTTCTTACTCACCAGTTTAGGCAGCAGCCCAGCAGGACCAGGAAACTTCCTTGAAATTGGTGTTTTGCTGCTAAGCGGAGTAACAGCTTGGTAAGCCTGTGGTGTCCTAGGACTTGTAATAGAACTCTGCCTGGACACTCTAGGGCTTTCAAACTCCCTTGGTCCAATGTTATGTTTATTAAAGGCGTTTGTAGTAGACTGTCTTTTTCTTTCACTATAGGAGGTGGTAGGTGTGCTGCCTTTTATATTGGAAAGATCTCCAGTTGGAATTCCAGCCACTAGTGTTCCTGTCGAATGTTTTTTTGTTTGTAACAATGCAGAATTAGCTGCACCTTTTGAACTGCTTAATACCTTGCTACAATTGGATGAAACCTTTTGCAACCCAGAAAATTCTTTTCTCAGTAAAGGTGTTGATGAATATGTAGGATCGCTTCCAGATGAGGATGAGGCACTGTCTACTGAGTGATGCACTCTGTTGCTTGAACTTGAAGGTCTAAAGCTATATTGTTGCAGTCCATGTATTTTTGAAACACCAGCAATTGAGTTCCTCTGAACTGGTGAAGAATTATCACAAGAATGTGTTGTAAGACATGAATGGTCTGTTGAGTTTAGTGTGGAAGATGAACAAGGCACGTTGCCTCTTGGAGAATTACATGCAGTTGGTTTTAGCAAAGTCTGGTGTGGATCAATAGCAAATCGCTTGGTAAACGGAATATTCAGTGTACTAGTTGACAGATGTGAAGTTGAGTTGTTGTTTGGACAGTTTTTAAAAGAGGAACTCCTCTGTATTTGCTCTGAAGACCTTTTAAGGTCAGAGGTCCTTTCACTTTTGCTTTTGTTAAAAATGGATTCAAAAGGCCGTCTTTCATAACCCTTTTGTTGTTTTTCTACTTCTTTAGTTCTCAAGAGCTGCCTTGTAAAGCTTGATTGGTTCAAACCAGTAACTGAATTACTCTTGGAATCTTCTACTACTCTATCAGTTGAAGAGCCTATGCCACATGCTGCCAGTAAGCAATCCTTTTAAAAATCCAAAACAAAAACAAAAAATACATACATGTATAAGCTCATGCTAAAATAGATAGTTTAATACAAGGTCCTACTCTGAGAAGCATTGTTCATGTAGGTGGCCTAAAAGTTCTTAAGTATGAATTTCAGCTGGCCAAAGGTCCCGGCATTGTAAGTTTCTAAATGCAAAAAACGAAGATGGTTGAGCAAGGACACAGGCACATGTAACCACTGAAAAAAGTCACAAGGAGGCACTGGGCACTGTTTGAGCATAGCCTCCACCAGTGCCTCCTGATCTGAGATCAAACAATAGAGTCTGTGCACGGTGGTCATGTTGTATACAATGTAGAAGTAAGCAATAAAAAACTAATAGCATGAAAATGGAACTTTTTCCCTAAGGAAAATCGTTTTATTGTTTTACTCCTCCAACATGGCCATCGCGCACAACAACAACAACAAATAATCAAACTTTATTCACAGGTGTCTCTTCATTAATAATGCTCTTTTTATCTCAGGTATTTTTTATTTTTCTTTTGTTTCAATTTCATTAGCATACATTACCATACCCAAAAACAAAAGAAAAACAAAAATTACCTGAGATAAAAAATTAACTACAACATATATACTAAGAGAAACTATCTTAGAACTGATTAGACAAAAATTAACCTGCAATACAGTATGTTGCCCAGTATCCGGACGGTACCAGTATCCGGACACTTGAAACAAAAACTCAATTTTTGAGGTGCCCTTTTCAGTTCTCGGTAAACGAAGTATTTCGAATGAAAGCTGAACAATTCAGCTTTAAGATGAAAGTTTTGGCGATTTGAAAGCTTGCGAAACAGTTGAGGAAGACGCCGTTCTGTTCAGGTGAGTAAACTTTTCATGGCTAATATTTTAGCTGTTTACTGCGCAGTAAAATTAGTGCTGCTCAGAAAAGGGAGGGTAATGTGTGATATTTTCAAAGAAACTGTTTTATTTTTAAAGTGAAGATACTTAAGGAAGTCAGGTTTTCAGAAAGTTTATTAATTCTTCTTGAAATTCGATTTGTTTGGAATAAGGGAGGCCAGAAACATTCACTAAGTTTTGATGTCATGTGCCCAGTATCCGGACAGTTTTTTCTTTGCTTTACAGAATCGATGAATTAGCTGTGTACATTATCCGGATAAGATTTATTTCATATCAGTAACTATGATTAAAGCTTAGGATATATGACATAGTCGTAAAATGTAATTCTACTCAACTCCGTATGGAAATTTTTTGTTCACTCATTCAGAGGCCGACTTGATTTCGTGTGCACGGCTTGTTTCGCGTGACTGCATTTTCTAAATATAACTGAAAGCGTCTGAGTTGAACCTGGAATTCTCATACTTTCCTGAGTTGTGACTGCTAGAATGGGGTTGCAACGGTCTGAAAAATGTCACAAAGGGATTGAGAGATGTGAAAGAAGGAGGAATTAGTGCTAGAAAAGCAGGCTTATTGTGGGGACTGAGCATGAAGAAATCAACACTGCAGGTCAGACTAAATAGGAGAGTGACCTTTGACCGTCGGGTTGAGGTCCCTTCCCCAAGCTTTTTTTAAAATAAAAAATGAAGAAAGAAAGAAAGTCGTTTGCAGATTGGCTAATTGAGCTTGCAAACTGCGGCTTCAGCATGTCCACGGATGCCTTCCTTAAATCAGTGAAAAGTTCCTAGACAAGGAAGTAAGAATTATACCATTAAATTTTTTAAAACAGCCGTTCGCGTTCCCCACCATACCCCAGTCATATGTTATGTTTTATTTCACGATGCTAGGTTATATTTTTGGAATCGATTGCCAGACTACTTTGCAAGTGCAAGAGAAGCTTATAAGTCGCTTGCCTGTCAAAATTTATGTACAGTTACGTTGTTATTGTTGTGTCCGGATACTGGGCCAGCTGTCCGGATACTGGGCAACATAGGAGCTCTGCAAAAATATTAATTTCGCGATGGAAACAAAGGCAAAAAAGTTAAACTGTCTTTCGTCATATTAAGGACTAGACAGATTTTCTCTGGGCCAAATTTCAGAGCTTTTACGATTAACAAAGGAAAGTTACTGCAATCTTAAACTGAAGTGTCCGGATACTGGGCAACATACTGTATATATGCTCAACTTAAGCTCACCTCGTCGTCCAGATCCAACTCATCTTCACCAATTGAAAACAGAGAAGACATTCTACAACTTGACACTATCGACTGTAAATTCGGCTTCCATTAACTCAACCGAGATGTTATGTGCGAGGTCCTCTTAATTATACTGTCGTATTTCATCTTTGGACTGCCTCTAAACTGCTGTGGACGACGGCCATTTTGTTCTTTCGAAAACCGCGCGCACATTACGCATGACAACTAGTGAACAGTCTGCGAACTGACAGAACGATCACGATGATTGCAGGCTCGAAATTCCGGGGTGTTGGACCGGTGTCATAGCGTTTTGGGCATCCCCGCGTTTTGGGCATCCCCATTCCCAAATCCCTAGCGTTTTGGGCATCCCCGGTGGGGGATGCCCAAAACGCTGATCTCTTCGACTTTGCCTAAATTATTTCAGACTGGGGAAAAGTCCGGATTGTCAATCACGTATTTACGGCTGAATAGTGTAGATGCATGTTAGATTTATATCGCCTGACACTTTTCGCCGGGTTGATTGCGCAGAAAATGCCCAAAACGCTAGGGATTTGGGAATGGGGATGCCCAAAACGCGGGGATGCCCAAAACGCTATGACACCGGCAGCCTCATCCCCATCCATCCCCATGGCTCCCCAGGGTCTTTCTGGTAAACAGGGGGAGGGTAGCCTGCGAGCAAAGCGTCCTTGCAGGCGGCGAAAATTTTCTCGTAAAAGTTGACATCGACAAAATATGTTTCCGTGGCATTTTTTGTGAGGGCCCGCCTAATTAATACGAACAAAATCCTGACCAATTCTGCACAAAACCGACTCTACGGCTCAGATGTCCCCCCTTTCAAACAGCAAGAAAATCTGGAAAACATCTACTGAGAACTGTGGGAAAGCGATCCTTTGGGAAGGTAACTTCCTCATTATATCAAAAGGTGAGTTGAAATGTAACGTTCTCATGCTGATGGACCTGATGGGTGAAACAGATGAAAGTAGACCTTGAACTTGATCTCGGAACTCTTTGAAGAAAGAGGTGTTGAACAATTGCTCTCATTATTGTTTTATACCTTTGCTTGGTGTATTCTGCGATTCATCCTACTTTTCCGTGCAGCCACGATTCATCGATCAAATTATTAAACAGGTATCAGTAGGCATAATATTTTACAAATGTGTTCTAAAATAACATCAAATCCCCCATGATACACTGTGTTTTTCCCCCACCAACTTATTTATTTTCGTTATTGTTTTTAAATTCTGTCTTGGGACGAAACGCTTACAGGAGGGTGTCACTGGGGTATAGTTGTAGACAGTAAACAGCTAAGAATATGCTACTTAGTCAGTAAACAGCTAAAAAAAACACTAGTCAGTCTGCAAGCAGCAAAAAAACGTTAAGTTAGTTATTTGGCATGGTTGTGAGTCCTGCAGACGTTAAAATCGTTTATAGGGTGGTGTTTCCAAATCAATCACACCCCTTAGACTCCCAAGCGCTCCCCCTTTTTTCCAGTACTGGTCAGCAATGTCATCATATCGGTGTGAAGAAAATTATTTCTTACAAATCCAGCCTTACTGATGCCCGATTTGTCTTCCATTGTTGAGCCTGGAAGACAGCACACTCCTCTTCATCTTCTTTCAGTAAATAAAATTCTTGAACATTTAAAAGCACTTGATGACATCTGAATTTCTGTACACAGACATTGTGCTGCTTATCATAACTATAACAAAACTCTCTACTCTAATTTGCTATTGGCAGCCCTGATTTGTTATGGTAACAGGACTTAGTGGAGTCCAATTCGGTCTATAGTCATATACGAGTGATTAACAAAATCGGATGACGGCGAAGTGGGAGTCCCATTTCTTTATTCATAAGTCATAACCATTGCAATTTCTGAGAAAATAAATGCATTCTTTTTTGGTGAAAGAGCATTTGAAAACCAAATGTCCAAAATTAGGGAAAATACCACTGGCGGACATGCCCCCATTTTGGGAAATCCCAGTTTTGGTAGGGTAAGTGGTTGTTGCCATGGTTATTGTGATAACTTCTGTGATTGGTGGATTTAGCTGAGTGCACTGGCTAATGTAACTGTCCAATTACAGGTGTCCAATTACAGCCTACTATTGCAACCCTACACAATGATTAGTGAAAAAGAAAGCAGTTAAAGCACCAATCAAATTTGAGAAAATTATAATGGTTATGACAGCATTAATTGGACATGTAATAGGAAAGTACGTGTCATGCGTAAGTAATTGGCCCGTACGCGCCATCGCATGCACTCTATTGGATGAGCTCAAGGTAAGGAAAGGGAACTAAAAATCGGTAATAAAACTTCCTGCCCAACTAACAATCTGTAATAAGGGGATTAAACAAATTGGACTCCTGACTCGCACTATGCAGTTGTCTGATTTTGTTTTATCGTTCACAAGATTACAGGCCAAATTAGACTCCATTGAGCCATATTATGCCGTATTATAGACAGTCGCACCACATTTGAAAGATCACGCAAGTAAAGAATGAGGACACTGGGACTATAGACCATTTTACAGTTGTGGGCTTTAGAACCTAGCCTTCGAGTGAATGTGAGGCTAAGGTTGACCTTGTCTGGATACAAACCTCCTTTGTTTTCTTATGGAAATTGTGCTTGAAAAATACTAGTTAGACTAGGAACAAGGTGATTTACACCAGAAAGCCGAAAGGGTTGTATCAAGACAAGGTTAACTTCAGCCGCGTTCCCATCTAATTGGAATTGAGAGACACAAGCGCAGGCAGTTCGAATGCAGGCTCGAACACAATGTTGCAGCAAAGAGCAAGTCACATATACGTCAGCTAACAGATTGAAGTGGAGTGAATATTGACAAAATAGTATACATTTCTATCACTCTATCTCACCATATCGTCTTTTTATTTTAGAAAGTCTTCATCTGTTTGTATCAGTTTCTAACTTTTTGGGTCTACTCCGCTCCATATACCCGGTACGCTTAAAAAATCACCTGTTTTTATACCCTTGTCAGTAAATATTTTGTAATTTATATGCTTACGATAGAGAAAAAAGGCCTTTATACGTTAAGCAGCTAACCCCATTGGCACCCTGTTACAGTACTTCCCAGGGCAAAAATTTGGCTGCTTTAGTTTGGCAGCCACAGTGATTTAATTTTTAAATCACAAAAGTTTTCTATGTTGTCTGGTGACCTTGAAAAAAGCTGATCCTGGGGCACTGATTTTGGCCACTTTTCTTCCTTGTCTCAACAGACTCAACAGAATTACATGTAGTAAAAAGAGAGACTGCTGGTAGTGTAAGTGGATATTGTGTAATTTGGGCACCCCAGCAGAGCATCGGTCAACTTTATTGGCTGATACTCAGTCAACATAATTATGGTTGGACACATTGGCCTACACTCGACTTGTCAAGTGGACTACAAGTTGACATGTCAGCTGACTATTAGTCAATATGTCAGTCGACACCAGTTGGCCCAGTGTCAATATGTTGGCTGACATGTTGCCCAATAGTTGACCGACAGTTGGCCGACATGTTGACTGACATATCGGCTGATAGTGTTGGTTGGTCTGTTTACTGATAATTGGCCGACATCTCGATCAATAGACCACCAACATCCCGCCCATACTTTACTAATACTTCATGGATTCTTCGTTTGCAGTCAGCTTTCTTAAGCCAATAGTGTAGACTGATGCTCGGCCTAGGGGTGCCCAAATTATACAAGATGACCCGTCTAAGTTTTACTGTAAGCGAGATTAGCTGTATACTTACCGGTATGAATGACTAAATGACCCAGAATCCCTCTGTAAATATAGTATGGGATTGTTATCATTTTCAGGGAAATGAAGTGAATTCCATGTGTGGGGAACATCTTTCTAAATTGCTTGGGACTATTTCAGGCTGAGCCAACCAGCGAACATAAATAAATGCTTGAAACTTCACAGCCAAGCTACAATCGGCGACAAAATTGTTGAGACATTGTACTTAAATAGGGTGACTTCGGAGAACAAAAGAATCCGCACCCCTCCCCTGTCCCCTCCATTCAAAGTTGGGGTGTTTGTTGTTTTCTATAGGTAGCTAGAACAAGGGCACAACATTGCACGGAGGAGATGGGGGAGGAAAGCTATATTTCCTCCTTTTGAAGTTCATAAAACGTAAAAAGCTCACTTTTGGGCGAAGTGTCTCAACTCATTTTGTCGCCGATTGTAGCTAGGTTGTAAAGGTGCACCCAAGGTGTACTGAGGTGGAAAGAGAGGTCATTTTTGCAAGTAATAATTAAACCTACTGTTCCACCTATCAAAGTGGCCACATATATCAACATAATTACCCAATTTATATATGACAATTCCAGTGTTATTGGATGCAACAAGATAAATATAGTACTTGCAGAAAGTCCTACTAAAAATACTTTTCTTTAATGACATGGTGGATTCTTGCTTCCTGTGTGGTTATTTTCTCAATCTGATGCAAGTTTTAGAACTGGATACTTGAAAGTGAAAGAAATTGCCAAAACTGCATGAAATCCAGAAAATAACCTCACAGGAAGTAAAGGAAGGCATTTCTGTTGAGAGTTTCTTCTGGTATTTATGGCATCTGCTTGAATTCATTACTGAAATTTCAATACAAATGACTTTCCCCATTTTGAGATCTTTTAATATTGCACCACACATGTAAGACTTGCTGTGTATGAAAAATGACTTCACAAGTAATAAAAATTATAGCAGACATCTCTGTCATGTTATTCGAAAAGTAATTTCCTATGTGCACCATTACTTAGCCCTTGAAATGTCTGAGTCCAGTTATTTTCATATTATTATTATTCTTTTTAACTTGTTTTTTGATATCAGAAATGAAATTTTTTGTCATGATTTGATTTAAAACACTGAACTGTGTGCAAGTCAGATATTTTGCTACCAATCGCATCTAAGCCACAAGGAGTGTATTATATGGGAATATGTGATTGCCACTGAATTTTTATGATTTATGCTATAGTTGTTAATTTTCTACATAATTTGCTTCATTCTAATTTAAAAAATTTTTGTAAATTATGTACTTATTTTTAAAAGTAAAAAAATCACATTAATGATTATTATTATTATTATAAAAAATTATTAGTATTGCTACTCAGTGTGCAAAGAAAGTAGTGTCCAATAGCCCTGGGCTAGTGGATTTTGCTATTGGGCTAGTGAATTCTGTTTTCAACTTGCCTGACGGGCAAGTGATGTTTTTTGAGGAATTTGAATAACAGAATGAAATCAATTCTGCTAGTCCAAAAGTTTTTGGGGCTAGTTGAAATGACGTCTGTGCTAGTAAATGCTAGCTTCAGCTTGCCTGAATGGCAAGCTTTAAAAATGATTTTCTTTATCATTATCGTCATTATTATGCAAAGGGTGCAGTGTGCATGGCCCAGGATCCATTTCTAAAATCTGGAGTAATCTTCAGATAACTAGATATGTAGAATAACCTCTCTTATTCGCAGCCGCCTTTTTTAGCAGCTCTTTCAAGAGTGTCTTCCTCACTTTTGACTTTATCACACATATTTTTCTTTTCTTTTTCTTTCCTTTTTACTTATTACCTGCAATATGTGATTTGTAGTAGAATTAATTTGGCAGACCATGACTAGCGCTTTTGGCTAACAGCGTGCCAAGAAATTGTACAGGCAATATTATGGTAATAAATTTCTTGTCTTGATATAAATTTCCTCAATTACATACATTGCAGGTTGTGAAGAACAAAAGGAAGCTGGTTTAGGTATAGGAGTGGTATAAAAAGTGAAAATCAATGTGGTAAGTTGTATCTGTAAGTAACGTACTTAACAGTGCAAGTAACAGTCAAGGTCATTTCAAATGAAGAAGTGAAAAGGCTTAAACATGGTTTGCAAGGTCATGCAGAAAATAGAGGCACGGCCCTTATTGAAATTACTGTCCCAGAGAAATTTTATATTTCAGAAATATTATTTAAACTGATCGGTGCAATAAAAAGGTCTAAAAATGATTAAAGCCTGAAGAAATTCTTAGAAGTAACACATTTTACGAACTCATTTAGTTAAAACTTTATAGTTATTTATACAACTCTTGATAAACGTGTCACAGAACTGACAGAAGTGGGTATGTCATAGGTGACAAAATCGATATGATCTTGTTTTAGCAAACTATCATCTTGAGTGCTTTAAAGGTATCATTTTATTTGTGTAAATAAAAATAAAATCATGTTTCAAACAACCAACCAAATCAGTTAGTCATTCAATCAATCAAGACATAAATAATGTATTTTTCTTTTCCTTTAATTAAAAAGATGGATTAGAATGGCAGCTGCAGCACCATCACCCCTGGCCAGCTCTGAAGAGAAGACAAATGGAGCCAAGCTAAGCAGGCTTCTTATCGATGGTGGAACAACAGTTCTAAGAAATGTTTTCAATTATCATCATTCTTCAGCTAATTTAGCTGCTGATCTCAATGCCAATTATTCCACTCTCAACAACCTCTTGCGGCGAAGAGTTCTAAATGGTCATCAGTGGGACAAACTTTTCCCCCCTGGAGGAGCCATGCCAGACTCCAACACGTTTGACATCACTCTTTTATTTCTTCTTCTGACCAACATTTGTGGATTGTCCCCTCCCCCCACAGGATGGCACACTAAACCACCCCCTAGTGACAACTCTCACGAGGCGAACCTTGCTCGTGTCAAGTATTTCCGTAACGTTTTGTACGGTCATGTAACCAGCACTGGTGTTGACACTCACTCCTTCTCTGTTCTGTGGCAGGAAATCAGTGCTGTTCTTGTAGCTCTTGGGTTGCAGCAATCAGAAATTGACAGACTGAAGGCAGAGCGAGGTGAAGAGGAAAATTATCTTGACGCGTTACGCGACTGGGCTGTCAGTGAAGAGGACATCAAAACACAGCTAAGGAACATATGTCTAACTCAGAAAGAAATGAAAGAAACTCTCTTGGAGACTCGTGAAACATTCCAGGAAAGCAAAACCAAGCTGGAAGATGTACATCAAGTCGTTACAGAAATTTGTCAGTCGCAACTCAAGTCCAACAGTGACGAAGTAAGCTTGAAAAAGCTTGCTAAGGTAGGCACGCAAAACAGCATCAGATATTACTCAGAAAGGTATTTAGAGGGAACTCGTGAGTCAATCTTTGTCAAAGTTGAAAGTTGGTTGAACGACAAAAACTCTCCCAATCGTGTGGTCGTGATCGGTGCAAATGCAGGAATGGGAAAATCTGTGATTGCCGGTGAGATTTGTAAGAGAATGCAATTCGATGGAAAGTTATTGGGAAGCCATTTTTGCCAACATGACAAAGCACTCCACAGGAACCCTAAGGTGATGTTACAATCCTTAGCCTGTCATCTGTCGCATTCTCTTCCAGAATATAGGAAAGCTCTTGTGGAACAGCTGTCTAGAAATCTGGGTATAGACATCAATGAAATGGAAGTGGGGGATTTGTGTGAGCTGCTGTTTGAAGAACCACTGAGCAAAACGGCGGATCCTGGTTTTACTGGACTTGTTGTAATTGATGCCCTAGACGAAAGTGATTACCAAGGACGAGACGAATTAATTAACGTCATTGCCAATTACTTTAGCAAACTTCCTCGGTGGATCCGTTTCCTTATGACAACACGACCAGAAATAAACATTTCGGACAGACTTAAGTGTCTGCGCCCCCTGATGCTGGAAACACGCGACGAAGAGAACTTGAAAGACATACACCTTTTCTTAAAAGACCAGCTGAGTCCTGTGCCACAAGTTGAAGACCAAGAAATTATTTTGAAAGAACTAGTTGAAATGTCAGGAGGTGTCTTTTTATGTGCTTATTTTCTGGTAGATTTCATAAGGGAGAAGTTTTCAACTGTCACAGTGAAAGACCTCTACGTCACCGTACCCTCCGGTATTTCGTCTGTTTATCAGTCTTACTTCAAGCGTCTAGAGACGCAACTCTCTAGGGAACTAAACGTTACTGAGGATCAGTTTCTGAGTCTCTTAAGTGCGATTGCTTTTGCAAGAGAACCACTGCCACTTGGTTTTATCCCTAAAATACTGTTTCCTGGCACTTTATCCTCAGCCGTTCAGCGTAAAGAGTACAAAGCTATTTCTTGTTTATCATCACTTCTACCTATTCAAGATGACTGTGTGCGTTTCTTTCATAAGTCAATTAAGGACTGGTTGGCTGACAAGTCACGCTACGGGCGGCACAATTTTTGTGTAGATGAAAATGAAGGTCATCGCACCCTTGCTAATCTTTGCATTGGGGAACTGAATGAGGTTAAGAGAAAGGGTGTTGATAATTCAGAGCAGTTCACGGCCACTATAAATTACGCTTTACAACATGCTGTTCAACACCTGATAGCGTTGGATGAGAATGTGAGACCATGCAGCCTTGAGGAAATTGCTAAAAATTATGTCCTTGATGTAGAGCTTGTGTATGCAAAGCTCTGTGTGGACAGTACATTAGCCATTGACGACATCCTTTGTGTCATGAAGCAAGACGGATGGAAAGGATTGGAGACCCTTCGAACGTTTATGTTTCTTTTAAGGAGGCATAACAGGGAGCTGAGAGAACTCCCCCACGTTATCTTTCAGATACTGTTGAATGAAGGAGGACAAGAGCTGTCTCTTGAAGCATCCCGGCTTTTAGAGACCAAATATTCTGATGTACCCTACATGGAATACTTGGACAAAGACGATCTGCAAAGCGATGTTGATCGTCGATTTTATTGCGGATCTGAAGTTGTCTGCTTTGATGTTTCGCCTCGATCAGACTACATGGTTTGTGAATGTCGCGATGGGACGATTCAGCTGTGGTCACTTCATACTGGCAACAAGATGTGGGCACGTAACGTCATTAAAGAGAAAAAATACTCACGTATTTTTTTTGCAGCGTTTAGAATATATATACCTCGTCCTTTGTCTTGTACCATGCATTTGTCATGTTTTCGCTCTGTTGTTTTTCATCCTGTAATGAATGTCATCTTACCAGGGGTCCTTAGCCATGCCTTTAATTTCAAGGGACATCTCAACAGTCTTTTTCCTCTAAGCCATTGCAGATTCTCTGTTTGTTCAATATCTGGCGACACGATCGTTACAGATTGTCCAAATGATTGGAAATGCCTCATCTTGTGGAGTCTAGAAAATGGCAAAGAGATAACTCGTACCAAAAGAGATGAAGATGTTTTGTCCTTTGCGAGGTCTCGAGATGGAAGGCTTTTAGCAGTTTCTCATTCAACGGGTTCGATTTGCGTGCTTGATTTAATGAATGGCTTTCAAACACTAGTGGAAACGTCAACTTCAAAAGTATGTGGACTGGTAAAGTTCTTCCCTGACCATCGTTCCCTTCTCTGTTGGCACTTTCCAGTGGACAGCTTAAACCACCAGGTTTATTATGTGAGTGTTAATGTCGAGACGCACGAGACGTTTTCGCTAGACGCTTCTTGTAGGGATTTTTCCTATAATCCTTGGAAATATAAGTCGGATGTCGAGGGTGAATTTTTGTTCGGAGATCCACACAGCTGTGTAATTGAAAGGTCGACTGGTTGCTTGCGCACCTCGGATCGTTCATTCGCGTTTGTCCTTAATGAACAATCCGAGTTAGGCAACACCCTTTGTGATGATTCTGTGGGAGTGTTGGCTGTTGATGATCTGACTCGAGGTAGAGGTGATGGAAAGACTGAAAAAGACAGTCTTGTGTTCTCTTTTAATGGCGACATAGTTTATGTCGTGAGCAGTGAGGTTCAAGATCAAGCACAGATAACAGCTTGGGGTGTCTCCAGTGGCGAGTTTAAGGCCCAGAGAAACATTTCCAGTTATTGCTGTCTTGCATCTGTTAAAGAAGGTGTTCTGATTACAAATAACGGCAGTATTGAGCTGTGGGATTTTGAGCTTTACAAGTGCATACGGCGTTGGACTGGTATGGAGGGAATCTCGACATTGACAGCAATTTCAGACAAGCACGTAGAGTGTTATGGGTGGAAACGAACTGAAGTAATAATACTTGATACTTCACGTGAAGACCAGGTAACAACAATTCAACGTCGCGATGCATACGGGGAATTTGTCAGATGTAATAGTAGAGGTCAGGTCATTAGAAATGACAAGAATGTTATGCGCTCCGTTGACACTTTCTTCTGGGATTCGGAAGAAGAATTGCCTCCGCCGAATTTACAAGCACTCCCTTACGCTCTGCGCGGAATGTTTTCTCCTAACGAAAAGTTCATTGTAACTTCCAGGGCATTTCACGCTGAAAATCAAGCCGTCTACATTCTCCATGCAGTGTCAGGCGAAACGCATGATACATTATGCACAGCAAAGCGAGTTTACGCCTGTGAATTCGTAAGTGACGAGGAATGTGTTTTGTACACTAACGGGGAATCAAGTGGTTTCTGTCTTCAGCTGTTTAATGTCAGCTCAGGACACCTATTAAGTTTAATTGACATTGACATGGACAATCGACTAAATAGTTTGGCAAGTCACTCTGGGAAGGGTCTTCTCGCCGTTAGCTTACAAAACTCCAGGTTCAAATTTAAAATTATCAAAGTCAAGCTTCCTCGAGAGCAGGAAAACAAAGGAAAGGGCAGAAGGTCAGTGCTGATTTAAATGATTTGAAACATTATTGATTATAACTGTAAAGTGAATCAAACTTACCTGTAAGTTGAATTTTGATTGTAATTCTACAAAGTAAATGGTCTGCAGCTTAGTCTGGAGCTTAGTCAAGTGAGATTTGTTCGTAAGCCGTCAGTGATTAGTCTCGAAAGACTAAGGTTCCCACTCAGCTAAAGGGTGGGGTAAGGCAAATGACCTCCGGTGCCAAATAAGCCAGGGAAAGAAAAGATGTGGTTGCCACTTGACGCCCAAGCTCCAGGCCAATAGCTTCGTAAAACGTCAACTTACAGGTAAGTCATTCTGCTTTACAATTTTACTACGTTATTGGTCAATGTTGCTAAAGAGTCGCCTGAGACTCGGAAGAGTAGGGAGCATGAGCCCAAAGGGTAAAAGAGACAACACGGCAAAATAGTCAACGCAACGTAATCAACTAACAAGCTACAACCAGTTGAAAAAATGTTGAGACAATCCGACGAAAAACCGGCCTTTCTTAATTCCAATCGCTGCCAGTCACACGTCTGTGGGATATAATACTCACCTGCCCCCTCCCCTCCATTTAAAGTTTTCCCACCAAGTTTGAGCATGGCCTTGTATTGCTGGCAAGTTCGATCAGGGGAGGAGGGGGATTACAAGCACAAGACCATGGGTAGGCCATTCGAGCCAAAATAAGGCACACTGTCTCAAGTATTTTTGCAATTGGTTGTCTCATTGAAGTCTTACTTAAAAAACGGTTTCCACGTCTCAGCTTCCCAAAAGGAAGACTACAACGACATAAGTCAATAAAAGGCGCTTTCTTCTGTTGTTCCCATCTAATCCATTATTGTCATTCAAAGAAAACTGCGTAAAAAGACGCTTACAAATGTAGTGACTTTTGAACTTCCCCTTAGTGAATGAATGAGAAATATATATGAAACAGAAAGTAACCTTCATTAATGTGTTTCACTAGGGACACTTTTTTGCGGGAGTTTGATTTTTAGGATGCATTAAGATTAGGCGATTTTTTTTGCACCTTTTCGGGAAATAACTTTTGCGATTAATCACGTTTTATCAAGTCTGTTTTTTCTTTTCAATCGGCAGTATATTCTGCAGTTTTAAAATTCGAATTCATAATTCGTGCATTTACAAAATAATTCCCAAAAGGTTGAGTCAAGGTGCAACTTGTAAAAAATAAATTCACACGATAGGCAGAGTTAATTGGCATCTGCCAAATTTGAAAGTTGCGTACTTGCGTTCCGCCTTTTTGCTTTTTGATGCTGCAATTTTTTGTCTCGAGGCACTCAAACGAAGAATTCTCGATTTGATTACTCCGAGAATATTTTTTCTTCTGTAAGTTGAGAACACTATATCCAGGCTATGTACTCAAAAGAGAAGTGCACCATAGCATGCGTGCTTTTAAGAAGGAGGAACGGAGCGTCCTTGTTTCTGTGACATTAATGAAAGGAATTATGGGTTTCAAAGAATTGAGAAAAAACCTTGAGTAACCTGTTCTAACTATTGACAACGCGTACTGTACATGAAGGGCCCAACCATGCGACAGCGACTTGAAAGAAAGATTTCTTTCCTTGTTTTGTTTATTTATTTATTTATTGTCATCCGCATTTCTCGTTTTATTCTTTTTACTCTTTTTGGCTATCCGCATATTTTTTTCTCCACATTTTTCTATCCGCATTTTCCCATCCGCCATGTACAAGTATCAGGTACTCGTTTTACAGATACCCAAATGGAACCCATGGATGCGAGAAAGTTTGGTTATGACGTCAGCGTACAAAGGTACGCCCGTACTCCGTACGGACTTTGAGGGAGGTATTGGGGAGGGGCTGGGGGTGTTTTGGGACTGGGGCTGGAGTGACTGGCAATTTTTAGGCGCGAAATGAAAGTGGGCAACCCCGCGTTTTTCTTGGCGAGAATTTTGACAAAGAATTGAGCTCGATAGCGAAACGATTTTCCTACAACGCTTATCAAAGTTTCCATCTTGAGAAAACTCAATAGGGTAGGAAAGGGAGTCCCAGACATTAACTGTTTTAGGGGCAGCTTTTGAAGTTTGTCTGCTAGTCCCCTTATTGATATTACCCCATACAGCACCACAGTAATTAAAATATGGCATTACCAGTGCATTTTACATATTCACTCCAGTATCAAATGGTATAAAATGACTTACACGACATAAGATAGCAATACCAGCGGATATTTTCTTTGAAATGGTATGAATGTGTGGGCGCCAGTTCAAAGATTCATCAATTTGAACTCCAAGGGATTTATGTTTAATTACTCTTTCTAAGGGTGTATTATTGACTTTGACTGTGAAGTCATTATTTATTTGGGATAACTTAAATTGGCTCCCTATAAGCATGTATTTAGTCTTCTTAACATTTAAAGTTAATTTGTTTGCTGACAGCCATGACTGGATTAAATTCATATCATAATTCATTTTATGTTCTTGCTACCGAACTTGTTCGATAGCAAGTTCTGTCGATGTTAGCCAATCAAATCCTTCCGTATCACTTTAAATACGGAACGTGGGATCTTTCTTTATTGCTTGCATCCACTGCAGATACCCTAACAGTACTTTTCTTAGCTCTTTTCTGTAAACAGCAACGAGAGCGTTCTCGGCTTTCACGCAGGCCACATTTTCTGAATCTCCGTTCCCTTCGTACTCAATGCGTTGGGCTGGGCCTCCTGACGTTGTTCCGCCTCGTCTAGAATACGTGACCAAAGATTTATGAGAGCTCTCTGCTCTTGAGAAGAATTAGTTTCTTGGCTATTTTGAGAATCTTCACTTTGTTGTGAGCGGTCGCTTTCTTCGCTGTCTTCATGATTTCTAGCACCTTGCCTCAGGTGTAAGTTATAGCCCACTCTCGTCATCTTTGGTTTAAAAAGTAGTCACAACGAACTAACCGGGAGCAAGTAGCGTGCCTCTTTTAACTAGTTTTAGCAAAGGGTGGGTTACTAAGAGTTCTCTTTTGTGTTCGATATATCATCGACCATTAATTACAAAGTCCTGAAATGACTCTGCTGTTCTGTTGCAACGTTTGCTGCGCTTGCGTGCTTTTCTAATGCCTTTTCGTAGCATTTCCACTGATGTCTTTCCTTTCCTCGGTGTTGATGACTGTTAAACGATTGGATCATTTCCCTCTTGTGGCTTTGATGGAGATGTTTCGCTTCTCTGGTTCGTTTTTGTTCGATAGATCACCACTCTTACCTTAGGTTGTAATTTCGCTTCTTGTAGCCACTTTCGTCGCTGGCTATAATCTAACTGATGTACATCTGTGAGATGATTGGACAGTTTTACGAGATATTTTGCTCCACAATTCGCGATTGGGCAATCACTGCAGACACGCTTAACCATGTTAACGGTACTATTTCCTCTGAATAAAACATAGTCGCTGATATTCACCATACTGTCCGGCATATCAGGCTTTACATGAGTTTCTGATACGATGCAAATGTCTATGTCATGATTGTTGAAGTCGGCCTTCAATGCCATACAAGCCGTGATCGGCGCCTGCGTTAGAATGTCTAAGTAGCAAAACAATAACTTAGCACGTGCATCATACTTTTTGCATGTGCATTTCTTTGCCGTCATTGCACGAATACGACATGAAAATGCCTCAGGCCCCGTCCACACGTATCCGGAGATTTTTGTATCCGCAAATTATTTTATCCGGATACATCTAGCGTCCACACGTGTCCGCCGTATACGCTCGGTGTATCCGGAGATTTCTGTATACGCTCTCCAGAGTGGAAATTTCTGTATACGCTGTGTATCCGGATACCTGTGGACGCTCGTATCCGTAGATTTTTGTATACGCTGACGTCACAGTATCAGAACCAGTCTTTTTCCGCGCGAGATTTTCCATGCTCTGTTGACTAATCCTTTGAGATGTCCGGATACGAATCGGATACGTGTGGACGGTCGTATACGATTCGTATACGCTACGTGTGGACGCAGATATTTTTGTATCCGCATAAAAAAATTTGCGGATACAAAAATCTCCGGATACGTGTGGACGGGGCCTCAAATGTCATTGAAGACGTAAACAAGCGGGGACGAATTTTTTTCTCTTTCCGTGAACTTTGGTATTTCTTAGGAATTCAACTCTAAGTAAGCGAGTAGGAATAATCGGGAGAGAGGTTGAAAGAACGCGAATGTACCTTGTGTTGAAAATCGACCTTTCATTGTCGCTGTATCATAAACTCCCCGCTTGAGGTCGATTAACACGCCGGGAAAAGGTTACTTCGGTCACCATACTAGACGATTCCATAGTCTTTCCTTAAAGCCCCTATTTTATGCTCTTCTTGCGTGCTTTGTCTTATTTCTCAGATTCGCCTGTTTCCTTTTTTTTGAAATAATACTTATCCCAGTGTTATTTTTGTTTATTTTTTGGTAATGTTTTCAGGGGTAAAATCAAGCCTATTAGAATTCGGGTAGATCACTCTTGGGAAATGCGACGATGGCTCGACAGAATTAAAGAAAAATATGAACCTGACTGAGGATTGGAGGATTGGCTAGTAAATACTATCAACCATAAAAGGTAGGTAAGATTACTTCCGGTAATAAAAAAAAATTAAAAAAACTGTTGAAGAATTTCCTCTTCAGACATTATTTACACCAATACTAAATAAATGCCAGATTGACTTAGTTACCTTATCTAGTTATACTTAATATATAGTTTGCTTTCACGTGTGTGTGTGTGTGCGTGTGTTTAGACCAGTTATATTTTATTTGAATATTGTATGTAACCCTTTAATATTTTCTATATTAGCTCTTTATTTAATTTTTATTTATTTGTTTATTTATTTATGTTTTTTTCGTTGTAACAACTTAATTAGGAATCTTTTATATTTTGGCATCTAGTAGGGTAATGTATTAGTTTTACTATTTTTGCCCTTTTTCTCTTCAGTCGTTTCTTAATTAATTAATTATTTGTTTAACCTATAGCCTGAGAAAACAGCCGACATTTGGCGAAACTACCGCTGGTTTCCCCGCCAAATGACGTCTGAGAAACGAGCGCAGAAATTCCATACTGATGACGCGTCACTACCCAGGTCTGGGTAGTGCTACTGATTGGTCATGTCGCGTGGGAAATTTGCTTCAACCAATCAGAAGCACTCCCAAGATCTGGGTAGTGACGCGTCATCAGTAGGGAATTTCTGCGCTCGTTTTTCAGACGTCATTTGGCGGGGAAACCAGTGGTAGCGTCGCCAAATGTCGGCTGTTTTCTCGGGTTAAATTAACCTAAAGAGAGAATTAAATTGACTATTACTTTTACTTCTAAGATTTTCCTGGAAACGGGAAAAATCTTATCCTCGCCGATACTAATGGACATCTTTCTGTGAGGAATTTTTCCCTAAAAGCACGCTTACGGAATGTTTTAGGAAGAAATTGATCAGAAACGATAGTCAATGGAAAGTTAACTTGTTTCGTTTGCCTTGCTGAGGCAATTTCACTGTTCCATTGTTTATGGCGCAATCGTTTCTTCCGGACAGCATTTCTTCTATTCGGTGTACATCAGTTTTATTTGAGTAGTTAATACTTAGATAAATTTAACAGAAATAGTAATATAAGTTTGGAGCTGTCTCTGGGGTTACCTTCTTGAAGGTGACCCTAGCCCTTTCCATAACTTTTAACGTAAGTTCAACTTCAGGGCTTCAACGTCGTTCTTTTGAAGTCTATTTAAAAACGTATTATTTTTCTTATTGTAACTTAGTCTAGGGAATATATTACACTCTATCATGACTAAAGGCTTGGTAACCAATGGAAGCATTGACCGTTAATACCGTTAACGACGGGGAAACAGGCTTCGCAGGCGCTTGGACCGGGCGTTACGCCAGCGCTCCACAGAGACTTACAAATTCGAGGGTTCCACACAAAAAGACTGCGGAAAATGCTTTTAAAAGATGGGGTTTCGGTGGGCGGATTCACTGCAGGATAGTGAAAGGTTTTCAGGGAGCCATTTTAAGTCAACGTGACGAGGCACGCCACAGGAACCCCAAGGTGATGCTGCAGTCACGGCATCCCACGTGTCGTATTATCGCCCAGAATACAGAAAAGCTCTCGTGGAACAACTTTCTAGAAATCTCGGCTTGGAAATGAATGACATGGAAGTGGGAGATCTGTTCGAATTGCTTTTCGAAGAACCGCCGCGTAATGTACGTGACCCTTGTGTAGCGTCTCTCATTGTAATCGATGTCTTAGATGAAAGTGGATACTAAGGACGAAACGAGTTGCTGGAAGTGATCAACAAGTACTTTAACAAGTTTCCACTCGTGAAAACACGACCAGCAATGAACATTTGGGAATCCAAAAATGAAGAAAACTTACTGGATATTCGCATTTTCATAAAGCATCATCTAAGTCATTTGTTGCCAGCCAGAAATCAGGAATTGATCTTGGAAAAGCCAGTTGGAACGTCGGAAGGTGTCATACTATGCGCTCACTTTCCGATAGATTTCGTGAAGGAGAGCGTGCCTACTCTCACGTTGGAACACCTTGAGGGCGCTGTATCGTCAGGTATTTCATTTGTTTATTTGTCCTATTTCAAGCGTCTGAAGACTGATCTAACTGAAATTCACTGAAGATTATCTCTTTTTAGTTTACTAAACGCCATAACAGCCCGCAGTAGAACCACTGCCTATGGAATTTGTCTCTAAACTGTTATTCCTTGGCATATTACTATCATCTGCTCAGCGAAAGACGAAGACGGTAGTTTCTTGTATATCGTCACTTGCCCATTCAAGATGGATTTGTGCACTTTTTTCACAAGTCGGTGAAGGAGTGCCTGGTTGACAAGTCATCCTACGGAGATCATAATTTCAGTGTGAGCAAGAACGAAGGCCATCGCATCCTTGCTGAACTTTCATGGGAGAGTTCGATGAAGTAAAAAGAAAAGGTGTGGATCGCTCAGAGCCCTTCAGTGACACCGCTAGGTCCGCTCTTCAAGATGGTGTTAAACACATGTTAGAGTTAGAAGAGAGGACAAGATCATGCAGTCTTGAGAATCTGGTGAACATTTATGTCCTGGACGTTGAGCTTGTGTGTGCAAACCTGTCCGTAAACAGTGCAATACCCACTAAAGATACATACGTACTTTGTGCTGAGACCAAGATGAATTGAACGGGTTGAAATCCCTTGGAACGTTATTATTTCTGTTGAGAAATCATAGAAAATCCCTTAAAGTGCAGTGTCCTTGTCTTGTTTTCGTTCTCTTGTTTTTCTTTCAAATAAAGATGCCATCTTACTAACTCATTTTGTATGCATAGCAAAGGAATCCTAACGAATTGGACTCCCTCGTTAATGAAATGCTTTACATCAAACAGTTAAGATCGCCTTTGAACGTGCAAACGGATGCAATCCGTGCTAAGTTCTTTGTTTAGCTGTTTTCATTTTTGCAAATTTAGAGTGTTTTAGCCCCTTTTGAACTCGCATTTTTACTTCTATTCCTTGATAATGGCGTCATGATGTCGCCGAAACGACGGAACATTTCCTCGTTACTTTTTACATGTTTATGTTCGATTTCTGGCGATACAATTCTCACAGACTGTCCTCAAGATGCGAAATTCCTCATTTTATAGAGTCTAGAGAATGGATCGGAGATAGGTCGTGTCGTGAGGAAGGAAGATTTTTGTCTTTCTCCAGATCTCGAGATGGGAGGCTACTTACAATTTCCCATTCAACGGGCTTGGTTTGTGTGCTTGATGTAGTGAATGGTTTTCAAATGCTAGCCGAAACTTTCACCTGGCACGTTTGTGGTATCATAAAATTCTTCCTCGACTGTCGATCACTTTTCTGTTGGCAAAGTCCACCGGGTACCGTCTTAAATCACCTTTTCTGTGTAAAAATCAATGTACGAAACCATGGCAACTTTTCCCTTGATGTTTCTCATGACATTGTTTCTTATAGGCCTGGGGAACATGAGTCTTGTAGCGAAAGTGGTCTTACATTGAGAGACTCTCTAGATTGTGTGGTTGGAAGGGCGTATCACCGCGTATGGCGGCGTACGCGTCATTAACTATTCATTTGTGTTTATGCTGAATAAAGATTTCGCTCTGAGAAGTAATCCTCGAACTCATTTTGTTGAAATGTTGTCTGTAGATGAACTTTCTAGAGGCGGTGATGGTGGTGAAATTATTCGCAACCTTGTATTTTCTCCTGATGGCGAGACACTTTATGTTATGGACAGTGTAAGTAATGGCACTCTGATTACAGCTTGGAACGTTTGAATTGGCGTGTTCAAAGCAGAGACAAATATTCGCAGCAACAGTGATACCAGTTGCTGTGCGGTACTTCTCAAAACTGGTGTGGTGTTGGCAACTAAAGAAGGTCATTTGGATTTGTGGAATTGTGAGTTTTCCTAGTGCTTAAGACGCTGCGAGTTAAAAGGGGTGGGGGGGCGAACGTGATTACAGTTTCTGAGAATAACGTGGTTTGTCCCGGACCAGGGATAAGTGGAGCTCTCATTGTGGATACAATTACTGGAGGCAAAGAAGAAATAAAAGCAAGGAATCTTACGGCAGTTGTGGGTCATTTGTTGCATGAAACAGCAAACGTCAGCTAATAACCTTGGATGACATGAGCTCGGTTAATCCGTCGTCTGGGATAAAGAGTGGCCTTGCCTCAAGATTAGTTCAAGTCCTAGAATAATAAACTTTTGAATTAACTCCAGATACATTTACCACAGAATACAATATAGCATAGCACTTACAATAATGTAATGTTGGAGAAATAAAAAAAAAATCACATCAAATTAAAGCCTGTTTTCCATGAATGCCGTGCTCGAGATAGAAGTTAACAGTTTTCTAAAGCTAGTCGAAAATTTTGCTTCTTATTTTCTTTTCCCATTGTGGCGGACGCTATTTCTATAATAACTGGTTTAAGAATCTCTAAGGTTAAAATAGGAATTAAATATATCACTGCGTAGTATAAATTTTGAGAATATTTAATCGGAACGTTATTTATTTTTAAGGAAGGCAGAGAAGGTAGATCATTAAGCTTTTGCCTTGAGCCGATTCAGATGAATTCAGTTTTAGTCATATTTAACGTTAATGTATTTACGATAAGTCAGCCATTAATGTTGAGCAAGTCTTCATGTAGGGAAGACTGAATGGAGTGGATATTGCCATTTGAATAAGTCAGATGGGTATCAATCGCATACATTCTTGGTTCAGAATGAGGCAGACAATGTATAGCAAAAACAGTAGAGGCCCTAATAACGTTCCTTGGGGAATACCACACTTGAGGGTGCAACATTCTGAAAGGGAACCATTGACAACATATTTCTGAGTACGATTATCTAAATAGGAGGACAACCATTTATGGAAACACCTGTTATACCATAGAGATATAATTTAGTCAATAGGATATGGTGCTCGACTGTGTCAAACGCATTCTTAAGGTCAAGAAAAACAACAGCGTTAGCGTTACCTATAACAGTATTAAAGGCTTAACTAACGGTTGCCTCTAATAAGGCTGTATCTGTTGAATGAAGCGCACGGAATCCAGATTTGTGCTTAGACAAAATATTATGATCTGATAAAAAGGCAAAGTTGA
Organism: Porites lobata; assembly: GCA_942486035.1. Lineage (NCBI taxonomy): Eukaryota > Metazoa > Cnidaria > Anthozoa > Scleractinia > Poritidae > Porites > Porites lobata. The sequence continues at coordinate 454,368 of CALNXK010000133.1, forward strand.
TTATAGAAAATTATTTCAAATACTGTGCCAATTATAGAGATAACGATATTTGTCTACGTCGCTTCTTTCCCGGAGTTGTTATCTTATCAATTAACTGAATCTTCGGGGCAAACTGTTAATGGCATCCTTTGTCTTTTTTGTTCCCTTTTTAGGGACAAGATCACCTTCAGAAATGCGAAGTACTGACCAGCTGCTCCTTCGAATATCTCCAGGATCGATTCCTTTGATCGATTACTTTGCAGCACAGTTTCAGTGAGCGGTTGTGCTTGATGGGCACCCAAACTATGTTTAAAAATATTTAAATATTTTACAACAATTTAAAGTATTTGCACGGATAAGAAGTAGACGAAAAAAAAGTAGTCGAATGCTAGGTTTTTTATGGAAAACGTAAAAGTTTGTTAAAATGCAAGTAAAGAGTAGGGAGACGTAGCCTGCGTGAAGACATCCCATGATAGAGAAACCCAGTTTCCTTTGACTGCTAGTAGAAATAGAAGTAGTGGCAGGGGCGGATCCAGAAAATTCAGAAAGGGGTGGCCGGGACACTCAACAGCTCTATTCTAGATAGTTTTTATTTTTCTGAAACGGAATTCTATAAAAATAATACAAAATTTCAAAGGAAAAGCGTTGGCCGTTACCCCCTCGGCCCATCCCTAAATCCGCCCATGAGTAGAGATCGACAATTATCATACCTTCTATTGAAGTCACAGGCAGCCCAAGCGTATAATGAGACACGCGGGACTCGCGGCTCTGCGAGTTATTAGTTTCTAGTAAATTATATTGCTATCAGTTGTCTTTCAAGTTGTTTTTCAAGTTGAATCGACGTTTCCTAAAGAAAGAATACATGGCTTTGACAGGCTGTTATTTTCTTGATCTTGACATGATTGTTCTCCCTGCCTCCCTCCTTGTGAAACGCATAAATCAATTGCACCGTTTACTTTCTGCAAAGAGAAACAAGAATTTCCCTTCTAAAGCCTTCTTCGTCAGTGACAAAAAGGCCGCAGATGGAAAAGAACGTCAATTATCGCGTAATGAAAGCGTGTTTACGCCAATAGGTTGCCTGTGCTGTACTCTGGTTCACAGTGTACAAGAAACAAAAGTTAACAATTAGTTCATGCGTCAGTGTGCGTATGTCGAGATATTGAGCACGCGGGAAGTTTGGAGAGCACGAAAGAGGCATAAGAGTTGCACGAGGCGCAGCCGAGTGCAACTATAGCCTCTCATACGCATAGCTGCAGCATGAACTTATTGTTTAATAACATTATTTATTATTGTAGGGCGCGCTCAAAGCAGTACGCGTCAATGTTTACGTGACTATGTTTTTTTGTCCCTCACAGTTAAGCTTATGTTTTTATCCTGAAACTGAGAGAAAGTCTACTCTAAAATGATTGCAAAATCCATATTTAGGTGCCGGAAAACTATCGTGTAATTCACCGAAAAATTGTTGTTGAGAGAAAACAACTTCGCAAAGAATGAGCTCACGCCATAGCCCGCACAGCTCGCGGAGATGACAACAACAACAACAACACTCACCTCTTTTCCTTACCATCGGTTAGCAAATTCAAACGTTTCCTCTTGAATTTCCTTATAAAACACATGGTAAACGCTTCATCGTGTACTGCTGAGTTATGGATGCACTCAGGAGACTCAGGATTGCTAAGCTCACAACAACTCGAGGAATTACGAATAGTTTATTGACGTCATCAGCGTGCTCAATAGGAATGTGAAGCACGCTCGCGCTATTGAATTTGATTAGGCGAATTTTCTAGCTATGTTATAATTTAAAATGAAAGATTTAAGCTTGAAGGTGCACATAGCACAAAATTGCAGGGTTCGTACACTTTTTCGGGCCAAAAATTCAAGGACTTTTCAAGGACTTTCCAGGACCCTACTTTGAAATTTCAAGGACTTTTTTTAGTAAGAATTTACCACAAACCAAGCAAAATGTTTGTGTTTAAACCTATGTTTTGGGCGTACAGATAGTGCATACCTTGAGCAACAACAATTATCAACCATAGATCACATTTAACGCTTTGTGTAAATCCTTAAGTACAAAGTTCAGCCTGGACATGACAGAACATTGCCGGTTTGTTACATTGAACTTTTAACTTCTTGTAGCTTCTGTTCAATTTCTCCTTCTAGTCACTTAATATGTTCTTCTTTCTCCCTTGCAGTTCTTCTCATACCATTAGACTTTGAAATTAACGTCAACTTTCCATTTGATTCAGCTTTCTACACATAATCGTCTGCAGAACGTTTCAGTGCCCCAAAGTCACTCTCCAATCTTCTCTTCTTCTCCTTTAAAGTGGAAATTTCCTCAAGTAGCGACTGTTATGTACTGTTTCACAGGATAGCCATATTGAATAAAAAAAACCTCGTGGTTTATTGCATCCCATGATGCTTATAGTACTTTCGTGATAGCATACATGACATCTCCCTTTTTTTACAATCAACAAAGAAACTACTGTGTCAAACTGAAAACAACTGCATTCAAAAAAATAAAAGAAAGCTTAATCATAGAAAGCAAATGAATTCATTGTCAACATCTTTAACTTAACAGTTCATAAAAGTTCACACTTCATATTCTTTCAGGTACTAGGGTTGCTTGACCACCCGACCTGACCGGGTACGAATTTCTGCTGGTGGACCGCTCGGTGACTTTTCCTTATTTCGCAGCAGTTACATACTGCACCACAAAAGGGATAATTTCAACAGCTCCCTCAACAATAGGGACATTTTCTAACCAACGATGTCTGCAAAAATCCAGTGCAAAACTGTTAGACCTTGTTACGCTTGTGTAATCCTCACGGTGGGCAGGAGAATCTTTAAACAGCCATCTAACCCTTGTAAGAAAAGTTTCAACATCCCACTCCGCTACAGAACGTCCATCCCTAAAGGAGTTGTGAATCACATGAAAGCCACAGCTTCCAACATTCAACAACTTCTTTCCAGTTTGCTTTTTCACATCCTCGTGCATCAATCTAAACACTTTTCAGTTCACGTTACGACCATCAATGGAAAGTTGAGCAAGCTTCTTATAATCAAGGTCACCACAAACTGATTCAAATTTGTCTTGTACTGCTTCAGTATCTGCATGGCCCAAAAAGTATGAAGTGAAATACCGCGACTCAACTTTATCAGCATTCCAATACCTGACAGCACATCTAACTGTTTACTTTGCATTTCACTGTTTAGACTTTCGTGAAATAATTTTTTTAAAATTTTATTTATTTATGTATTTTTTATTGCAAGTAAAACACACACAGAAAGGAAACAAAAATTACACAGAATAAATAAAGTAATAAAAAGAAAAAACAAAACAAAACAAAAAAAGCAAATAGCGAATTTACACAATTACATGGCAATATACTTACAAATATTAAAATACGTTACAGCAGTGCTAATTCCATATATTACTGTACTTAGTATGATCTATAATTAATTTTTACATTTTTTTTCCTTCCTTTGTGATGAAAGTAATATAAATACTCATGGTAGGTGCACATATTACTAATTTGTGTTTTTGGAGTTAGGAGACAAGACCCAGCGAGGAAAAGAAAGGTTTCCATTTTTTTGTATTGCGCGGTGTCTTACTTCAGTAATTGGTATATATGTCTCAGATAAAACAAGAAATTGTTGTGAATTGGGAAACATTCTTTTGATCTGCATATCCAGATAAAGTTCTTAGCTATAAGACAACAGAAGTTTATATGGAGCTTAAAGGAAGAGCTGTCTGGCGTTAGGCCCAAAGCGGTAGTCATGTCTAAGTAACTGCCTGGTTGGAGGATCTGGCACGACTGAAGCCATGTCGAGAAATTATCCCAAAAATTTGTGGTTTTTTGGCATTTCCAAAATAGATGCGTCAAATCCTCTTTCTCGTCATGGCAAAAAGTACATTTTCCGTCCTCTTTAACTCCTATTTTTTGCAGATAGCTGTTAGTTGGTAAACGTCTGTGTAAAAATCTGAAATTACAATCAATTAGTTTTGAGCTCGTTGTACAAGTGTTTGCTGCTTGAAAAACGTTTCTCCAGTCAGCATTTTTATCGGTTGAAGAGTGGATGTCTTTGTGCCATTTGTCTATACAAGATATGTGTTTTTCACTTTTATTTGCTATTAGTTGCTTGTAAGCAATTCTAGATGATTTTTGGCTTTTGAGAAATGTGTTAAGAGGACTTCCATACTGCTGATGTGTTCTCGGGATTTGTCGTTGTAAATATTTCACGGCTGAGACGATTCCGAAAAACATTAAGGGTTTTACTCGAATGTTATATCTGTTCTGAAAATGGTCGAGGGAAAAAAAGTTGAGAGAATTCTCGTCCATTAGATGTTTAACTTTTGTTATACCCTTGTTAAGCCAATTATTGCAGAAAACTGGTGCGTTATTTAGTCTTATTAATGAATTTTGTAACAGAGGTAGAGATAGAAAATGATCTTTTGATACTATTTTCCTCTCGAAGAAAGTGTCAGACCAAATTTCTACAATTTCTTTGATAAAAGGGTCCTCTATCTTTAGCTTATCAATATCCTTTCTGTTAAGATTTCCTAATTCGAAAAAAAGACTTCCCCCGTATTTTCCCAGCGCCAGATTAAAGAGGTTTTTCCATTTACCACGGTTTCCTGAATCTAGATACTTTTTAATCCACGTAGCCTTGATTGATTTGTTAAAAGAGGCAATATCAATCATTTTTAGTCCTCCTTCAGGGTAGTCATTGATCATGATCGAGCGTTTAATTTTATCCTTTTTGCCGTTCCATAAGAAATTGAAAAAAAGTTTGTTGATCTCTTTTATTGCTTGGTGATTCGTTTGCAAAGGTGTGAGTATATAGACCAGTTGGGATGCTACAAGGCTTTTTAGTACTGTTATTTTCCCTATTAAGCTAAGTCTTCTAAATTTCCAGCATCCCAGGATAGTTTGGATTTTTGCCAATTTCTCGTTGTAATTGAGAGAGAGTGTTAACTGGTGATCTGTAGAGAGCCACATGCCTAGTGCTTTGACCTTTCCCTTTTGCCATTTAAGATTTTTTTTCCGGACAGAGTTTCAGGTTGCAGTTTCTTTTAGAACCTATCCACAAGGCCTCTGTTTTCTCATTGTTCAGCCTTAGGCCAGATATGTTCCCAAATGCTTCTATCAGTAACAGTGACGCTCTTACTGATTCTTCAGTTCCATCTAAAATGAGTGTTGTGGCATCCGCATATTGACTTACTTTTAACTTCGGTATTACAGATTTTGATGGCCTTTATTTCTCTCTTATTGCGAATAGCTTCAGCGAGTATTTCTACGGACAGTATGAAGAGATAAGGCGATAGGGGGCAGCCTTGTCTAACACCTCTACTTAACTCAAAGAAATTGCTTGCCCGTCCATTGTTTAGTATACAGCTTTCGGTATTGCAGTAAAATAGTTCAACCCAGTTTGACAGTGAGGGGCCAAACCCAAAGTGCCGTAACGTTTGGTTTATGAATGACCACTCTAACGTGTCAAAAGCTTTTTCAAAATCAAGGAAAAGAAGTAGACCGGGTAAACCTTTGTTTTCTGCATAATTAATAGCACTATCTAATGTGCGTATATTGTCACTGATACATCTGTTTTTAATAAAGCCTTACTGATCTTCTGATATAAGTTCCGGTAAAACTAATTGACTTTCGTGAAATAGCAAAACATCAGTATTCAGACTGATCAAGGTGCAATTCCAAAAGTTGACAGATATGCAGCTTTCCTTTCCCCACGGGCAAAATGTTTAGCTATATCACTGTCTGGAAACATAAAATTAAAGATACTGTTTATCCCTTCACACGATTTTAATGAGTTATGACTTGTTATCACCTTTAGTGTCCAGCAGATCTCTGCCTCCAATGTTGCATTTGCGCCAAGAAGAGACTGGATACTTTGCGATGCTTGCTTCGCGGGGCCAGTTCCTGTGGCCACTTGCGATGTTTCTGTTGTTTGCTGTCGACGATTTCCAGTTGACTGTGCCATCGTTGTGCTTGCTGAAGAGCTAAAAAATCGCTTATTTTTGTGGTCTTTTCATTGCTTTGAAGACATTTTTACGTTTTTTGTATGTTTCTTGCCTTTCACATGGCTCACCAAGGCTGATTTCCATTACATTCAGGTCGATGCTTTTCTTGCAGGCAAAGCAGAACGCTTTGTTTGGATTCTTGTCGTCTTTCCGCAGCCATGACTTATACTAATCTTTTCCAGCCATTTTTCATTAAAACGGCAGCTGGCAGGCATTGTGACGTCCAGGTTAACCCTCGAAACAGTTACAGAAACGCCCATTTTCGTCCCCAGAGCCACTCGGCTTAATTTGTAACCGACCAAGAAGACCAAGAAACGACGGGCTCTGGGGACGAGAATGAGAAACGCCAGAAAACACGTCCAAACCAGACATGCGCTGTGCACCTGTGGCTCAACGTACATGCGCTAGAGTAACGACAGAGCATTGGGAACGAAAACAAGCGTTTATACGCATTTTGTATTTTGTGAGCATTTCGAGAACGTCATACTTTGTTTACCTGAATATTCCTTTTCACTGGCTTTCATTTACTTTAAAACCCTAAAGCACTAATATTTTTCGATCTTCTTCAATAAAAAATCAAGGACTTTCAAGGGCCAAAAATCAATTTCAAGTACTTTCAAGGCCTTGAAATCGGACTTCTGAAATTCAAGGGTTTTCAAGACGCGAACGAACCCTGAAAATTGTAAGTGTTCTTTGCTTTTGAAGCCGATGACTATGTGTTAGTAAAGACTTTTTTATCTAAAAGCTAGTGACTTGATGGCCCTCTGAGAAGGCACTTTTAGCAAAAACCTCACGAGGTGTTGTGTAGTAAAACTAATAAAGAACTAGTTACAAAAGGAGGGTCTTTTTAATTTTAACCTCTAGAAATAATACATTCACCTTATGAAAGTGCTTATAGTTGATGCTGATCGGTGGATACCCTTACTCTTCCGTAAAAACAGTTAAAAGTTTTAAGTATTGCCATTTTCTGTTAAAAAGCTCTATTCCCCGCTGCGCTCCTCTTGTCCGCACTGAAATAAGCAGGAAGAAGGACCATGGAAACATGGATAAACCTTAGAACAGCGACAGGCGACAATGGCGTTAAACGTTGCGACGCGAAACAAAGTGGATTTTAACAACTGAAAATTGAAGGATTGTCGTTTCAAGAAAATGAGGAGAGTCTATTCAGGTAGTGGCAGTTAATTTAATTCAGACAATGTGTATCAGGCACAAACTGCCATTATTACGTGGTTTGTGTTTGTACCATCATAACAAAGACAACACGGTCCTTATCAATGAGTCTGAGATAACAATCAAAGTCAACTAATTATAACTAATGAGCTAGCGCTCCCTGGACATAGCTGGGTGGGGTATAGTAAGAGATGCTGTGAAACTTTTCCTTTACCCCAGGACACTATTAAAATAGTGCTTGCTTAGAGAAACATAACTTGAGAAACGGCAAGTTCTTTTGTGCATCATCATTCAACTCTTTACAAAGTCCTGTTGGGGAGCAACGGATGGCGCAGTGGTGAGAGCGCTCGCCTCCCACCAATGTGGTCCGGGTTCAATGATCCCGCGTCGACGTCATATGTGGGTTGAGTTTGTTGCTGGTTCTCCCCTTTGCTCCGAGAGCTTTTTCTCTGGGTACTACGGTTTTCCCCTCTCCTCAAAAACCAACACTTCCAAATTCCAATTTGATCAGGAATCGGGTAGAAGAAGAACCACTTTGTGGATGTGCTACCTCCAAATCATTATTATTATTATTATTATTATTAAAACCACAGTACTAATAGCTTGTGACCGGGCATCTGAGTGAAGCCATATAGTTGAACTCGTAAGATTCCTGTGATATAGAAAATCCTGGGAATAAGGTTATTCATCGCGGGAGAGCGTCGGATGTCTTGGCAAAGTATCAACAGGCAACATAAAACTATAGACAGCTGATACGCCTGTAAAAGTGTTAACTTGACTTTACTCCACAGGCAGGTTACCACTTAATTCTGGGATATGGCCGAATAAGTGCGGACCATACCGCGCAACAATAGCGCACGCACTAATAGTGGCCACGTCGAAGACATGTTAGTATATACACACTCAGTGATCCTGGTGATGTAAGCAATCTGCTTGGTTCGCTATCTCGGACTATTTAACAATTATTCCACGAGGGCGCGTTGGATATGAGATGATAGAGAGCCAACGAGGCGCATAGCGCCGAGTTGGCTATAATCATTTCATATCCAACAAGCCCGAGTGGAATAATTTTTTTATTAAAAACGCCCTCAAAATCTCGTTGAATCGCCCCGACTAGAACAAACCGGAAAAGACAAGGGACTTCCGCTATCCACATGTCACACGTCTATCAAAACTGTCAACGCGCGAACGGACTCGCCTAGACTGCATGATTGAAAAATCAAAACATTGTAGCGATGAACATTAGTTTTTTAAAAACTCATCGTGATTCTAGGATTTTACACAGCAGAACAGCTTAAAAAACCTGGCAGATAATGTGAAGGAAAGGAATTTTTAGGTGACAGCCGTCGAAATTACTATGAATTTGGATTTTCGGTAAAGTTATAAAAGTAAGAACAACGGAGAAAAACTACCGGTATTACCTCGGTCGCTTGTTATGAAGTTGTTTGAAGCCACAAGCTGGTTTTGCTGAACGAGAAAAGAAGCTATACTGCCGCCTCGATTGCTCTAGTGAATGGCTGCATAGCCTGTATTTGTAGCTGGTTACTTGTGATTTATATTCTTGATGTCGGATAAACAAGCTGCAGTTATCTATCGGCGAGTGACTCGATCGGCGAATGGCTTCGCGATCATGAAGAAACAACACTTGTCTTCTTTCGTAGCTGGTCAAGGTACTTTAGTTCCATGTGTTTTCATGTGTTTTTCGACAAACTTTCAAACAAGCTCTTGTGGCTTTTTTGTTTGTTTTTGTCTTTTTTCTTTCGTTGAAATTGCATTTCTAGTATTCTAAGAAATGAATTAAAACGATTTGCTTCGGGCGCCGTTCTATCCTTCGCGAAAAAAAATCTCAGCTAGCTTCCAATTTTAAACTGACGCGTACACCGACCATATATGGAGAACATGGTATATTAGCTCATATACCATAACGGCTAAGCCAATCAAAATGCTAGAATTGCATTATCCAATGATTCAGTTTTTAATAATCAACAATATTCACCTCCTAGCGAGTGGATAATGTGTGAGCTCGGTGTTTTTCCCATTTTTTTAGAGAACGATCTTTTAAAAGTCGACAAAATCCTACGGCTGACTTTTTTTAAGGCAAGAAAAGACTTGGAAGGATTCAATACGGCGTTTTTCAATTTACTGTAGCTGAGTTTTGTTCTCCATGGATTGTTTACAACTCCCTTGTATTCGCGTAGAAGAAGCCGTTTCGTGAACTCAGCGTTTTCTAACAAGTAACTTTTGGCTCAAAAATCGAAGTTTATTTATGACAAACAAATTTAAAAGGAAATGTTTGCAGAAATTCTACGTTTCAAGTAAATAGGAAAAAGAATGATACAGGAAGACGACGTCTTACCTCGAGCAACCGAGCCGCCATTTTTGTCAGCACTTCATGCGAAGAACGACACAACAAACCCTTTTGGCTATAAACTTGGCGAGTCAACAGAAAACAACAAAGCTCTACTTTTCTTCTCAGGTAAGGAAACAATTCAAACTTTTAACGGTTCCATTTAAGCTATTACGCTGTTGCTTGCGAAGTGACAAACTTGTGAATTGCCATGTTTGAAAATTCTGCAAAGATCTATTTTTAAACTTACGCGTGATTTGATCTGTCAATCAAATCGTACTTTTTAATGGTTTCCTCCCTGTTTTTGTTGAGATCACTTCGTGTGTATATACTAAAACAATTATTCTTTTCAATCTCGGTGAATAGTGGCTTTGGGAATATTCACCTCGATTTCAAAGAATAATTGTTAATTAGCAGGCGAACGCAGACGGATTTATTTACCGTTATTCTTCGGGTGGAGCGAAGCGACGACCAAAAATGCGTTCGTAGGCTAAAGACCTGTGGACGGCTCAGTAAAACCAGTATTTAGAGAAGCGATGGCTGTGCAAAGCCTGTTCGCGAAGGATTATGACAGAGAGCCTCAACTAAGGTATAATGAACATGGGCAGAAGTGAGTACAGCTTGCTACTTTGCGCCTTGCTTTTGCAGATGCTATCCAGAAAGCGCTTATATTTTATCTCGAAGTAAATCGTAGAATACCAGACCATGACTGAATATTTACAAGGATCACGTCAGTCTCATGTTAAGCGCGTCATCTGGTGGTTTATCAGGATACATCTCATGAACATCAGAGCTGTTATACAGTACTGGGGTTTGATGAGATGTGCAGGAAGATTCAGTAGATTTCTTCTGAGGAAAGATAGCCTTCTGAAGTTCAGCATCTTCACTGTATGGTGTCTCCAAACGCTTGAGAAGTTTTTGTACCTGTAAACCAATATTTGACTCGATTGAAAATAATAAAATAAATGCTGAATGCATTCTTCATTATCTAGGCAAAATGAAACCTCCAAGCATTAAGACTTCTGCAATCACGTATCTCTGAACAAGGTAAAGGGCGCAAAAAGGAGAGGGGGAGAGGGGGGGAGAAAAGTGCAAAAAGGAAAAGGAAAGGGAGCTTTACCGTCTCTTCCAAACCCCTCTCCCTATTCCCCTTGCTCCCCATTCCCTACCCCATTTCGACGCCTGCTACGCAGGCTAGATGAAGGTGTAGATCATCCCAGGGGTTTAAGCGAGGAAAGGGGTCAGCGCGTGATCAGTAGACAAACCTTGTCTTCCCGTCATTTTACCTATTTTTGTAACCACCAAAATTATTACGAAACTAGATGGTAAAAAATGTACAATCCCTACAGGCGCAAGAATTTGAAAAAAAAATTAAACAAAAATAAGTCAAACAAGTATAGCGCACAGTTTTGGGAGTTGTTGTGGTTGTCATTTCCTTCTCTTCTTTTCTTTTCTTTTACTTTAAGTAAAGCGTTGACACTAAATACTCCACACCAAATAATACTGTATGATAAAATGCGTAGTTTCAAGTTTGTTGTTGGTTCTCTCCTTTGCTCCAAGAGGTTTTTCACTGGGTACTACGGTTTTCCCCTCTACTCAAAGACCATTATTTCCAAATTCCAATTCGACCAGGAATCAGGTAGACTAAGATTGGATATGCTACCTCCAAATCATTTTTATTTATTTAATTTTTAATAAAATACTTCCGGTAACATCAGACCGGACATAAACGAATTTCACCCTGTCCTTACCACAGTGAAATCGCCACTTTCCGCTGCCTCTATTGCATTCTGAGCGATGTAATTTCTTAAAATAAATCTAAAGAGGGAATATACAACAGTTAAGAATGATTACTGAGCTGCCAAACATTTATCTCAAAGCCTTGATTATAGAACTCTGGCTAAGGAATAGAACACTTTCATACTAAAAAATCCCAGATCATATCAGTTCATCTCCTGCAAATTTGTCATGGTCAAGGGTTAGGATAAAATAGATAAGTTTAGGAGAACTCTGGACTAGAAAGAAGACCGCCAACGCGTATAACCCGCCAAACCCGCAAAAACCTATCCTCCTTTGAGGGGTTCTCTGGTCAATTTGAGAGTTCACAAAGATTTTCAAAACAGGGCATCACGAAACTGCATTTTCAGTCTTCTTCTAACAAAACCGCTCTGTTCCGACCAGCATCAATGGAAGAAGCTAGCTAAAAGTGTCTTTCCTCTAACTGGAGTCTCGGGAAGAAACCACCCTGCCATTTTAATAGCACTTAATCAATTAGATGTGATTAGATGTACGACTATTTATCGGATGATAAGTTTATAGCGTCATATATATCTCCAAAACGTTACAATACAACAGTATACAGTTATTATTTCGCACCTTGGATTGTTTGAGTTCATTATCCCGATCCGTTTGTTATTAACCTATGTTAGGGGAAAAAATACAACATTTACGAGACTGAAAACAATCGAATACCGCCGCCTGGTTAGCTCAGTTGAGAGCACCGGCCTGCTGGGCGGGAGGTCGCGGGTTTAAATCCCGACCGTACCAACACTCAGGGTCTTCAAGTAATTGAGAAGAAAATGCTGCCTTTGTATATTTTTGATGACATCTGTAAGCAGTTAGACTTCCCGGATAAGGACGAAAGTAGCGGGTCCCGTCTCACAACACTTTCACTTGTCTGGTTCTTGTGGGACGTAAAAGAACCCACACCACTGTTCGAAAAGACTAGGGGACGTACACCACAGTGGTGTCGCCAAGCTTTCCTGGGCTGGGTGGGTTATCTGTAAGGAGAGATCTTAATATAGGGATAACCTCATGATCGTCCTTCAGGTGTTCTAATGGTAACTGTAAACAGTATATGTAATATGTAACCTGCGTTTGTAATCCATGCAATAATCTGAAAGGTATGAAGTGAATTGCCGGTAATAAGTCTTCCTTAATAAAATCGTCGAACATAAAAAGCAGAATTCCTATTGAAAAAATTCATAGTCCAAAAGACTAGTAGTATAGGGCGCACCGGTTAGGCCTCTTTTTTGAGCAGGAATCTCATTAGCGTGAGCAGGAATACATTAACACCGATGACGTCATAGGCTATTGTCCTCATCTCATGAATAAAATGTGGTGGATTTAATTAAGTATACTGGTGACTTAAAATCACTGAGACGTAACGTAATTATGCACTTCCTATTTCCTGCTGCTGTGATTGTCCTTGTTCCGGTTCACTGATTTTTGGCGGGCAAATCGTGTATATTAAAGAGGGCAAAGGCAAACTAGCTCTTTTTTGCACTGCAAGCAATGCTTTACTTACCCCTGTCCATTTCATTTTTTATTTTCCTCCTCCTCCACAATTTTATTATTTTCCTTCCTCAAATTTTTTATTCCCTCCTCCTCCTCCTCCTCCTCCTCCTCATTTTTATTGTTTTCCCTCCTCCTCCTCCTCATTTTTTATTGTTTTCCCTCCTCCTCCTCCTCCTCCTCCACCTCCTCCTCCTCATTTCTATTGTTTTACCTCAACCACCACCAACACCACCATCACCACATTTTGATTGTTTCCCCCCTCCTTCACCACCACCACCACATTTCTATTGGTGGTGGCGGTGGTGGTGGAGGGAAAACAATAGAAATGTGGTGGTGGTGGTGAAGGAGGGGGGAAACAATCAAAATGTGGTGGCGGTGGTGGTGGTGGTGGTGGAGGTAAAACAATAGAAATGAGGAGGAGGAGGGAAAACAATAAAAATGAGGAGGAGGAGGAAAAATAAAAATGAGGAGGAGGAGGTGGAGGAGGAGGGAAAACAATAAAAATGAGGAGGAGGAGGAGGAGGAGGAGGGAATAAAAAATTTGAGGAAGGAAAATAATAAATGGTATGGCTGTAGAAGTAGTCAGTTAAGAAGGGGGGAGGGGAGGGAGGCGTAGACCTTGGTTACATTTATTTGAAAGATTACTCATGTTTCACCAGACTTCTTATAATTTTTTTTTAAAAATTACTACCGTTGTTATTATAACTATTAGTTATGATAAAAGACTGAAGACATTGATGTAAATGGCTTTATTTACAGAGTATTTATTTACTAGAGCTTTATTATTTTAGAAGGCCAGGCTATGCAAACTATACACTTGATAAAATACTTGGCCTTTAGGAATTAACCACCACTGGGAACTGTCTAAATTATTTTATTACGATAATTTGATGTGTGTATCCACACATGTATGCTACTGTACTGCTAACCTTGAACATATACAAGTAACATTAAGACATAAATGAAAGTGTTGTGACGTGTTTGCCTTGACAAAATGAGGGCAAAGTTGAGAGACTGTTGCAAGGCTCACTAAAATAATTACATTAAACAAATACCATTAACTGCTTTAAAAACGTTCTGAAGGTCAACTTGTCCTCCCTTTTAATAATCATACTAGATAAATGAACATGTAAGTCCTAAATTTATAGCTCGTCTTTGTGGTTACCTTGATGGTACTTACATGTTTCAGTATCAGTCCTGCCCCGGGAGCCAAATCAGTTTGATAATCTTCCAGAACTTTGCGATGCAGCGTTCCATGAATCTCACCTGGTAAACAAAATAAATTCACTCAAAAAACAGCAGAACACACAACAGATAGTAATTTACATAAACAAATATTACATTACCTTTATCTTGTTTGAAGTAAACAAACTTCAGAAAATTGAAAATTTAATTGAAAATTGGAGAAAATTGCATGGTAACTTTAGAAAAATAAATACTGCCATGAAACTTACAATGTAGCTGCAAAAATAGCATAAATACTACTTGACATATTACAACTGCTTTTTAAGAATATGGGCAAGACTAAACTTTGCTAAATCCTGAAACTTCCCAGGAAAAGGGAAATCCATAAACGGGCTTAATTTTCCCTTGGCAATATTTTGAATCAAAAATAGAATATGAAGAATGTTTAAAGATCTGAGAGGGCATTATCAACGGCTTGTTGGTTAGTACAGTATCCTCTTCGATCTGAATAATTCTTCATGATATTATCATAACCGGCCTAATATTTGCAATAATTGCCAGTTATATTTAAAATCAATAATTAAATGGGGGATGTTTTTATATCTCCAAGTTATCCTGACTGGATGTCAACTTTGCCCCTGTTTATCATACCTGTAGGATCCTTGAGCAAAACACTAGCATCTGCTTGTTTGAGTGAAAAGGCTTTAACAAGAGCACACAGACATGGCACTTTACCATGATCTAGTGTTTGCTGAATAGCCTACAGGATTGAATGAATGTTCTTGTTCAGTTATAATTTTATGAAGCCTATTAAGTACATCTAATGTAGGAAATGTCCAATGTGAATCTGTCCATGTGCATGTCCATACGTACATGTACAATGTGTAAGTAATGAACATGGTTGTCCAGGTGAGTACTGTCCTGAAAAAACCCTTCTTAACAGCTACTGGCATTTTGTGCTGTCATGACTGAAAAATGTGTCTGTAGATCTAATTATGCAACTCTGTTATTGTGAAACTGTAATAACAGAAGCCTAGTTCAGTCAAAAGTATACAGTTTACAGCAAGCATTTGGCTGCTGTTTAATTTCATAATACACATATCAGAGGGTACAGTAAAACCCCGGATATAAGAACCTGGATTTTTTAACTTAGCCTTTGTAACAGGTTCTTATATAAATGTTACTTAAAGCAGATTTAGACTACCAAGGTTCTTAACCCATTCGCCCCTGCACCGCCCGTGCGGATCCAGGTCCTTTCTACCCATTGTGACATCATCAGTTTTAATGGTCAAGGACAACTTTCTTCGCTAACAGAATGAAGAGATCTTTCAAACCATACCAGAATGAGTACAATTCAGTCAAGGACACCAGAGAAAGAAGCAAAAAACCACCTGACATTGACCTGAAAATCTCCACGAAAATCTTGTTCCATTACCCTCCTACCTTTCCTTTCACCTAATCCTAAGATCCTAAAAGCTTTCCAAAAACTCTTCCCACCAAAATCAAGCCTACTAAATACCCAGCAAGAGAAAAAAAAAATGAGGCAAGAAAAGCGAAAAAAGAAGGGAGGAGGGAAAGCGAAAAGTAAAAGTCAAGACTGCTGTGTCACTTTTAAACCCAAAAACTACCTTGAAATTTTGCTTTCTGCGCATGCCTGAACTTCGCAAGCTGATATTTTGCATCTGGATCAGAAGGACGCGAAGTGTTCGACCTGTAAACCAGTTTGTGGTAAGTTTTAGCTCTTTATAGAATGACAGTGACCAGAAAACCACTCGACTAGCTTCCAAACGCGTTTTTCGGCAAAATCTCCAGGAGCGAATGGGTTGAAATAGGTTCTTACATTTTCATATGAATTTCATTTAAATATATTATAAATATAATCTCATAAATCATTTATACCATACAGTAATGCCTAAAGGCAGTACAGTGCAGGTACGTCCTTAACAAACCATAACAAACAAAGTCATAGTCAGTTCTCTGAAATGCCATTTCAAAGTTGATACCAAGAAAATCTTGGGACAAATACAATACATTCATAACCAGTTCCACTGATGTTAATATGTTAATATGATCACAGCCTTTTCTCACTTAAAATTTTAGCCTTAATAGGTTCCTATGTGGAGGGGGCTTAAAATGAAAATTTTAGCCTAACAGGTTCTTATACGCAGGGTTTTACTGAACCACAAAGTGAGAACTAACTGTAAATGCATCGGCACTAGTCCTGTAGATAT
Organism: Porites lobata; assembly: GCA_942486035.1. Taxonomy (NCBI): domain Eukaryota; kingdom Metazoa; phylum Cnidaria; class Anthozoa; order Scleractinia; family Poritidae; genus Porites; species Porites lobata. The sequence continues at coordinate 470,611 of CALNXK010000133.1, forward strand.
ATAAACATACAAAATAATTGTACCTCTGAATGTGCTCTGATTATGGTATACCTCATTGTCAATGGAACATCTGCAGCAAAAAATGTTAATATGATCACAGCCTTTTCTCTTTCAGTTACATGTAGTTACAGACATATCTGCAGTCACAAAATTATTGCATACAACAATGCATGATGAACCAATCTTCCCCTTGCCTTTACCCCAAATAAATAAATCTGCTTCCAGCTCTTACCCCCTGTCCCTCTGGACCTGACACCTATGGGAACTAAAGTGGTGAAATAATGGACTATATATACATGTAATTATTTCAGGCAGTACAGTAAAACTCAAACAGACTCTACATCAAAGAACAACAGGGGGAGAACATGGATGAAAACCAAAGAAAATTGCCAATATAGCGCTGACAATTTACAGATGTATAAATTATGTAATTGAAGGTCCAGGGTGAAGAGAAAAGGCACATAGCTGGATTTTTACAGTTTGAAAATACACATACACTGTACATGTACAAAGTTGCAAACTAGATCACACAAAAACTTACTTTTGAGGAATTCCTGATACATACAAGTCCATGGATCTCGATTAAAATCGTCATCTTCTGTTGTACTTGACTGAGAAACCTGTGAAGGAGAAGAAAAGTTAGTGTACCAATCTTGTGGAATATTTTACATGTAACAATGGTTAGTGCAAATACAACGCTTATTCAAGTGATCACAATCCTTAGACTTATGCTGTAAGAGCATTTATTTTTATGCAATACCATATACTCAAATTCACAAGTGTCTCACACTCCAAGAACAAGAATGAAAGATTTATAGTCAGTCATTCCTAGTTCTACAACATATTAGCCCGGTGTTCTTTTAAGCTGCCATGTCCCTTGATTAAGCAACTTGTTATCGAGTCACAGTGGACAAAACAATTGCTTACTGTACTTAGCCAATGAAACAGAGGTTCAACTGTGATCAAAACCAAATGAAAAGTATCCACTTTAATTACTTCAGCCACATGACTATAATATTGTAAACAAGCATACTAAATCTTGCAATCTTATGGAAATATGAAATAAAATATCATTACATACTTTACTCTGAACTGTTGATGGTTTTTTTGTAGTTGGTAGTGGAGAAGCAAAAGAAGAATCATCAAGGTTTTGACCAGGACTCTGCAGTAAACCAAACAACAATATAGTTTGTTCTCCTTGCATGAAAGTCAACAATACAAATAATTAGTAACATTTTATCTATATTAAAACATAACTCAGTGAATTTTTTCTTTTACTTGAGACCCTTAGTGTTAATAAAAACATTTCTTACTCACCAGTTTAGGCAGCAGCCCAGCAGGACCAGGAAACTTCCTTGAAATTGGTGTTTTGCTGCTAAGCGGAGTAACAGCTTGGTAAGCCTGTGGTGTCCTAGGACTTGTAATACCACCCTGCCTGGACACTCTAGGGCTTTCAAACTCCCTTGGTCCAATGTTATTTTCATTAAAGGCATTTGTAATAGACTGTCTTTTTCTTTCACTAGAGGAGCCAGTAGCTGTACTGCCTGTTATATTGGAAAGATCTCCAGTTGGAATTCCAGCCACTAGTGTTCCTGTTGATTGTTTTTTTGTTTGTAACAATGCAGAATTAGCTGCACCTTTTGAACTGCTTAATGCCTTGCTACAATTGGATGAAACCTCGTGCAATCTAGAAAATTCTTTTCTCAGTAAAGGTGTTGATGAATATGTAGGATCGCTTCCAGATGAGGATGAGGCACTGTCTACTGAGTGATGCACTCTGTTGCTTGAACTGGAAGGTCTAAAGCTATATTGTTGTAGTCCCTGTATTTTTGAAACACAAGCAATTGAGTTCCTCTGAACTGGTGAAGAATTATCACAAGAACGTATTGTAAGAGACGAATGGTCTGCTGAATTTAGCGCGGAAGATGAATTCAGCACATTGCCTCTTGGAGAATTAAATGCAGTTGGTTTTACCAAAGTCTGGTGTGGATCAATAGCAAATCGCTTTGCAAACGGAATATTCAGTGCACTAGTTGACAGATGGGAAGTTGAGCTGTTGTTTGGACAGTTTATAAAAGAGGAACTGCTATGTGTTTGCTCTGAAGACCTTTTAAGGTCAGAGGTCCTTTCACTTTTGCTTTTGTTACTAATGCATTCAAAAGGCCGCCTTTCATAACTCTTTTGTTGTTTTTCCACTTCTTTAGTTCTCAAGAGCTGCCTTGTAAAGCTTGATTGGTTCAAACCAGTAACTGAATTACTCTTGGAATCTTCTACTACTCTATCAGTTGAAGAGCCTATGCCACATGCTGCCAGTAAGCAATCCTTTTAAAAATCCAAAACAAAAACAAAAAATACATACATGTATAAGCTCATGCTAAAATAGATAGTTTAATACAAGGTCCTACTATGAGAAGTACTGTTCATGTAGGTAGCCTAAAAGTTTTAAAGTATGAATTTCAGCTGGCCAAAGGTCCAGGCATTGAAAGTTTCTAAATGCAAAAAAACGAAGATGGTTGAGCAAGGACACAGGCACATGTAACCACTGAAAAAAGTCACAAGGAGGCACTGAGCACTGCTTGAGCATAGCCTCCACCAATGCCTCCTGATCTAAGATCAAACAATAGAGTCTGAGCATGATGGCCATGTTGTACACAATGTAGAAGTAAGTAAAAAAAAAACTAAAAGCATGAAAATGAAACTTTTTCCCTAAGGAAAATCGTTTTATTGTTTTACTCCTCCAACATGGCCATCGCGTACAACAACAACAACAAGAACAACAACAAATAATCAAGCTTTATTCACTGGTGTCTCTTCATTAATAATGCTCTTCCAGTGAGCTTTTTACATAACAAAATATTTCAAGAGAAACTACACTAATGCTAAAAATACATATTTCATTAGCATACATTACCATACCCAAAAACAAAAGAAAAACAAAAATTACCTGAAATAAAAAATTAACTACAACATATATACTAAAAGAAACTATCTTAGAATTGATTACTAAGCTCACCTCGTCGTCCAGATCCAACTCATCTTCACCAATTGAAAACAGAGAAGACATTCTACAACTTGACACTATCGACTGTAAATTCGGCTCCCATTAATTCAACCGAGATTTTATGTGTGAGGTATTCTTAAATATCTTTCTCTATTGAAATTAACATCATTATACTGTCGTATTTCATCTTTGGACTGTCTCTAAACTGTTGTGGACGACGGCCATTTTGTTCAAAAACCGCGCGCACATTACGCATGACAACTAGCGAACAGTCCTGACCTAATGACCACGATTATTGCAGGCTCGAAATTCCGGGGTGGTGGACGGGCAACCTCATCCCTATGACTCCCAAGGGTTTTTCTCGTGAACGGGGGGTGGGTAGCCTGCGAGCAAGGGTCCTTGCAGGCGGCGAAAGTTTTCTCGTAAAAGTTGAGATCGACAAAATATGTTTCCGTGGCGTTTTTTGTGAGGGCCTGCTTAATTAATACGAACACAATCCTGACCAATTCTGCACAAAACCGACACTACGGCTCAGATGTCCCCCCTTCTAAACCGCAAGAAAATCTGGAAAACGTCTACTAAGAACTCTGGGAAAGCGATCCTTTGGGGAGGCAACTTCCTCAATATCAATTGTGAAGTAGATACAACGTCCTCATGGCGATGTGTGAAACAGATGAAAGTAGACCTTGAAATTGAAAGAAGAAAGAGGTGTTGAACAATTGCTATCATTATTGTTTTATACCTTTGCTTGGTGTATTCTGCGATTCATCCTACTTTTCTGTGCAGCCACGATTCATCGATCAAATTATTAAACAGGTATCGGTAGGCATAACATTGTACAAATGTGTTTTAAAATAATGTCAATTTCGCCATGATACACTGTGTTTTCCCCCCACCAACTTATTTATTTTCGTTATTGTTCTTAAATGCAGTCTTGGGACGAAAAGTTTACATGAGGGTGCCAGGGGGGTATAGTTGTAGTCAGTAAACAGCTAAGAATATGCTACTTAGTTAGTAAACAGCTAAAAAAACACTAGTCAGTCTGTAATCAGCAAAAAAAACGTTAAGTTAGTTAGCTGGCATGGTTGTGAGTCCTGCAGACGTTAAAATCGTTTATAGGGTGGTGTTTCCAAATCAATCACACCCCTTAGACTCCCAAGCACTCTCCCACTTTTCCAGTACTGGTCTGCAATGTCATCATATCAGTCTGAAGAAAATTATTTCTTACAAATCCAGCCTTACTAACGTCCGATTTGTCTTCCATTGTTGAGCCTGGAAGACAGCACACTCCTCTTCATCTTCTTTCAGTAAATAAAATTCTTAAACATTTAAAAGCACTTGATGACATCTGAATTTCTGTACACAGATATTGTGCTGCTTATCATAACTATAATAAAACTCTCTACTCTAATTTGCTATTGGCAGCCCTGATTTATAATGGTAATAGGACTGAGTGGAGTCCAATTCAGTCTGTGATCACAGGGCTCAAAGTTTAAATTTGAGTTTGGGAGCACTTGTGCTACCAGATGTAAATTTTTAGGCGCACTGCCGAAATTTTAGGCAGACAGCTTATAATGTTGGGAGCATCTATTTCAAAAGGAAAAGTAAAAAGCTTAACAGTGCCACGTTTATTTGTCATCTTCAGTTTCTTACTTTCACTTCAGTTCTATGATTGATAAAACACAGCCGATTTGCTACGCAGCAATTAATACCGTTGTGATTTTTAATACTAATTTCTCTTTTTGACAGTACAGTTGTGACTAAAGAAAACTTACACTTGAAAAGCAATTCAAAACTGACAACAATGAGTGTGTCGAACGAGAATGAAAATTAATCTTCAATGAATTTGTTAAATGTGCAATGACTTACATGTAACTGGAATACAACTTAAAAAACTTTCTTACCTGGAAAAAAGGCTCTTAATCCGCACTGTTTTTGTTTTGATTGACGTTAAAACTGAACGTTTGACATGATCGTCCATTGCGCAAAAAGTACGTGTTTCGTTGGTAGCATATATTTGCATGTGTCAGCGGTGTTTATTACAAAACAGAAGAGTCTGGAATGGAGTAAAACATCGAAACGAAAAAGAACATTCAAGTTTGTAGAATCCATTGAGAGAAAAAACCAATTAAACATAAACCGTCTTTCTAGTTCGAGTTCGTAAGTATAGTCGGAAGTTAGTCAGTTGCACTGTGCTTTGGGTTTTAAGGCGCACAGGTGCGATTACACATGAATTTTTAGGTGTACAACCAAAAATCCAGTCGCATATGTGACCAGTTAGTTGCTAACTTTGAGCCCTGGATCATGCGAGTGATTAACAAAATTGGTGCAATTTCTTTTATTCATGAGTCATAACGGATACAGTTTCCGTGGAAATAAATGCATTCTTTTTTGGTGAAAGAGCATTTGAATACCAAATGTCCAAATGTCCAAATGTCCAAAATTAGGGAAAATTGGCGGAGACACTGTCTAATATTACAAATTTGTCCATTTTGGAAAATCCCAGGTTTGGTAGGGTAAATGGTTGTTGCCATGGTTATTGAGATAACTTCTGGGATTGGTGGATTTAGTTGAGTGCACTTAATATGATTGGCTAATGTGACTGTCCGATTACAGCAGGGCTCGAAGTTGCGACCTGTGGGTCACCAATGTGACCAGCCTTTACTCAGTGGTGACTAAATTTTCACGCCTGGTCGCCAACCTGTCCTTCAAGATAGGTGACTTTCTTCTTTGGGAAAACGTACAATGATGATAATTTGTTATCCTTTACAAAACTAACAGATAGTTAACGGTTTTGCTAATGTTCTAATGTTTTGCCCAAATGCTCTGTTTGTCTAAACGTTTTACAATTTGTCTAAACGCTTTAACGATTTCTTCCAACACTCTAATGGCTTGTTCTTATGATCTAACAGTTGGTCCGTCTAACATTTGACTTTTACTTGAAAGAGGATTGTGAAAATCACAAGTGATGAATTCGACAAAAGTCTTATCGAATTTCAGGTAGATTGATCGCAATTCTCAGCAGGTCGTCCGGTGTTTCTCTGGGAATGATTTTTAGCCCATCGATTTAAAACAATTTCTTAATGTCAAACATGTATCTCGATTGCGGACTCGATAGCAGATTAGTCTGACAATAGCCTAAGCTAATCGAGAACGAACGGCTCTTATTTCTCAAGCTTCTTGTAAACAACTTTATTGAATTTCTGTTGAGTGTGACGACCCAGATAAAAGCTCTGCAGTATTTTATTGGCTTCTAATGAAGTACCGTTGAACTCATGCTGTTTGTCTAACAGACTTCTTGCAAAATCAACTTCTTTGCCTGATGCATTAGCGACATTTCCTCTTTCTGGAGACTTTTGATCATGTGCCAGGCAACCGCGAAGTAGATCAAGTTTCACCGATGTTCATTTCTGAACATGCAAATACATAGGATGCAAAACAAACTTTGCAGGTTTTGTTCTTTAATAACCCAAATAAGCTTTTTTGTGATTCCTAAAGTTTGTTTATCTAAATGTTTATTCTATTGCTTGAATACCTGTTTGAGTAGATTTATGCTTGAGTGCGGGTTCATTTTCCCAAACTCCAGCTGGTAATCGAGCCTCGAGCAAAAACCGTTCGAAAGAAAGTTCAAAGGAAGTCTAAAGAATTCTTTATCTGTCAAGGCTAAGTAAAAGTTGTTAAGTTTATTGTATTCCATTAGTTCTTAAATATAATTTTTGGCGACTAGAATATTTGTTCTGGCAACCAAAAATGAAAACTTGGAGGCCAGCTGGCCCCAAGATTTTTTTCTGAAAGTCGAGCACTGTACAGGTGTCCAATTACAGCCTACTGCCCGATTGCAACCCTACACAATGATTAGTGAAAGAGAAAGCAGTTAATGCACCAATCAAATTGGAGAAAATTGTAATAGTTATGACAGCATTAATTGGACATGTAATAGGAAAGTACGTTTCATGCGTAAGTAATTGGACAGTCAGGGTTTTTGTTAAGATTTGAAGTAGGAGGGACAAATATGGCAATAGCAGGGACCAAAGATGGTGGCAGAGCTGCCATCTTGGCATGCAGTGCCCAGTGGGGGTAGGTGTGGGAGGGAGGATGCCCCCCTGCCACTGGGGGGGTCTGGGGCCTTCCCCAGAAAATTTTAGAATTTTTAAGGCCCCAGGGTGCATTTTGGGCCATTTCTGACCAATTTGGCTTTCTGTTTTAGCTCGTTTAAAGAAGGCATTTGCCGCTTAAAAACATAAATATAGGCTTTTAATTATTGCAATGGTGCAAAACAACGTGTATAAACTGTAACGTGGAAAATAATTCTTGTTGTTCCAGTTTAGTTTTAACAACAAGGAAGAGAATTATAAATATCTATAAGTACAGCCCGATAAAATAGCCGGGATGAAAATTTAAATAGCCGAGTAAAGGTCCTGGCGTCCCGGGTCTATCAAAAACCCTGACAGTACGTGCCATCGCACGCGCTGTATTGAATGAGCTCAAGGTAAGGCAAGGGAACTAAAAATTGGCAATAAAACTTCCTGCCCAATTGACAATTATCTGTAATTATACTTGTCAGGGGATTATAAAACAAACTGGACTCCTGACTCCCGCTATGCAGTCGTCTGATCTTTCATAAGATTAGATAGAGAGTTAGACTACGTTGACCCCTATTATGCTGGATTATAGACAGTCACACCACATTTGAAAGATCATGCAAGTAGAGAATGAGGACACTGGGACTATCAACCATTTTACAGTTGTGGGCTTTATAACCTAGCCTTTGAGTGAATGTGAGGCTGAGGTTGACCTCGTTTGGATATAAACCTCCTTTGTTTTCTTATGGAAATTGTGCTTGAAAAATACTAGTTAAAATAAGAACAACGTGATTTACACCAGAAAGCAGAAAGGGTTGTATCAAAACAAGGTCAACTTCAACTGCATTCCCATCTAATTGGAATTGAGAGACACAAGTGCAGGCAGTTCGAATGCGGGCTCGAACACAACGTTGCAGCAAAGAGCAAGTCACATATACGTCAGCTAACAGATTGAAGTGGAGTGAATATAGACAAAATAGTATGCATTTCTATCATTCTATCTCACCACATCATCTTTTTGCTTTAGAAAGTCTTCATCTTTTTGTATCAATTTCTAACTTTTTGGGTCTACTCCACTCCGTATACGCTTAAAAATCACCTTTTATATCCTTGTCAGTAAACATTTTGTAATAATTTATTTATATGCTTATGATAGTGAAAAAAGCCCTTTATATGTTAAGCAGTTAACCCCATTGGCACCCTGTTACAGTCCTTCCCAGAGCACAAATTTGGATCCTGGGGCAGTGATTGTGGCAATTTTTCTTCCTTGTCTCAACAGACTCAACAGACTTACGTGTAGCAAAAAGAGAGACTGCTGGTAGTGTAAGTGGATATTGTGTAATTTGGGCAACCCAGCAGAGCATCGGTCAACTTTATTGGTGGATACTTGGTCAACATATGGGTGGACACATTGGCCTACACTCGACATGTCGAGTTGTCTACAAGTTGACATGTCAGCTGACTATCAGTCAAAATGTCAGTCGACATCAGTTGGCCCAGTGTCAATATGTTGGCTGATATGTTGCCCAATAGTTGACCGACAGTTGGCTGACATGTCGACTGACATATCGGCTGATAGTGTTGGTCGGTCTGTTTACTGATAATTGGCCGACATCTCGATCAATAGACAACCAACATTCGGCCCATACTTTACTAATACTTCATGGATTCTTCGTTTGCAGTCAGCTTTCTTAAGCCAATAGTGTAGACTGATGCTCGGCCCAGGGGTGCCCAAATTACACAAGATGACCCATCTAAGTTTTACTGTAAGCAGGATTAGCTGTATCAGTATGCTTACCGGTATGTATGACTAAATGACCCAGAATTCCTCTGTAAATATAGTATGGGATTGTTATCATTTTCAGGGAAATGAAGTGAATTCCATGCATGGGGAACATCTTTCTAAATTGCTTGGGACTATTTCAGGCTGAGCCAACCAGCAAACGTAAATAAATGCTTGAAACTTCACAGCCAAGCTACAATGAGGGACAAAAGTGTTGACACACTTCCGTAAAATGGCCCCTTTTTGCATAGTGGATACACTTATCCCCTTTCCCTGTCTACCCCAACCCCTTCCCCCCAAAATCAATGTTGAATTTTGGACCCCCAAGTCTTTTTTTTAATTCAGACAACATTGATTCAGGGGGTGAGGGGATTTACGGTGTTTAAAACGAATGAAATTATAAATGAATTAAATGTTTGTTAAAAGCACCTGTTTTAAACAAGTGTGTCAACTACTTTTGTCCCTGATTGTCTGAAATATGTATCTGTGTTTTCCAGCTAGATTTTTGACGTTGCTGAACTTTTGTGCCATGACGTTACTCTATGGGCCAAATTGTTTGTTTATAAACAACAATTTGTAAAGTTTTGTCCTGATTTGTAGTATACGTAGAGTAAAATGTACGAAGCGTATGTCTTTACTTAATCTTGTACTCCCGCGCTCGTTCCTGATACCCTGTCGGGTCGAGAGGAAATCATTTGTGTTGTGATCAATGCCGTTGCTGCAGATGTAATGTTTTCACAAGTATTATCAGTAGTGGAAAAAGGATGGAAACACTAAGGTACAATGAAAATTGTTCTGGTAAATGGTTAACTTAAGCGAATGAAGTACTGCAGAATAATGGAGGGGACATGCATTATTTTTGACATTGACTTGTGCCATTAGTGAAAGGACGTGAACAATATACAGGTCATGAACCTCATAAATGATGGGCCAGCCGTTTGTGCTATGCCCTATATATAGATGTGTTTTTTTTTTTGGAGACCTATTTCAAACCTAACTGATCCAAACCTTTAGCGTAGGAAGGCGTCGAACAGGTTAGACCAGGTTAGGAATGTACTTTTGTAATGATTTTAGATGACCGCCTGCTATTTATTCAGTGGCATGATTTTTTATTGATGTTGGATGGACAACTATATCATTTCCCGGCTCGTAAATCACAGAATGCCAAAGAAATTGTTTTCAACACACCGGTTTGCATCATCGCCAAAACAGCAATTACTTTGGCCCAGAAGTTCACTTGATGACAAGGAAAGCGGAATTTAACACGTGATCGATGATGGCCGTGCGCTGGAAAATTTTCCTTTTTTATGCACTAATTCCTCACAAAAGGGAAAAGAAGATTCTGTTATGTAGAAAGTGCTTCGCAATACGTATTCTTGGCGAGAAAAATTGCAGCGATGTTGTGCAAATAAGGAGTTTCAACGGTTAACCATGAGAATACATATCGACATTAAGAGGTCATAACAGACTAATGTTACTTTCCGTTTGCCGAAACGTAGTTAACCGTTGTAACATGAAGGAAGCAGTGTTTTCCTCAGTTTGAACTGTCGTTTTCTTTGAGAGTCAAATACCAGTTCACGTTTCAAAGCTCTCTTTTCATTTTCTCTGCCGAAGATAGACAAAAACACAGGGTGTTGCTTGAGAAATGCAGTCCAAATACACAGACATATGCGCTCATGTCACGCTATTTGCGTTGCGTTATCATGTCACAAAGGGTGTCATGAGGTGGGATTGAAAGTAATTGTTTTCGTGTACACTTGCAATGTTTGCTACACTGTCCTTAGTTTTTTATTGAATTGGCCATGAATTTACCTTCACTTTTCCGTAGTTTTGATATTGAACGCCGTGATGGTTGCTCCTTACTAACGCTCCATATTTCTGTGGCAGACAGTGACTATCCCCACTACGTGTCAATCCTTACCCTACCCGTGATTGTTTGCGCCTTAACAACCGGATAAAGTGAAGAACAAGAAATATTCACTTTATTAAAAATATTTTCAGTACACATACCCTTGAAATTCATCAAAAGTTGTACATGTGCGCGAGTTTCAGCATCAGTTTTTAGCTTGTAAACCATATCGACGTTAATTCTGGATATCGCAGCCCTTTTATTACGTCATCACGTAATTCAAATTGGCCCTATAATTCGGTCATCAATAAGTCAATGTCACCCCCACCACCAATAACATAATTATGCCATTGATTCCTTTAATTCCAGTTAAAATCAGTGTCCCGCACGGCTCAACTTGTGCGCAGTAGCACAATTTTGCATTCAGACAATGAGGGACAAAAGTGTTGACTCACTTCCGTAAAATGGCCCCTTTTTGCATAGTGGATATACTTATCCCCTTTCCCTGTCTACCCCAACCCCTTCCCCCCAAAATCAATGTTGAATTTTGGACCCTCAAGTCTTTTTTTTAATTCAGACAACATTGATTCGGGGGGTGAGGGGATTTACGGTGTTCAAAAAGAATGAAATAATAAATGAATTAAATGTTTGTTAAAAGCACCCGTTTTAAACAAGTGTGTCAACTACTTTTGTCCCTGATTGTAGCTAGGTTGTAAAGGTGTACCCAAGGTATACTGAGGTGGAACAAGAGGTCACATATATCAACATAATTACCCAATTTATATGACAATTCCAGTGTTACTGGAGTCAACAAGATTAATATAGTACTTGCAGAAAGTCTCACTAAAAATACTTTTCTTTAATGACATGGGGGATTCTTGCTTCCTGTGTGGTTATTTTCTCAATCTGATGCAAGTTTTAGAACTGGACACTTGAGAGTGAAAGAAATTGCTAAAACCGCATGAGATCCAGGAAATAACCTCACATGAAGGAAATAACTTGTAAATAAAGTAAGGCATTTTTGTTGAGAGTTTCTTCTAGTATTTATGGCATCTGCTTGAATTCATTACTGAAATTTCAGTACAAATGACTTTCCCCGTTTTGAGATTTTTTAATATTGCATCACACATGTAAGACTTGCTGTGTATGAAAAATGTCTTCACAAGTCAAAAAAATTATAGCAGACATCTTGGTGATGTTATTCTAAAGTAATTTCCTATGTGCACCATTACTTACTCCTTGAAATGTCTGAGTCCAGTTATTGTCATATTATTATTATTATTCTTTTTAACTTGTTTTTTGATATCAGAAGTGAATAATGTTTTTGTCATGATTTGATTGAAAACACTGAACTGTGTGCAAGTCAGATATTTTGCTACCAATTGTATCTAAGCCACAAGGAGTGTATAATGTGGGAAAATGTGATTGCCACTGAATTTTTATGATTTATGCTATAGTTGTTAATTTTCTATATAATTTGCTTCATTCTAATTTAAAAAAATTCTGTAAATTAAGCACTTATTTTTAAAAGTAAAAAAATCACGTTAATGATTATTATTATAAAAAATTATTAGTACTGGTATTTAGTGTGCAAAGAAAGTATTGTCCGATAGCCCGGGGCTAGTCGACTCTGCTATCGGGCTGGTGAATTCTGTTTTTAACTTGCCCGACGGGCAAGTGAAGTATTTTGAGGAATTTGAATAACAGAATGAAATCAATTGTGCTCGTCAAAAAGTTTTTGGGGCTAGTTGAAATGACGACTGGGCTAGTAAATGCTAGCTTCAGCTTGCCCGAATGGCAAGCTTCAAAAATGATTTTCTTTGCACCCTGGGTATGACTATTATTTGTATTTGTCATTATTCATGCAAAGGGTGCAGTGTGCGTGGCCCAGGATCCATTTCTAAAATCTGGAGTAATCTTCAGATAACTAGATATGTAGAATCAACTCACTTATTTGTGGCCCTTTTTCAGCAGCTCTTTCAAGAGTGTCTTCCTCACTTTTGAGTTTATCACACATATTCTTCTTTTCTTTTTACTTATTACGTGTAATATCTGATTTGTACTAGAATTAATTTGGCACACCATGACTAGCGTTTTTGGCTAACTGCGTGCCAAGAAATTGTACAAGCAATATTATAATAATAAATGTCTTGTCTTGATATAAATTCCCTGCATTACATACTTTGCAGGTTGTGAAGAACAAAAGGAAACTGGTTCAGGTATAGGAGTGGTATAAAAAGTGAAAATCAATGTGGTAAGTTGTATCTGTAAGTAACGTACTTATTACTCTGCAAGTAACAGTCAAGGTCATTTCAAATGAAGAAGTGAAAAGGCTTAATCGTGGTTTGCAAGGACCGTACATGCAGAAAATAGAGGCAGGGCCCTTATTTAAATTGTCCCAGACAAATAGTTTTATATTTCAGAAATATTCTTTAAACTGATCGGTGCAATAAAAAGGTCTAAGAATGATTAAAGCCTGAAGAAATTCTTAGAAGTAACACATTTTACAAACTCATTTAGTTAAAACTTTATAGTTATTTATACAACTCTTGAAAAACGTGTCACAGAACTGACAGAAGTAGGTATGTCATAGGTGACGAAATCAATATGATCTTTTTTTAGCAAACTATCATCTTGAGTGCTTTAAAGGTATCATTTTATTTGTGTAAATAAAAATAAAATCATGTTTCAAACAACCAACCAATCAGTTAAGCATTCAATCAATTAGGAAATAAATTATGTATTTTTCTTTTCCTTTAATTAAAAAGATGGATTAGAATGGCAGCTGCAGGACCATCACCCCTGGCCAGCTCTGAAGAGAAGACAAATGGATCCAAGCTGAGCAGGCTTCTTATCGATGGTGGAACAACAGTTCTAAGAAATGTTTTCAATCATCATCACCCTCCAGCTAATTTAGCTGCTGATCTCAATGCCAATTATTCCACTCTCAACAACCTCTTGCGGCGAAGAGTTCTAAATGGTCATCAGTGGAATAAACTGTTCCCGCCTGGGGGAACCATGCCAGACTCCAATAAGTTTGACATCACTCTTTTATTTCTTCTTCTGACCAACATTTGTGGATTGTCCCCTCCCCACAAAGGATGGCACACTAAACCACCCGCTAGTGACAACTCTGACGAGGCGAATCTTGCTCGTGTCAAGCATTTCCGTAACGTGTTGTATGGTCATGTGACCAGTACTGGTGTTGATACTCATTCCTTTTCTGTTCTGTGGCAGGAAATCAGCCCTGTTCTTGTGGCTCTTGGGTTACAGCAATCAGAAATTGACAGACTCAAAGCAGAGCGAGGTGGAGAGGAAGATTATCTTAAAGCGTTACGTGATTGGGCTGACAGTGAAGAGGACATCAAAACACAGTTAAAGGACGTGTGTCAAGCTCAGAAAGAAATAAAACAGACTCTTCTGGAGACCCATGAAACTTGCCAGGAAAGCAAGACCAAGCTGGATGGTGTACATCAAGTTGTTACAGAAATTCGTCAGTCCCAACTCAACTCAAACCGCTCGGTCGAAATCTTGAAGAAGCTTGCCAAAGTAGACACGCAAAGTAGCATAGAGTATTACTCAGAAAGATATTTAGAGGGAACCCGTGCGTCGGTTTTTGCCAGAGTAACTAATTGGCTGGATGACAGAAGCTCACGCAACCGTGTGCTAGTAATCAGTGGAAATGCAGGAATGGGAAAATCAGTGATTGCTGGAGAGATGTGCAAAAGAATACAGGAAAGTAAAAGGTTGTCAGGAAGCCATTTTTGTCAACATGACAAGGCACGCCACAGAAATCCCAAGGTGATACTGCAGTCATTGGCTTCCCACATGTCATGTTATCTGCCAGAATACAGGAAAGCGCTTGTGGAACAACTTTCTAGAAATCTCGGCTTGGAAATGAATGACATGGAAGTGGGAGATTTGTTCGAATTGCTTTTCGAAGAACCGCTGCGCAAAGTACATGACCCTGGTGTCACTTCTCTCATTGTAATCGACGCCTTAGATGAAAGTGAATACCAAGGGCGAAATGAGTTACTAGAAGTGATAAGCAACTACTTTAACAAGCTTCCACTTTGGATCCGGTTCCTCGTAACAACGCGACCAGAAATGAACATTTGGGAAAGACTAAGCTGTTTATCACCTCTTGTGCTAGAATCCAACGACAAGGAAAACTTACTGGATATTCGCATTTTGATGGAGCACCAGCTAAGGCATCTGTTGCCACCCAGAAATCTGAAAGTGATCTTGGAAAAACTAGTTGGAATGTCAGAAGGTGTCATACTATGCGCTCGCTTTTTGATAGATTTCGTGAAGGAGAGCGGGCAAACTCTCACATTGGAATACCTCGAGAGCGCTATACCGTCAGGTATTTCATCTGTTTATCAGTCCTATTTCAAGCGTCTCGAGACTGTTCTAAGTAAAGAATTGAAGATAACCGAAGATCAGTTTTTTAGTTTCCTAAGTGCCATAGCAGCCGCAAAAGAACCACTGCCTATCGAATTTGTCTCCAAACTTTTATTCCCTGGCATATTACTCTCGTCTGCTCAGCGAAAGACGAACAAGGCAGTTTCTTGTATATCGTCACTTTTACCTGTTCAAGATGGCTGCGTGCAGTTTTTTCACAAGTCGGTGAAGGACTGGCTCGTTGACAAGTCATCCTACGGAAATCACAGTTTCAGTGTGAACAAGGACGAAGGCTATCGCATCCTTGCTGAACTTTGCATGGGAGAGTTCGATGAAGTGAAAAGAAAAGGTGTTAATGACTCAGAGCCCTTCAGTGACACAGCTAGGTACGCGCTTCAGCATGGTGTTAAACATATGTTAGAAATGGCCGATGATGAGAGGACAAAATCATGCAGTCTTGAGAATCTGGTGAATATGTATGTCCTGGACGTTGAGCTTGTGTATGCAAAGCTGCGCGTAAACAGTGCAATACCCTCTGAAGATATCGTTTGTGTCATGGAGCAAAATGAATTGAAGAAATTGAAATCCCTCGAGACGTTATTATCTCTGTTAAGAAAGCATAGCAGATCACTTAAAAACCTTCCAAAGTGCATTTTTCAAACACTATTAAATGAAGGCGGACCAGAGCTCTCTTTTGAGGCTTCGAAACTTTTGGTGACTAAGTATTCTGACATATCATACATGGAATACTTAAACAAGAACGATCTCCACGGAGCTTGTTTATCCACATTTTCTTGTTCATCTCAAGTGGCTTGTTTTGATGTTTCACATCGCTTAGGACTCATGGTTTGTGAATGTCTGGACGGCATGATTCATCTCTGGTCACTCCATACTGGCAACTTAATATGGAAGTGTCCTGTAGTATTTGTGAAAAATTACGGCTACTCTTCCGAGGCTTTAAGATGGTGGCCATCTTTGCAGTCACCATATTTTTCTTGCTCAAATTTGTCTGACTACAGTGCAGTATCCTTATCTTGTTTTCGTTCTGTTGTTTTTCATCCTTCTAAGGATGTCATCTTACCAGGAGTACTTTGCTATGCATACAATTTTGAAGGTGACCTGAATCCTCTTTTTCCTGAAAGCAAGTGTATTTTCACTGCTTGTTCTATTTCTGGCAATACAATTATCACTGACTGTCCTCCAGATGCGAAATGCCTCACCTTATGGAGTTTGGAGAATGGATCGGAGATGGGTCGTGTCGTCAGAAACGAAGATATTTTGTCTTTTGCGAGGTCTCAAGATGGAAAGCTGCTTGCAATTTCCCATTCAACGGGCTTAGTTTGTTTGCTAGATGTAATGAATGGTTTTCAAATGCTAGCCGAAACGTTCACCTCGTACGTTTGTGGTATCATGAAGTTTGCACCCGACTGTCGATCACTTTTCTGTTGGCATTTTCCACCAAGTACCGTTTTACATCACCTTTTCTGTGTAAAAGTCAATGTAGGAAACGATGGCAACTTTTCCCTTGATGTTTCTCGTGACACTGTTTCTTATAGGCCTTGGGAACATGAGTCTTGTAGCGAAAGTGGTTTTACATTGGGAGACTCTCTAGATTGTGTGGTTGGAAGTGCGTCTGATGGCATACGCGTCATTAACTATTCATTTGTGTTTATGCTGAATAAAGATTTCGTTTTAAGAAGTAATCCTCGAAGCCATTTTGTTAACATGTTGTCCGTAGATGAGCTCTCTAGAGGCGGTGATGCTGGTAAAATTGTTGAGAACCTGGTATTTTCTCCTGATGGCGAGACCCTTTATATTATGGACAGCGAAAGTGATGGCACGCGGATTTCAGCTTGGGACGTTTCAAGTGGGGTATTCAAAGCAGATACAAAGATTCTTAGTAACATTTCAAGAGGATGTTGTGTCGTACCTGTTGACGTTGGTATCCTGTTAACAACAAGAAATGGTAGTGTGGAGTTGTGGAATTGTTATTTTTCGGAGTGCTTAAGACGCTGGGATGACGTAAAGGGAATGCACGTGACAAAACTGATTCCAGTTTCAGATAAGCACGTGGTATGTACAGGACATACATGCGATGGAGTTTGTATTATTCTGGATATCACAAATGGAGAAAAAGAAGAAATTAAAGCAAAAAGGAATCGTTACGGTTTTTGGGGCTCAGTTCTTGCATGTAGCAGCAAACGTCAGCTTATAACCATAGATGGCCGTCTCTTAAGCTCAGGTTTTTCCGTCTCTTGGGAGAAAAAGTGGTCTCGCAGTAATACTCAAGCAGAATTCAACCTTCCAGCGCTGTTTTCTCCTTCGGAAGAGTTTCTCGTTATTTCCGAAGAAGTTGCAGGTCATCAGCAAGGTGTCTTCGTTCGTAGTCTTTTCGATCATCCACAAGGCGTCTACGTCCTTGATGCATCGTCAGGAAACACGCTTCGAGAACTATGTGTAGTAGAACGAGTCTATGATTGCAAATTTTTAAGCGACGAGGAATGTGTTTTGCATACTTACGACCGGTTAAATGGTTTCGGTCTTCTACTGTACAACATCAGGTCAGGAAATCTGTTAAGTGTAATTGACATTGACCTGTATAATCAAGTGTATTGTTTGGCAAGTCACCCTTGGAAATGTCTCATCGCTATTGGCCTCAAGCATTCCAGACATAAGTTCAAAGTTATCCAGGTGAAGCTGCGAAGCCAAAATAAGGACGAAAGGAAGAGCAACAGGTCAGTCCTAAACTAATGATAGTGGTATTCGTAAAAACAACTGATTTTTTGTGCCATGTAAAGGACTGCTAGCAAGGACGTAGGTGGAGAATTTTGAAAAGCAGTGTTGCAAACGCACACGGCCTTTTCCGTTTTATGACGGCCTTTTCCGTTTTCAATGTAAGAAACCGTGACATTCACCGCCACAAAACTAGAAATAATAATGACCTTATTTTGGAAAAAATTAATTTAGAATGCACCAAGCGCGCTTTTTTCTACAAAGGTGCGAAAATTTTTAATAATTTTTAATAATTCTAAGAATTTATAACTGTTCGATCTTTCGTTTGGTGTGACTATTTTGTAATATTGTGATTTGATTTTTATCTATATTTTAAATCTTTTTTATTTTTATTTTTTCATTTTTAATTTTTTACAGGACCTGCATTGATAGCAGTTTTTTTCTTAAAACTGAAGCAGCAATCCTGCATAAATATGTTTAAATTATTATTATTATTATAAAATCTCGGACCCCCCGGGGTATTACCTAGTAATTAACAATTATTCCTCGAGCCCGAATGGGCTCTGAGTCAAGGCCTCATGGGCTATTGAATCAGAACCCGCTATTCGGACGAGAGGACTGAATAATTGTTTTAGTAAAATCCAACAAGTTGGTCTAAAATATCGAGACGAAACAACTTTAGCTAGTTAAAGCTAGACTGTAATCTTTTTTGCCGCCAAAAAGCCGGGGTTTTCGCTACTAGTGGGCTATAACATAGCCTAGTAGTAGCTCAACCAATGAGAACGCAGCATTGATAATAGACCACTAGTTGGATTTTACTAAATAGAAACTAACCCTGTTCCTTAGGCTATGTTAACACTACACCGGATAGCTATTTGTCACGATACGAGAAAGAAAAAGCTATCTGGTATTGTATGAACACCTATGCGATCGATATGTGCCCCTTTACTTTAGAGATCGGCGCCGCGCAGCTTCGCTCCGTTACAGAAATCGCGCCAAAATCACTGTTGTTATGTGTGAACAGAAGCCCTATCCGATATGGTTATCCGTGTAGGTGCAAGAGGTATCCGGTATGGTGTGAATACCATGATAGTCTTTAGTCACAGAAGAATGTCTGTCAGTTAACAAAATCTGTCTGGTGCATTTTTATTCTTAAATGTACAATGATGTCTATAAACGGATTACCATTTTGTACACATTATGCTGGTCAGCACACACCTAATTCATCAAAACTGGAATCGAAGAACCGTAAGATCTAATCGTTAATCTTATTGTCCTCGGTTTCCTTTAACACCATGTCTTGTTCTTCAGGCTGTCATTTCTACGATCACATAAAATAAACATGTTATTGCCGATGTTCCGGAGATTTCTTGAAACCAATTTCAATATTATGACCAGGGGCTCACCCCCTGAAAGTATAACCGACTCCTTTGGGCGAAATCTTAGTCAACCACTCCCACTCTACTCAATGACTATTCTTTAAATTAATCCATCTAATCTGTAGGTTCCCTTTCACTCCCATGTGAGCTCCAGATGATAATTTTAGTAGCAAAGAAACGCTACCCTTTCCACCCGCATCACATCCCTCTTTCTTCTTTGCCATTTTTACGACGTATCGCCACCTTTTTGTTTTTCAACATACAGTCGAACCTCTCTACAACGGCCACCTTGGGAACAGAGGAGATAGCCGTTGTAGAGACGTGTTCACAAGAATCAATGTTTGGATTTTTTGTCCGCCGGGACGAAAAAAAGTGGCTGGCCGTTGTAGAGAGGTGGCCGTTAGCGGAGGTTGGACTGTATTAGTAACTGGGTTTCCCGGTGTTGTTATCTTATCATTTAACCGAATCGTTGGTGGCAAAGCGTTCATCAAGAAAGTCAGTTTTATAGGCAAGCTGTAGCTTACATGTACTAGCCCAAGGGTTTGTTGCTTGTGATCCTAATTATGATTGACGGCAGCGAAAAATGCAATTGTGAAGGCGGCTTCTAAACTTCAGAGTTCGAAGCCAAGTGTTTTTGAAAAGCGCACTAAGAACAGAATTCAATACTAGCGCGATAGCAAAATTCACCAGCCGCTGGCCATCGGACACTAGTTTCTTGCACGCTTGGTAATGGTATCCGTTCTCTCTTTTGCTTACTTTTTAGGAGCAAGATCAGCTTCAGAAATGAAAAGTAGACTCCAGTTGTTCCTACGGATCCCCTGGATCAATCGATTACCTTGCAGCACAATACAATAACTATAGTTTGTTTGATGGTCACATACCCTATGTAAATATTTGATATTCAAATATTTTATAACAATTTTAGTTAGGTATTTGCATTTAAACGGATTAGAAGTAGATAAAAAATGATCTCGGATGAAAGGGATTTTATGGAAAACGTAAAACGTTTAAATACAGTGTTCCCAAGAGTAGGGAGACGTAACCTGCATGGAGAAGTCTCATACTGCATTTGCTTTGCTATTAGAGAAAATTAGTGTCGTACGACTGGTAGTATGACCAGTGGTAGTAGACACAGGCAGTCTAACGGACGCAACCGTATGGTGAGACACGCGCGACGAGTGGCTATAATAATCGAATTTGCAAATTATTACAGTCAAGTCAAGTCAAGTCATAGGCAGGGTAGCCCTATCAGCCACTACCTGTTATCAAAAGGGGCCCTGCGTAAATTATGCCTACATGATAAAAATTTAAATATTATAAATTACTTAAAAATTACGTACAAGGACTTTAAAAAGTGAGCAAAAAGGAAATTACACATCTTCATAGCAATCACAATTTGTTGAAGATAAACACGAATAAGTGAGCTACCGTAAGTTACCTTGGGATATTAATAAGAAAAACTAAAGACTAAAATGAAGTCTAAGAATATTCTTAAAAATAGAAAGCGATGTAGTTTCGTTTATTGATGTGGCACCTGAAAATCTTAATGTTTTTCTTAGAGTTCGGTAGATTAATGTCGAATTTCTAGTTAATTATAGTGCCACCTATTATTTTTCAAGCGATCAACAGTTTACCGTTTCGAAGTTGAATCGACGTTTCTTGACCAGAGGAAACATTCTTTGACAGACTGTTATTTTCTTGATCTTAAGATGATCGTTCTCCCAACCCCCTGCTTGTTAAATCAATAATGTACCTTTCACTTCCTTCAAAGAGAAACAAAATTTTAGTTTTAAAGCCTTAGTGAAAAAACAGCCCCAGATGTGAAATTGCGTCAATTATTGCGTAATCAAAGCTCGTTTACGCCAATGGGTTACCTGCGCTGTACTCTGGTTCACAGTGTACATTCAAGGAGTTCACATGGCACAAAATTGTTAGTTTTCTTTGTTTTTAAAGTTGACTATGTGTAGAGGACATTTTTATTTGCTAATTAGTTACTTCATGGCCTTCTGAGAAGGCAGTTTTATCAAAAACGTCACTAGGGAAACTAGTAAAGAACTAGTTAATTTAGATTTTTTCTTATGCGTTTTTAACTTATTCTTTCGCTTTTTAGTTTTTAAAATTAATTCAGTGGGATGCAGGAGGGTGTCGCCTTGAGCATTCACGGATTTATTATTATTTTTTGTTTTCATACATTTACATGTATGACGCTTTAAATTATCTTTTTCCTGAATTGTATTGTATTATTATTAACTTAGTGTTTTTATTGTCATACGTTTCATACATGGGCCTCTGGCTCAGATGGTCGGGGCACCCCATCCCACGTATTGACATAAATGAATTCAGAATTGATTGGCTCATTGATTGATTTATTAAAATAACCAGAAAAGAAGAGCCTGGAAACTTAATCCTAGAACCACGACAGGCGACAATGACGTTAACTTAAGGAGGCTGGATGGGGTTTTTCAGGGTCAATACCTCCTAAGTTTGAGCGTAAACTACGTCGCCATTAACAAAGACATGGAAAAATTCCCCTACAGCTTCATTAGATAAAGATAAAAAGTTGTCATGATCAGAGTTGCAACATCGGAGTTGTCATAGCAACGAAATGACGCCATTACCTATTTTACTTGCAGTCGGGTTTCTCGGCACTGGAACTTTTCTTCCAAAATCGTTCACGGGAGCTTTTTCGTCCAATAGACTCGATGTTGGTGAAATTTAATCGAATGCAGAGCGTTAGGGACCGGTCATTATTTATGTGGGGGGGAATCAGGGGTGGGCCAGGCCTATTTTTTTTTAGAGAAAAGGGGTGGGCCCAAAAGAGAATTTCACGATGATTGGGGGTGGGTTATTGTGTGTATTGTAAAGAATCACACTCACTACAATTCATGTGGAAGATCTAAATAAATTCTAATGCAATGCTGGACATAAAATGTAACACAACTGGATGTCACATGTAGCAATCCAACTTAAGTGTCAATGAGATCCGTAAGCAAGAGCGAAGAAAAGAAAAGCAAGTTCGATCCTTAAAAGATGTACATTGCTATGACTGGAAAACACTTGTAGAGAAGGGGGAGCTTGACACTCTGAAAGTCCCCGAGTTGGACAAATACATTGAGCATAATAAACTTAGCAAGAACGGAAAGAAAATCGACAAAATCAAGCGAATCACAGTACACTATTATGAAACTTCAAAGGAATCTACATTTCCTTCAAGCGTCAGTGTTGGTGAGGACAGTGATGAGAGTGACAGTGACAATGACCTTGTTTTGTGTGATGAAAGTGAAAGCGAAAGTGAATCAGATGATGACAGTCGTACTGTAACAATACAAGAAGGCACATCAAGAAGAAGTGGCCGCAGAGTAGGACACTGGTCCACAAGATATGCTGATTTCGTTCAGTGAACAGGAATTCCTTATAGAGGTATAGATTGAAGGGGGTTGGGGATGGGTCACCTCTTATATAAAGTTATATGGGGGTGGGTCAAGAATGAACTAATGGTCTTAAAGGGGTGGGTCACGTTTTTTCTTTCATGCTAAAACAAAAAAAAAAAAAATCCCCCCCAACCCACCCCCCCACGTAAATAATGACCGGTCCCTTATTGAGATATTTTCAATGAAGTTATTATATGGATGAAAATAAATGGAAATACATAAAATGACACGTATTTTGAACTGCGGATAAAGATATAAAAGTTGTTGTAGATATGAAGTTATTTTAGTTAGAATTACGTTAAAAACTGGACAATCTTGATGCGTCCGTGGTCTACAAGTCTCTAATTTTACTTGCAAACAAGAGAAAGTCATGTCATTTTACCCTCTCACGTAACTTGGACGCTTGTTTCTATTGTAAGAGTGTTACGCCATGAAAACACTAAATTAGTACGCGGGAAGTATGAGGGAAGACACTTTTTAATAATATTATGTTTATCTATACCAACTTAAGGAGTAAAATGATAAAGTACCATTGCTTTTAACACCGACTGCAATCCTGGATATAAAGTGACCTTACGTCAGTCGAGGCTACTGGTGGAAAAGTAAGGTGTAAGTATTCGTGTCATGGTGGGAATTCTTGCAGTGATTTTAGCCGCTTCTTCAGCCGAAAAGAAAACCTAAAAATAACACTTAATCAGACAGGAATGACCCGGATTCAATGTGCTCTATGGCGAACGGATACCTTATTCTTTCAACCTGCCCCTGGCACTAACCAGACACCCCGTACCTCTATCACCGTTTCGAAGAAGCCCGATATTTGAGTGTAACAATATTGGAATGACCGTACCATCTAGAGGCTGACTTTGTCAAGAAGGGAATCAGTCTTAGACCCTCTTAGAGCTGAACAAAAGAAAAAGCTAACAGCTAAGAAAGGAGGACATCGTGCCGGCACTATTCCAACTTCTCTA
The DNA here is from genome assembly GCA_942486035.1 of Porites lobata. Lineage (NCBI taxonomy): Eukaryota > Metazoa > Cnidaria > Anthozoa > Scleractinia > Poritidae > Porites > Porites lobata. The sequence continues at coordinate 494,241 of CALNXK010000133.1, forward strand.
CTGCAGTGTAATATCGAAAACGAAGGGCTAAGGAAGTTGCAAAATAAGTTTGCTAGAACGTGGCCTCGTTAAGTGCTATAAATGTTACGACTGGGGCAAAAAACATCGTTCGTTATACCAAGAGCCCCGTTAGATGAAGGTTCGCTATATCCAGGCTCCACTCTGCTCGACTGATTTTGCCTTGATCGACCACTAAGTCCATTCCCAGTCAAAGTTTTAGTTTTTTAAGTGCCAAAGTTGAAAGCTAGAGGAGGAATCAGTATAAGGTCCTAGCTAACTGTTCTCCTTCTCCTCCCCTAACCCCAGATTTGCCAGTAATAAGAAGTTAGTGCTAACGTTGGGTTGGAGGAGAGGGGTAGGTGGGTAGTTTTCCGGCATCTTAGTCTAATCCGTGGAACACATCTGTTTTTTTAGTACTTGGCAAAGTCAGATATAAAAACCTGGAAATTGCAGCCTCGTCATACTAGCAACTAACCAACAACATTGTCTTTATTCAAATGATAATATAAAACAACTCAGAAGCGAGAGTGATAATATTGAGAGATAAAATAAAAAATATCATGGGTGACGAATTACTCCTTAATTTTACAAAATTGTCATTGCAACCTTGCGTACGTCTCAGTAGCAAGATGGCAACGCAATTTTAACACTTTATGAATGAAGATGTTGGGGAATTAAAAGACGCTTTAGGAAACCTAAACACCCGAAAGAGCACATCAAGAGAGATTCTAACAGGTATTTTGTCGAAAACTTCTGAACTTAAGCCAAACTCAAGCTCCAAACTTTTTCGAGGGTGGAGTTCTCGATCGATAAATAAAACAAGGATAAACATGTCAAAAATCTACGATTATGAACGTAATGTATCGGTCAATTCCAGCTGCGCCCAGCAGCGCAAAATTTGCTAATACCCCACCCCCGGGCAAATGCCAAATGCCCTCCCCCGGGGGGGGGCTGGGCGCAGCTGGAATTGACTGTTGCACTATTTTTCACCCATAATATAATGGTATACTCGTGAAATTATTCCCTAATTTCACTCGTCACCATTTGATTACCCATACAAAATATAAACTAAACGAAATTATTCCAATTCCACAGATTTAAAAAAGACGGCTAAAAATGAGCTTAAAATGGTTTCTTCTTAAATCTAACCAAAATCTAGCCATAAAAATTATATTTAACACTTCTAAAGCAGACGTTTTTTGTGTTGTTTACATCTAAGCTTGGCGTTTGACATTTTCAGCTGAAAAAAAAAAAACACCTGGCATCCAGGGTGGTAATTAAAGGGATCAGAAATCAAACTCTTCCATCAGCGCTTGGAGTCACTAGAATTCCATATACATCTGAATATCAGCAGGAAGTCTAGTTCTAACTGTTCAGTATATGCCTAAACAAGCGCTTCCTAGACGAGTAAATGCTACTTATTCTGAAATAAAGTCAATCGAACGCGCCCTAAGATTCCCGACATCTACAAAGAGTGTCGCTTACGGTCGGTTCACGAATACCACTGGCGTCCGCATCACTTTAAACGTTTTCTTAAAAACGCTTCAATTCTTTCTTTCAAAAACTGGTTCGATTGCACTACAAACGGGTAATCTAGTAACTCTAAATGAGCGGGAATAATAAACTACTCATATACCGCCAAACCACAACTTGTCCTTAGCGCTTTAAAAAACTAGTTAAATACCAATAGTTATAAGACTACTAAATTACAAAATTTTCAAAACTATTTTAAATTCGGGCCGGCTAAAGGGAAAGCAGCATCACCGAATGTCTTGGTATTAAAGGTGCTCTAAATGAGCGGGAGTAGCTTTTATTATTCATTCAAAATATTTCTCCGTTCTCGAAAGACCCGGAAACCTTTTGGGCCCGAAGGCAAATTTTTAAAATCAAAACCTGTTGAGTAGTGGCACAGTTCCTAGCCCACAAACCATTCAGTTTTATTTCGTTAGCCGATAGTTTCATTGTATTATTTTCAAAATTTTGAAACTTTGGTCTTGAATGAAAACACAACAAATACAAAACAGTTTTCCGGGTCCGAAAAGTTACTGGGACTTTCGAGAAACAGGCTCCTGATTGGCTAAAATCCCACGCATAATTTCATAACCAGCCACTGTCGACCAAATGTGGAAGAATTTTGCGATATGTGAACTGATGACGTCAATCGTACAGCAAAATTGCTAGATTATTGAAGACCTTAGGACGAGGTTGAGTTGTTTGGGTAGTTTTAAAAATACAAAATAGCGGAACATTTCACTCTTTCACGAGGAAAAAATAGGCGAACTCCTGGCGAAAAACATGGCAAGAACAGCAAGAAGACAAAAAAAAAAAGAAAACACTATCTGCTATTCTGAGAATATTTGCAGCGAACAACCCCTAAACTTGCCCATAAACATGCACTATCGAAGATGAACTTAACATCGACGGAGGTAAGCATGTTTTAGCTTGTTTTTAAACTATGAATTATTTTGGATGAATAATAAAACAATGATTGAAATCGGCTTTCGTATCATCTGAAGAATTATGGAGATCTCAGAGCGTGTTATCTGCCCAGGCCGCAACACCTTCCTCGATTCGATAATTGCTAATTATAGCTCAACAAAAATGTTAATTGAAAAATAAATTATGAAGAAAAGTGCCGGGTTTAAGCTAGAGTTCTTTTCCAGCGACACGGCACTTTTGTTCATAATTCATTTTTTAATGAACATTTTCGTTACTACTATTTTCTAAAGTGCTGTAGATATAATTAGTTACCTGTAATAACACCAAAGACTATTTCTCATGTGAGCCCGAGAAACTAAATGTCAAATTTCACAAGAATTGTGAAAAACCAGGTAAAATTCTGAAAATTTCATGAGTAAGATGTCATTTTGTTAAATTTGACATTTATTTTCTCGGGCTCTCATAAGAAATTTTCTTTGGTGTTATTACAGATAACTAATTACATTTATAGCTCTTTAAAAAATGTAAAAAAATGCGATATTGTTTAAATTATTCTGGTACAAGGTTTTTGTCCACTGAAAATTAAAATGACTCAATTTCCTGGTGGATTCCGTGTTAATGTACTTCTTAAATGAACTGGGAAGATTTGCATAACTAATATGTTCATTTAGAGAAAGAGGCATGCGTCAAAGATGACACCCAGGTTCTTTGCAGATGAAGCCGGCTGTATTTGCTCCTCTAAAACGTCCACATAGTCCTCGTGGCCTAGCATGAACTTGATGCTGAAAACAAGGAAATCTGATTTAGTTTTAGGCCATTGTGAACCATCCACGCGTTAATGTCCTTGACGCTCAGCTCAACTTTTCATTGAGCCACATTGAGCTCTGGATTCCAATCAGCCCTAAATATAAAGCTGGGAGTAATCGGTATACAGAAGGTATTAGACACCATGGTACTGGATAATCTAGGCAATGGTTGATGCGTACAAAAAATAAAGGAGGGGTCCTAAAACGGATTGTCGAAGAACACCATGATCTAAACTGCGAGAAAATTATTTTTATAAGTGAAAGTGCATAGTATTCAAAGTTTCTTTGGCCATACCCTTTGTACTGAGATTCCAAAAGAGGTACGAAAATGGTCACTTGACTTGAGCTTGTCGAACTCGGAACTTGCCTAGGGAAAAAAACAAAAACAGTACATGGTTTTCGATCCGTTTAATTCAAAAGCGCAAAAAAATCCGGGCTAGAAAAACATGTCAGTTTTGTTCTGTGCTTCTCTCTGCATGTTTATAGAGGCCCAGACCTTACCTCTCTTCTTTTAAAAACTTTTCTGTGTGTGTCTCTGCTATGTTTGAAAATACTTTTCATACGTTTCCCCTTGATCCAACAAGGTTTATGCTTTTGTCTGTTTTTATAATTGAGTGGAAATTGTAACCAAAAGTTTATAAGAAAAACTAAGTTATTCGCATTGCACTTGCCGAAAAACGGCACCTCAGTCTGTTGTAACACGATTATACTCTCACTGTGTTGTCGGTAATTGACAAGAAAGTCAAGAGGGCACACAAATCGGAAATCAGTTCTTATAGCCTCGCCCATAAGTTCTGCCAAGAATGCCTAAACAACTTGAAACTCCTTTGAGACCAAAATTTATATTGTAATCTGGAGACAACAACAATCAACTTAACTCGAAAAACTTGGTTCAGAATTTATGCACGACGTAACTTTTGCTGCTCTCTAAGTGCTCCGTAACTTGTCATTAGTTCTTAGTTGCTCAAGGTCACGGTCTTACATGTACTGTGTGAACGTTTCCATCTTTGGCGTAATTGTGCATACAACGGATGCGATAGCAGCCTTTGCGATGAAAAATAAAGAAACAAATCCTTTTTGGTGTATTGTTCTTGGCGTACGACGTTAAAAGGTTCCAAAGTTAAACTAATTAAAACAAAAACGCAATGATAACAAGTTCAAAAACGTCATTCAAATCGACAGCTGACCTTTGATCATCCTTTTTTCTTCGTTATCACCAGATAGCCTTAACAGGATAACTCTGAAATTGTGGTTAGTGTTCTTTTCACAAATGGCAATAAGACCATTCCAAGGAGAAATTGTCAAAGCGGTCAACTGACTCTCAATATTCAACACACTTAATTGCTGCCCAGATCTAACGTTGAACAGTCGGAGACATGTAACACTTGGTGGCTCTGAGGTTTGAACAACACATTCGTCGTTACTGACAAAAACACTTCGGTCAACTTCCCCTTTCCATAACATCTGAAGTGTACTTCCTGAATAAGCATCCAGTAAATAAACACCATGCCCTTGCTCCACCCCAGAAATTACGAAAAACTGGTCGTCGGGAGAAAACGAAAATCTTTCACAATTGAAGTTACGGTATCCAGAACGAGGCCAGTATTTTTTCCAAATAACTGTTTTGCCTTGTAACAAGACAATTGTCTGAGGGTGGCTATCCAAGGTGGCCAAAAACTGATATTTACTGTTGCATGCAGTAAACGTTCCAGGTAAACACATTGCCGACTGTTCGTAACCACTTGAAGTATCAAATATTTTCACCTCGTGTAATGACGGCGAAATTAAACACACAAGTTCCTCTGAAACGGGAAATACTGTTTGGAATTGCCCGAGGCAACTCCAACGTTCAATGCACTTTGACAACTGAAAATTCCACAGCTCTAGAGTACATCGTTCTTTTAAACATAGTACAAGTAAAACACCTTTATTTACCGGCAAATACCGGAAAATCTCAACTCTGGCCTGGGGTGGTATCAATTTGGTTATCGGCCTTAAGCCCCCTTTCTTGTGCTGGTCACTGTTTGAGCTGCTTCCATCACTGCCTTGTTCACTGACTTTCTCTGCTCTGAGCTCCTCACTTTGTTCATACAAATGGTGCGTTTTTCTCCCCATTCTTGTCCGGAATATTGTCTGAGACGCAGCCAACATTGTCTTGCGAAATGACTTTCGCAGCTTTGGGCTTCTGCTTTTGTGCCAGTCATAGTCTGAGCCGCTGCAATTATTGTCTTGTTCAGTGATTTTTGCAGCTCTAGGCTCCCCGCTCTCGTCCTGCTCAACTTCTGTCTGAGGTGGTTTCAATGGCTTTCTCGGCCTTAAGCCCCCTTTCTTGTGCTGTTGATCGTCTGAGGTGCTAACACCATTGCCTTGTTCAGTAACTTTGTCTGCTCTGAGCTCCTCTCTTTGGTAATGCTCATAGTGCGTTTTTCTCCCCATTCTTGTCCGGAGTATTGTTCGAGTCAGCTTTGGGCTTCTGCTTTTGTGCCAGTCATAGTCTGAGCCGCTGCAATCATTGTCTTGTTCAGTGACTTTTGCAGCTCTGGGCTCCCCGCTCTCGTCCTGCTCAACTTCTGTCTGAGGTGGTTTCAATGGCTTTCTCGGCCTTAAGCCCCCTTTCTTGTGCTGTTGATCGTCTGAGGTGCTAACACCATTGTCTTGTTCAGTAACTTTGTCTGCTCTGAGCTCCTCTCTTTGGTAATGTTTACGGTGCTTTTTTCTCTCCATTCCTGTCCGGAATATTGTCAGCTTTGGGCTTCTGCTTTTGTGCCAGTTATAGTCGGAGCCGCTGCAATCATTGTCTTGTTCAATGACTTTCGCAGCTCTAGGCTCCCCGCTCTTATCCTGCTCAACTTCGGTCTGAGGTGGTATCAATGGCTTTCTCGGCCTTAAGCCCCGTTTCTTGTGCTGTTGACCGTCTGAGCTGCTAATGTCATTGTCTTGTTCACTAACTTTCTCTGCTCTGAGCTCCTCTCTTTGGTAATGGTCATAGTGCTTTTTTCTCCCCATTCTTGTCCGGAATATTGTCTGAGTCGCGGCCAACATTGTCTTGCGAAATGACTTTCGCAGCTTTGGGCTTCTGCTTTTGTGCCAGTCATAGTCTAAGCCGCTGCAATTATTGTGCTGTTCAGTGACTTTTGCAGCTCTAGGCTTCCCGCTCTCGTCCTGCTCATAGGGTTTTGATCTTCCCACTCTCGTCCCGGTCATGGTCTGCACTGCTGCCAAACTGGTGTCGGTAAATTGCCTCATAGGCTTTGCAATCCCTTCCTTGTCAGGTTTAATGAGTAAAGCAGCTTTACGGGCTCCACTTGAAACATCCCAGGCAAACAAAACAGATCCACCCCATTCGTCCTTACTATACACGGTATCTCCAGTTAGGGAAAGTTTAAGGGAATTAAGGACCTTATCACCATCGCTGCATTTTGTTTGTTCATAGGGAAACAACATTTCTATAGAACCACTTCTTGGGTTACTTCTTAAAATAGATTGTTTGTTCAGCACAAACACGAATGTCCCCAAGGAAGGAGGCGAGGTTTGCCTTCTACAACAGAGTGGATCTCCAAGCATGAAACCAGACCTACTGGTTGATTCCCATTCCCACGGAACATATGAAACATTCTCAGAAGCTACGTCAAGAAAAACATTTCCACCATTCGATGTACTGACAGTTAACTTAAAAAAGTCAGGGTGTTGATAACCGTAACGCAATGGACAATGCCAACAGTAAAGGAATCGGTGGTCAGGGGAGAACTTTATCATCCCACATATGCTCTGCAAGACCGTTTCCGCGACTAGTCGGAAATTACTCATCAAGTCAACCAAACAAACTGAACCATCTGAATGAGAAATCGCTGCAACCCTTCCATCCTGAGACCGAGCAAAAGTCAAGACGTTGTGATCTCTGGTGGTACGAGTTAGCTCTGTACCATTCGAAAGACTCCAAAGGATAAGGCATTTCGCATTATCGGGACAGTCCGTGAGAATCGTATCACCAGATATTGAACAAACAGAGAAGATACAGTTGCTTTCCGGAAAAAGTCTGTTTAGGTCTCCGTCAAAACTATAGGTTTCACTCAGAACTCCTGGCAAAACAAGCCTCCTAGTAGGATGAAACACAACAGAACGAAAACAAGACAATGCAAATGTGGATACTTCAGAAAGCGGCAATGAAAGGAAATGTGGCGAGAAAGAGGCTGGGGCAGCAGTCCTGAAGGCCTGAAAGAAACGGGAGTAACTCTTCACTTTGATGACAGGACGTTTCCAAACGAGCTTTCCAGTCTGAAGAGACCACAGCTGAATCGTTCCATCCCGACATTCACAAACCATGTAGTCTGACGAAGGTGAAACGTCAAAACAAGCCACTTCGGAAGAGCAATGAAATTTAGTTTGAACGATTCCTTCCAGATTGTTCTTGTCTAAGTATTCCATGTGGGATATGTGAGAATACTTACTCTTCAAGAGGTTTGATGCTTCATAACACAGCTCCGGTCCTCCTTCATTCAACAACGTTTGAAATATAACATGAGGCAGTTGCTTCAATGTACCAATATGCTTCCTTAAAAGAAACAACAAAGTCTTAGAGGCGGCCTGCCTTTTCACAGAAAACTTAGTTATGCAAGCGATATCTTCAGCGGGTATTGCACTATCCACGCGCAGCTTTGCGTAAACAAGCTCCACATCTAGGACATACTTATTTACGATCTCTTCAAGGCCGCTTGGTCTGATGTCTTCATCCAACTGAAGCATGTGTTGAACGCCATGTCGCAGAGAATACTTTGTGACGTTATCGAACTGTTGTGACCAATCAACACCTTTTCTTTTCACCTCATCAAATTCATTACCGCAAAGACGAGCAAGAATGAGGTGGCCTTCGTTTTCCAAGACGCTGAAACTGTGCTTACCATAGCACGACTGATCAACTAACCAGTCTCTGACTGACTTGTGAAAGAAGTGAATACACCCTTCTTGAACAGGCAGAAGCGACGATATGCAAGCAATGGCCTTGCTTATCTTTCGCTGAACAACTGAGGACACTTTGCCAGGGAACAAAAATTTAGAAACAAAGCCGAGTGGCAGTGGTTCTCGTGAAGCTACAATGACACTCAGTAGGCTTAAAAACATGTCTTCAGACATCTTGAGTTCTTTGCATAGTTCAGTCTCTAGACGTTTGAAATAAGACTGGTAAACCGACGAAATACCCGACGGTATGGTGCCATCAAGGTGTTCCCACTTGAGAACTGAGAAATTGTCCTTTATGAAATCTACCAGAAGTTGAGCCCATAAAATCACTCCTTCCGATTTTTCAACAAGTTCGGTCAAGATCGACTCATGATTATTGACTTGCAACATATGGCTTAAATGTCTTTCAAAGAGATGGCGAATGTCCTTCACGTTCTCTTCATTGTTTGGCTCCAGCAGTAGGGGTCGAAGACCTTTCAGACTGTCCCAAATGTTTATTTCTGGCCGTGTTGTCACAAGGAATCGGATCCATATCGGGAGCTTGTTAAAGTACTTAGCAATTACTTCTAACAGCTCATTCCTTCCTTGGTATTCACTTTCATCTAAGGCATCAATTACAACAAGAGAGGTAAAACCGGGGTCACTTAATCTGTTTAGTGGCTCTTCAAACAGCAACTCAAACAAATCTTCCGTTTCCATATCATTGATATCCAGACCCAGATTTCTCGAAAGCTGCCCCACAAGGGCTTCTTTGTATTCTGGAAGAGAATACGATACATGACAAGCTAAGGACTGGAGCATCACCTTGGGATTCCTGTGACGCATCCTGTTATGTTGACAAAAATGGCTTCCTAACAGCCTTCTATCTTGTTGCATACGTTTGGAAATTTCAGCTGCAATAACAGACTTCCCCATTCCTACATTTCCAGCAATCACCATCACTCGATGAAAAGAGTTGTTGTCATCTAACCAATTTTTCACTTTGACAAAAATCGACGCTCGGGTCCCCCCTAAATATCTTTCTGAGTGGTATTCAATAATGTTTTCAGTGTCCACCTTAGCAAGTTGCTTAAGGACATCTTCCTCTTGGTCTGTGTTGAGTTGGGCTTGACGTATTTCCGTAACAACTTGATGTACATCCTCTAGCTTGGTTTTGCTTTCCTGGAACGTTTCATAAGTCTTCAGAAGAGTCTGTTCCATTTCTTTCTGAGCTTGACACACGTCCTTTAACTGTGTTTTGATGTCCTCTTCACTGTCAGCCCAGTCACGTAACGCGTCAAGATAATCCTCCTCTCCGCCTCGCTCTGCCTTCAGTCTGTCAATTTCTGATTGCTGTAACCCAAGAGCTAAAAGAAAGGCACTGATTTCTTGCCACAGAACAGAGAAGGAATAAGTATCAACACCAGTACTGGTCACATGACCATACAAAACGTTACGGAAATACTTGACACGAGCAAGATTCGCCTCGTGAGAGTTGTCACTAGGGGCTGGTTTAGTGTGCCATCCTGTAAGGGGAGGGGCCAATCCACAAATGTTGGTCAGAAGAAGGAATAAAAGAGTGATGTCAAACGTGTTGGAGTCTGGTATGGCTCCTCCAGGCGGGAAGAGTTTGTCCCACTGATGACCATTTAGAACCCTTCGCCGCAAGAGGTTGTTGAGAGCGGAATAATTGGCATTGAGATCAGCAGCCAAGTTGGCTGGAGGATGATGATAATTGAAAACATTTCTTAGAACTGTTGTTCCACCATCGATAAGAAGCCTGCTCAGCTTGGATCCATTTGTCTTTTCTTCACAGCTGGCCAGAGGCGATGGTCCTGCAGCTGCCATTCTAATCGACAGTAATTATAACTGATCGGCTGCAAGAAAGAAAAAGTTAACACTGTTAATACTGAAATCTCAAATACATGCACGCAGTGAAAACACAGTGGAACTGACACCTTATTCTCATGCACGTCACCCTACGCAAATGAATGTGGAGAAAGGATGCAGCATTCGAATAGAGTTTGGATAAAAGGAAAAAGATAATTGTTAATAGAGTATGCTCACGACCTTGGCGCAATATATTGATGACATCCTGCTACGCCCACCCATCACTCCCTCAGTGGAAGGGGGGAGGGGTTGTTATGAAGCAAGAGTGTGGCGTGATTGTGAGACGGCGTGATTTTATTCCTTTTAAATTTTGTTATTAACGGTTTCACTCGTCTGTCAGAGCAACGGAGAAGTTGCTGACAGATCGCATTAAAAACTAAAGCTTATAGATTCAAGAAAGTCACGATTTTGTGTAGTGTGTGAGCGAGCCATTGTACTGTGAGGATTGAAGCTGTGAAATAAACCCTGTTTTGTTTAAAACTGTGATATCGTGAAGAACGGCCTTACGGCATTCACGACAGGGTCGAATAAACATTGTTTTCTTTGGATAGTAAATTCCCTGGGGGTGAAGACTTCATTGGTCTCGCTTGTTTTACCAGCGAGACTCTTAAAGTGAAAGCGCTTTTTATCGTATGTGCGCGCCAAGAGTGGTCATTGTCCCAGTAGTTCCTAGCGGAGTCCGTGGAACCTGGGGATAGGAATGGCGGCATGACGAAAGCCATGCATACAGAGCGTAGGAAATATTAATGCAAAAGATGTCGCGCTTTCCGGAACAAGTCGGTTCACAATTTCAATGGCTTGAAAGCGTTAATTACTTTGGAACAAGTGATTACTTCAGTGGTCGAAAAAAAGAATCTTAATGAGCAAAACGTCGATGGTGAACTGGTCGGGTGTTGTAAACTTTTATTGTATGCAAATGAGGCTTGTGATGAGCACGAGGTTCATTTTCGGCGATGGTTAAAACGACGCGCCCTATTTATTACGTTTTTGATGTAATTTCTCTTGAATCGAGGCCCTTGATTTTCGAGTATTTACACACGCGTACTTACAAATTGTCGAATACGATATATAAAGTAAATATCCTGAAGAATACTCGACCGTTGTTAAAGTAGGGAGTGAAAAACTTTCGCGAGGAAATTCTGTTTCATGTAGAGGTCAGTGACGGCCGTAGGATTATTAACTTAAATCGCCTCATCATTTCTCATCTAAACTCCAAGCACGCTAGACTAAACGCTATTAAGAGCGTTCTTGTTTTTTGCTTTTTTACGTGCGCGCCAAAAGGGGTCATGGTTCTAGGCCTTCCTAGCGGAGACCGTGGAAACTAGGGATAAGAATCGCAACGTGTCACAGTACCATGTTTTTATTTTGCGAAGAAAGCTTAGGAAAGATTGATGCAAAAGATGTCGAGCTTTTCCGGACTTTTCCACGACTTCTATAGCTTGAAAGCGTTGATTACTTTGAACAAGTGAATACTTCAGTGAAAACTTCGATGGTGATGCTATAACTAAATTTCATTGCACGAAAATGAGCCTTGTGATGAGCATGCGGCTTATTTTCGGCGATGATTGAAATGCCGCGCCACGTTCATCACGTTTTTGGTCTCGAGTTAATTTTCACGTGTTTATACACGCGTAATGATGGGAATCGGCTGAGATTTTATCATCGATCATCGGAAATAATCAGATTGACCCAAAAGATCGATCATGCGATTATAATCGGAAAATATATTAATAAAAATCTTTTGATAAAAAAACTCAGCCGCCATGTTTGTTCAGGACAACATTAAATGGGACAACGAGGAGAGAACCCTGGGAACCAACTTGAGTTTCTCTTCGATCTTCGCAAGCTGTTTAAGTCTGTTTGCTTTCATCTACTCTTGAAGAAAGTAAATCTAAAAATGTATTTTATGACCAGCGACTAATTTAGAATAATTTCTAAGACAACCATCAAGGTAATTTTTTTCCGTATGAAATAAGCACTATCAAATGTGAACAAAATGCAAAACCTAGCCTGGCACGAGCGTGCTTCGCCGAGTTTTGGAAAACATTAAAAATGTATGAAACGTAGGAGAAAGAGATATTCAGTGGAAGCTGCCGTTGCAAGTCGATTAAAATGTGCATACAACACACAATTTTTTTAACGTTTTTATTCGTCATCAATAATTTTTTTTCATTTGTCTCCGATCATCGATTGTCATCATCCATAATCGATTGTCGCGTCGCTTAAAGATTTTCGATCAAGGATCGATTATAATCGATGATCGGCACACCAGTATACAGGCGTAGTCAATCATCGTCGAATACGATATAAAAAGTAAATATCCTGAAGAATACTCGACCGTCGATAAAGTAGGAAGTGAAAAACTTTTAGCGAGGAAATCCTGTTTCGTGTAGAATTAATCGCCTCCTCGTTTCTTATATCTAATCTCCAAGCAAGCGAGGCTTAACGATTATTTTTTTAAGAGCGTTTAGTGTTATCCTTGACCCAGACATCATCCAAAATCAACACTGCAGCAGTTTTCACTGTATACTGTGTGATACCTTAAGTTGTGGCTTGATAGGGAATGAAAAAAGCATAAAACCAAGAAAACATACCTATGAAACCATCCACCAGTTTGTCCAGTCCTTGAAGGACATGCCAATTTCTGCCAACTGCTAGCTCTTTCTGATAAAATCCAAGCAAAATAAAAAATAGAAAAATATAACAACAATGAAGCAAAAGGTTATAATAAATGCCTAAACAAAATGTGTTTTTTCATTGTCTCAAACTGCTGCTAAGTGACACACATGCTGTCACTGAAAACCAACAACTAAATAGCCATTTATTGAAAAGAAAAACGGTGTTATTGTTCTTTGCAGACGCTAACAGATAGATAGAGATAGATAGATAGATGCTTTATTGTCTTAATACCTTGCAGCCATAGGCTGAATTACGAAAGACATTACAATAAAAGGACATTACAATAAAGACATTACAATAAAAAAAGTATATAAAATATAACAATAAAAAGGTAAAAAGTATAAAATTGCTACTATAACTAACTAATTAAACACTACTAAGCGCAGAAAACGTGACTAAAAATGAAAGATTTTTTTTTAACATGGCCTTTCACTCTGTACTTTCTGTAACGTTGTAGCTTTGTACAGCAACAAAACAGTTCTTGTAAACGTAAACAAACGATATTTTAATCCATAAGTCGGTTCACTGAAAACTACTGTACAAGATCCCGAGCACATGTAAAATCTGGCATCCTATTGGAAAACAACTATCACGTGACGTTACACCCTTCCTTTTGTAAAGAAAAGAAAGAAAAAGATAGAACTTATACCGCAATAAAGATACGAGTAATGGTCTTAAAAATGTCCTCCTAAGTAATAAACACAACAACGCATTAGGAAACCTATGAGCCCACTAAATGGCAGTGAAATGGGCAAAAGTTCAAAGTTCTTGAGTTGCAATAGATTATAACGAAAAGTTCAATGTCTCTGAGTAAAAACTAGGTCATGCTAAAGTCCTTGAAACGAGCAGGTAACTTAATCTGACGTCTGCTCCTAGTCACTGCAGCTACTCCTGCAGGTGGTTCTTTCACAGGGGCTGGTACTGGCACCGTGGGCCTCGAAGGTGGACCAGAGACGTCTGTTGATACTTGTTGAGGTGATTGTACGGGCGGCTGTTCAGAGTCCTTTACCGCTTCTTCTGCTGGTGGTGTTGACGCAACCGTGACCTTTGAAGGCCCGACCTCCACTTCCAGAGTGTGTGTAGCTGGAGGTGGATGGTACTTCTTTAGGTGCCTTCAGTTTCTCCGAAAAACTCTTCCGTCTTCAGTGCGTACTGCGTATGATCGCACATCCACTTGGTCTTCAACTTGAGCTTTCTTCCAATTTCGAGCTTAGGGACAAGGTAGTGGTATGACAGAATCACCTTTGCGTAAGGGCGACAACTCTCGAGTTCCTCTGTTGTAGTAATAGGTCTGACGCTCTTTCTTCTTAAGACGTTTCTCTCGCACACCAGCCGGGGTTGTGGTAGGTTTAAGAAGACTTGTTGCTGTTGGAAGAAGTGTTCTTGTCCTTCGGCCACAAAGTCTTTGAACGGGTGAACAACCTACGCCCTCCGTCGGGGAGTTTCTCCAGTCGAGCAGTGCTAAATAAAAATCGGTTCCAGCTTGCTTGGATTTCTTCATTAGCTGCTTTTTTTTTACAGCGTTCTTTACGCGGCCGTTACTTTGAGGGTAGTTAGGAGAACTGGTGTCTAACTCAAACTCATAAGCTAATACGAAATCTCTAAACTCTTGAGAGTAGAGGTGGAGCATTGTCGCTCTGAAACAGGTTAGGTATACCGTGATTGGAGAAATGGCGTTTCAACCTGGTGATGATGGCTCTTGCATTCTTCCTCTCAAGATGGTAAATTTCAAAATAACCAGAATAATAGTCTACAGTACATAGATAGTCCTTCTCATCTAAGGTGAATATGTCACAACCAACTTTCTGCCAGGGGCGTTCAGGAACATCATGTACTATGAGAGGCTCTCGCTGAGGGTGGCTGGCGTACATGTTACATGTATCACAGTGTTCAATGTAATCAGCGATTTCTTGGCCATTAAACGACCTACCGTGCTCTTCTTAGGCATCCTTGTATTCTAATGTGAGCAGCTTTCTGTCTCAAGGTCTGAGGGATAACACATCTTTGGCCTTTAAAGATGATTCTGTCTTGTACGGCAAGTTCGTCTCTGACATTGAAGTACTCGGAGACTTTGCTCGTGATAAAGTATCGGCGAGATACATCTCTCTTCCGGGCCTGTATCTGATTTCTGCGTCATACTGTGGTAAGCGGAGGAGAAGTCTCTGTAGACGTTTTGGTGCAGATGCTAATGGCTTACTTGAGATGGACACCAAGGGCTTGTGATCTGTATAAAGAATAACTTTTCTGCCATAAACGTACTGATGGTTGTGTTCTAAACCAAACACTTGAGCCAAAAGCTCCTTTTCAATTTGTGAGTAACGCTGTTCAGCCTGTGTCAGAGCCCGGTCTTGCATAGCTGACAGGGTGGTCTTCTTGTGGGAGTACAAAATCAAGTCCTTGTGAAGAAGCATCTCCACTTCCTTCTGTAGGCTTTTTAGAATCAAAGTACTTGAGGACTGCCACAGAGGTAACTGCTTCCTTGATCTTGTCAAAGGCAATATCCTGTTCTTTTGTCCAGAACCATGGCAGATCTTTATGGGTTAGACGCCTGATAGGTTCACAAATCTGAGAGAGGTCACCAAAGAATTTTGTGAGGTACTTCACCATACCCATCAGCCTTTGCACTGCAGCTTCTTGGCTGCAATCAAGCTTGAGACCCAGTCTGTGGGTTCTTGAATAGGGCTGATCACTTTCCTCTGAGTTAACTTATCAAGTTCATTCTTCAGTTTCTCTATAAGCGCAACCGGTACAAGACGTGGCGGCATAACTGTGGCAGCAACATTCGGATCTGATTCAAGGTGTACTTTCCCTTCCATGCGGCCTGACTCTTCTCCAAAGACGTCTTAGTATTCACTCATCTCAGCATCTTTTGTGAACTTAGACTTCTCAGCATCACTGGGCGATGTATCTTCTCTAATGGACAAAGTGTTCTGCCTTTGCACAACCAGTAGCTTCATCTGCTGAGCAGTTTCCAGACCGAGTAGTGGAGTAAAATTCCCAACAACAATGGT
>CALNXK010000133.1:515000-570000 GCA_942486035.1 Porites lobata
TGAGAGGTATTGACCCCGAAAAACTGTATCGAGCCACCTTAATAGCCGGCTTCTCGGTGTTTGCTCGCTCTTTGTCAAGATGAACTCGAGGAAAGAAAATCGCTCAGAGCTTTCTGTTTACAGCCAAAATCATAACTAAATATTCTTCGGAACCTTTTCTTTGAATTCGCGCTCAAAAAATGTCTAAAGGCTTTTTAGACCTGATACTATTGTAGGTTACATCATTGCTCGTGTATAAACTTAAGCCGCATAAACCATACGCTTGACTTCAGGAAACCGAAAAAAAAAAAAACACATCAAAGACAATAACTGCTCAGGTTTACCAGTCGAGATGCTGCTTCTAAAGGTCATCAACTGTTCCAGAATCACTCGAAAATTTTCAACCCTCTTACGCCTCAAGCAAGGGCAAGATTTTTGAAAACGATGTCATCCGAAATCGGATTTCCAATGACTTTGACAAGAGGTGCATTTGTCAACAAAAAGCGCAATAAACAAGCCAGCCATGAATTACAGAACAATCGTGATAGCAGCTGTATTACATTTTGTACATCAAGTAAAAAAAGACAGTTTAAAACATCACAAGATGACACAAAACTCTGTCAGCTTCAGCTATCAGTAAGCAAGTTTCCAGACGCTGCATAAATTTTCCTCATGAACTCACCTGTCAAATTTTGACCAATCAGAACATAAAAATTGGACGTAGAGCGTGATCAACGCGTGACAGTGAGAAAAGTCAAAAGTGACTGCCTTCCCTGCATCTAAAAGCCGGTTAAATTTTCGCGTCCGAGGTCAGTTCAAAATGAAAATTTTAAAAGTACGGCTCATGAACATGCCTTATTTCATATGCATTTTAAAAATATTGAACTTGAGCCTGCAATCATTTGAAAAGTAGCAACTTGTCAGTGGATAACTTCAAAAAAACACTGTGGGTCGATACCTGAGCCCACGATACGGTCAGGCGCTACTGGTCAGCAGAAACACTATTTTGACAGCTGTCAATTAATCAAAACATGGATGTACAATATCAGGTTGCAGGCTCCCAAACTAGCTAGAAAGTGTGAGATGAAATGTTGGTATGCCTGTGGTGCAGACGGACGGAAGGTCGGGTGGTTGGTGTATGGTCACGTGATTGCCGAATTTTCTAGGATGGATAGATTTTATAAGCTATGGGGCTTCGAATTGAGCCCGTGATCAATCAGCGGAAAACTTTAAGAACTACGTGACCTCAATGGATAGAAAAATGAGCCCGCGATACAGTCAGGTGATGATGGTCAGCGTATACTCTAGTTTGACCGCTGTCAATTAACCTTCATTAGAATGGCCAATATTCGAATTAACAGACTACGAGTGTGAGTAAAAATCTGTCTGGCTTGTAGTGGAAAATGCCAGATCCTGTACCCGAGCGAACCTGAGCCCACGTTATTAGTTTTCTGATAGTGGTCTACACATGTCCCATTTTGACAGCTGTCAATTGACCTTAATTTGGCTTGCCAATATAACTTTAAATGACTGTCAGCCGACTGACAGCCCTGCCCGGCGTAGTTTCGTTTTTATGTTGAATTGGTAAGTGTGACAATTTATTATTATATCAGCTTATATGTAGGGGCAAAACGACTGGTCTTTCATCTGAGCCCACAAGATGGTCATGTGATAATTGTCAGCGGATGTCTGCTTTTAACAGCTGTCAATCTAATTGTACTCAAACGGATGGCTTACATAACTGAAAGGCTAGTCAAGTTGTGCAAGATCTATTGTGACATTTGACATCGGCTTACATGAAGTGTGTGTACGGTGTGGGTGGGCTTGCAGGCGGGTAGACGTCATAACCAAATTTTCTTGGACAGATAGTTTACCAAATTTTGTTACCCATGGTGCTCCACTGCGCGCGCTTCATGCGCTTGAGAGCTCCGCTATTAAATTTCTCATACAAACTTAAGTCTATAAGTCGTTCATAATATGCAAAACAGTATCAAAACACGCAGTAATTTATGCACCCACCTGAAATGTAAACATTCCAGCTATATTAAAGGTTAAAGTTTATTGTTATATAAAAACTATGAATTAAATAATTGCGGCAGGCAGTGACCAATTTGGAAAAAGCCTTAGAATAAGTTATAAGTGCAAAAATGCACATGAATAAATGATTATAAATAAAAATATATCAAAGACAAAATTAACTAGTTGAAGCACCGGCACACTTATTTCTCTAATTGAATTGTAGATTGCCTGTCTTAAATTAAGACAGGAAGAAATGACTATAATTTTATGGACTGCACATTCTTTGAAGAGGAGTTGCTGAATTGATAAATTCCTCAGTGGCAAGGATTTTATGAAGTCTTGCGTGCACGAGTTAACATGTACACAAAGGTAAAACCTAACATGCCTACACTATAAAATAGAAATTTCCCACAGCAGAAAATGATCTTGTGCTATAATGAACATATTTTGCATGTCAGGAAGGAATAAAAACACCAAAAGGTTTCCAGTGTTACCTTAAACATCATGCATGAAGAGCCCGAGACTGTTTTAAATGTAAGATAGTTGCTAAAAAAAAGAATAAAATGTTCTCTATACAGGAGAAAATGAATTAGGCATAAACACATTTCTGAAGAATCAAAATACTGGTAAATTTGATTTAGAATCTTGACCCCATGCTAAAAGGACAAGGAATATCTAATAAAGTAGAGTACCCTGGGAGATAAAATTAAATGCCTTTAGT
The DNA here is from genome assembly GCA_942486035.1 of Porites lobata. NCBI lineage: Eukaryota > Metazoa > Cnidaria > Anthozoa > Scleractinia > Poritidae > Porites > Porites lobata. The sequence goes on from CALNXK010000133.1 coordinate 517,720, forward strand.
AATTTTAGGTCACCAAAAGGTGGCTTTGAAAAAATTTGAGCATAGCCAACACTTTTGTATTCCATTTTTCTAGGTGTTGAAGTCATTACACAATAGCATACGTAAATGAGATGCCAACCTCTGGAGATCTAAAACCTGGAGACTCTATCTCTTTCACTTCTTCCCCCCTCCCCCTCCATGTCAACAAACCCCCACACCCCACACCACAAATCAACACAGCAAGCCCCAGAATTATGACAGTCATGGGAATGGTTTAGGACATTATAAGAAGTCTTACATGAAGTACATACCATCAACATTTGCATTCATCATTATAAAATAACTAAGATAGTACGCGCACTCTGATTAGCTGAGTTTTTTTTTTCATGATAGTATGTAAACAGAGTTGTGACGTGAGATGTTTTGCTTTTCGTGAGCACGAATTTGGAAAAGTTTTAGTGATCAAAACTCCACAAGTTTACTTTATTTACCCATTCCTTCGGAGGATGAAACTTGGAAAATCTTTTCAAACAAGCTGTGTCAACTTTTTTTCGCTTAAGCTGACATTTTAAGCGAAAAAAATCCGTATTTTGGAAAGCATCTTTTTGCAAAACAAGAACTGATTATATGCATGCAAGAAAAAGGTGATCAATACTACGTAATTCTGCAGATAGTCCATCAGCAAAACCCAGCATGGCTCGCTGACTTGCAGATTGTCTGGACCCCATTTTTTGCACTTCTTTCATTTTTATTAGAATTAACTGCAAATATTTTCTTTTTTTAACTATGAAGACTTATATTTTGCTAAGTTAATCAGACATTTATGCCCTAAGAACTCGCCTTGAAAGCATATGAGAAGTTAATCCCCAAGTTTACCTATACACATGTACCTATTTCAATAAAGTTCACTGCGGGGAAGAATGAAGCATGGTCCATGTTTCAATATAGCCCACGGTGCATTATGAGAGCAAGTCCAGTAAATTATGTGCCCGCGTCAAGAGCCTAGAAACCAAGAAAGCAAACGCTACTGAGGCTTCAATGCTATGTCAGCAGAACGTTACGACAATGTATTTCAAAACACTGAATGCTAGGCTTTTTGGGACAGCGATTTGAGTTTAGGTTTTGCTCTGTGGTAATTATATGCAAATGTTGCATTAAATTTTCAATGAGTTTGTTTGGCTCGTGCATGTGGGAATTTTGGATGGAGTTGAAAAAAAAACAAATTCAAGGCACTTTTTGAAGTACAATAAATAACTTGAAATTACGCGTTTATTTATTTTTAAGGCAAGTTTTTTTCAAACTGAAAAAAAAAAAAAGAATACCGTTGACTTGCTTTATCGAGATAAGCAGCATTCTGCCCCGTCCAAAAACGCAGCTTAATCAGGTGGTAAAACCCTATTCAATTAATGGTGTTAAAGGAAGGGGCTTCTAATTTCTTACTGTGAGATTTTAAAAATGAAATTCTTTAGCTCACTCATGCTTTTAAAGAATATTCGCAGCCATCAATGAACGTGAACAAGACTGAACTTCCCGCTACAAAAGGGTTTACCATAGTGCACTGCAGGCCATGAAATATGGTTCACGGGAACAACCTTAACTGCAATAGGTGTATTAATGCCCAGGATGTTACACCTCAATAATTTTGATACCCTGCTAGCAGAGTCGCTTCGATCTTTCAATAAGTCGGGAAAGAGGAAGCGACTCTGCTGATATCTTCAAGTTCCTTTGATCTGCCGATCATCCAGCTTTTTGGATGAGTCAGACAAGTTTTATACTGGATAAACCAGTTTTATCTGTGCATGCACGCATGTGCTGGAATTTTGCTGACTCTTTCTGCGCCCACGCTCCATAGAAAAACAAATAGCTGCCGCTTCAATTTCATGCGGGAATTTTGAGAAAATTATAGTTTGAATGTTCAGTTTTAGAAAATTGGAAAATGTACCCAGATTCGAGATGGATTTTGTTTTGGATTTAACCATGTACTTAGCCGATTTTATTGCGTGAACGGATTCACAATCCAGTAAGTGTTAAGCGAAGTTTTTGGAAGGATAAACAAATGGGTTTTGAATAAAAATAATAATATTTTAAGAAACAATATCTATGCTAATTCTTCTGTGTTTGCGATAACATTAATTCAAAATAAGATCATGGGGCTACAGAATCCACGTTGCATTTAAATGATCGATGCTTTTACAGTTGTTTGTGGATAACACCCGACTTGCATTGCAAAAACGTCTTTGGATTTTGTGTTTTTCTACGACGTCAATCAAAATCTGAACAAGCGGCGCTTTCTTCACTTTCTCGCTTTTTATACATCTTAGCGAACCTCGAGCTCTTAGGAAACAAAAGGTCGTCGTTCGTGATTTGTGATTGGTGCATTTCGATCAGTTTTGTGTGTTTCTGTGTTTCAAGGTTAGATGCTTTGTTTTTGAAAAGCAGTGCGCGAACCGTAAGTTTTACCTTAGCTCTAAGATTTTTTTTATCTTCTTTACACTGAAACATGGCAAGTTTAGATTCCAAAGGTGAAATTGTTCCTATAGAGCTTCCAAATCCAGAGGAAACACAGCTATGGAAGGGTGAAAACGAACCGGTACGTTCCCATTTACATTTGCTGACAAACACAGTGGATGCTACGGTAACGGTTTGATTGACGTCACAGAAAAATTTGAATTTGGAGCATGCTCAATATGAATTGTTGAGGATGTCGGCAGAGGTTCCTATGGTGTACATTTGCGGACAAAAATAACTGAAAATAAAAGACAATTTGAAGTTCAAAAATTTGACTATCCACGTCGGAATCTCGTCATATATGAATTTGAAATCACAATGAACGCAGTCTAAATAGCATCATTCTAACTTGAAGTTACTTTGAACAAGTTGAAACTATAAAGGGAAAACTTGACATCGCAGATGTTGAAGTTCAAATCACCATTCCAACTAAAATGCAAATTACATGATTTGAACTTCAATTCACCTTCTCCACTCTAATAAGCCACTTAATCGTGAACAATGCAACGATAATCTTCCACAAAATTCCAAATGAAACCTTCAATTTGAACTTAAAGTCACGTCACATATTCGAATTCGAAAAACCAAAATTTCAATTCGAAAGGGTTGTCACTAAGATTTCAAGTTGCCGGGTAAATACAACAAGTAGGCGGTGAATCAAACGGCTAGGGATTTCTTTTGGTTCTATTTTTCTTCTATTTTCCAATAAAAGTAGCCGGGGGCCACTCTCTTAGTAGCCGGGGAAAATCCCCGGCCCCCGGCTCTTAATGACAACCCTGATAGTAAAAATACACAGCAACCGAGTAATGACTAGGTACGAGTCTACAGGCTAGATGGGAGGCTTGGACCCTGAGCTTTCCTCATCTCTGATGGGATCATCGTCATGGCTGCTCAATGGCTACCGAACATCGAAGAGTTTTTCGTTGGACTGGTTAGACTGTTAGAGGCATCAGAAACTAATCTAAACTCAGCATCATATGATAATTCTGAATTTTTATTTCGTCGACTTGATGCTCACCAGCATGGCGAGCCGCAAGCCTTAGCGACCGAAATATGGGGGAAAATTTGTCCCCCATCTGACCAGAAGGCCATTGTTTAAATTCAGCCAAGCATAGACCGTTGACAGCTTGAAACCATACTTGAGCAGAAATGAGAATCTCCTTTCGTGGCCCCCTGTGAAGCTTTATCCGACATATCTTTCAACCGCTCATTTTAGCAGACACTACTAAAAAGCTGATGAGACGAACACAACTAAAAAATAGAACCTGATAGAATGAAAATCGCTCCAAAACAGTGCATCAGTTGGAAAACTTGTGGCGGTGTAGAGGAGTTTTGCAACAAACAGGGGATACTTCAGAATCAATATGCATTTATTTACCGAAGATGAACGAAGTGCAGCGATTTAAATTCGATAGAATTTGCATTAACTATAAATTCAAATAGTTTTTACAGTAGCTTTCTCTGGAGAGCAGAATTTAAATAGGAGACTTCACCGGCCTTTTCTCAAAAAAGGGAATAGTCCCGCTTTTAATTCTGCTCCCCCGAAATTTATATTTCTAAATCTAAGTAGCTTTCTTTTTCTTTTAGAAAAATTTTACGGGGGGAATTGAAATGAATTTTGGTTGATTGGTTGCGTCCATCGCGGTTCCCCCTATTTGTTTTCTAATAAAATACCATTGCACGAACGGTCTCTATTATTTTTCACGAGCCATAACCAACCAAGTTCCCTTGCACTAAGCGAAGGCGACACACCCGATCGCTTGCTTTTTCAGGCGACTCACCCAGAAGAGCACGTGCAGACGGAACTTTGGTCGTTGTTTAGCTTTGTTTTGAATCACCCAACGAATAAGTTCAATTACGAATTCTAAGCGTCTAGTTGACTCAATACAATCTTAGCAAGTCCCAAACAAAAGAAAAATATATTTGGCAAACCGTTTTCCAAGACTATTTTACCTTATAAACTTTCCTAAGGCCTCGTTTTTTTACAGAAAGATTCATTTAATATACACGTTTTACAAAGTCTTCTTGCACTAAGCGAAGGCGACTCACCCGATCGCTCGCTTTTAATCAGGCGACACACCCAACATAAAAGCACGTACAGAATACCCTGAACCATGTTCATGAATTTGTTTTCGGTGAATTATATCAAAGCTCTCTGCTCGTGAAAAATAATAGAGACCGTTTGCGCAGTCTTATTTTATTAACAAAACAAATAGGGGTGAACCGCGATGGACACAACCAATCAACCAAAACTCATTTCGATTCCTCCGTAAAAATTTTTTAAAAGAAAAAGAAAGCTACTTAGATTTAGGGCCTTACAAATGACGAGCAAATTTAACACTCAACCCCGGCTCTCTGTGAAGTACCTTAGGTAGGTCGGTAGGGGTATGGGTAACACGAGCGTCTGATATTTTTAACCCGTTTCATTTCATTTTTGATCAAAATAAAAAGCTTTTATGAGGTTTATACTTGGAATAGCCCTTATTAATGGCTTTGTAGCGAAATTTGCTACTAGTGGGAGTCATATCCGCCTATTCGATACTAGGAAAACGATTATTTTCATAGGCAGAGCTCCGTCCGGCTGTGTTGAGAACGCATGCAACAACGCAATATTACGCGATGATTACTGGCCTTATTGTTGTGCAAAGAGTGTTTTAACTGAAGATAACTTTCTCATTAATTGAAACAAAGATCTGAGATTGAAGTGACAACTATAAATCGCACTGGATCATGATGAAGCATTAAACATCGGCAACAAGCAAAACAGTTGAAAAAAGATCAGAGATATAGCAATTTGGCCACTACGTGTGTATGTGTATTATAAAACACGGACGTCTATAATTTTCAACACTTTCCTTTGTTTATCAAGAAAATGTCGCACGAAATTAATAGAGCTTTTCGACTTCTTTATTAGGGTACTTTTTGTAGACAAAATTGCCTCCAGTGGAAGTTGTGCTGGGCCTGTTTCTTTCTAAACACGAGCTGTGCGATCGAGAGCGCCACATTAAATTTGGCGGGCATTTAGCAGGTTTTGGCGCGGACATGTTCAAAGCATAAATAAATTAATTAAAGGAAAAAAATCGAACACTGTGCTTACCTTCAAGGAGTCTTACGATTAATCAAGTCATTATACAAACCAGAATTAATGTGTCCCAAGGTAAACCTACTGATCTAAGGCTGAATTGGCCTCGCATTTGAACCAATGTGAAGAAGGAAGGCTGGCCGTCTCCGGTTTTCAGAAGAGAAGCTTGAATTCTCCTAACATGTCTGATCTGTTTAAATGTTCTTGAAATACCAATCGCTTCTAAGGGAAGCGATTTTGATCGCGAATCAACACAGAAATTCTCGACCAGGAAACGGCAAAAAGTAACCCACATATACTCCATACAATGATGGCTTGATCGGGCTGATCCGATCTGGAGAATAGTTGAAAAGACCGCGCTCGACTTTTATTTACATGTATTTACCCCGCCTAGTATTGTTTTAACCATATTAACAGACAGTTGCGAAATTTAGCATTGTTTCATCGCCTCTGTGAAGATCACTACCGATGACAGCTAATCCGACCCCTGCTAACATGCACAAGGTCGGAGGTAAAATTCTAACAGGAAATTGAGTATAGCAACCGTCACTCAAGATAATTAGAAAAGGGACTTTACGCGGCTCCTCATGGAACTTAATGTTAACTCTGCTAACAGTGTTGACAAGCCTACACAACTCCTGCAGTTCGCGGATGAATAAATTCTAATAGAGACCTTTAGCATAGGCAGGTACAAAAGTCGGACCGCCAGTCCGGGTCGGATCAACTCGGATCAACTCGGACCAACTCGGATCGAATAAAAAAATAAAAGTAAAATAAAATTGGACTCGGATCAACTCGGAGCAATAAAAAAATTAAATTAAATCAGCAAAACTGAAAGTTTAACCCATTTGGAGGGTATCATTGTCAGTACATGCAGGTACATGTTCATGACGGGCTTAGGCTACAAAAAAAATTCTGACCAGGAGGTCGTCTAATCTCGTAAATTACTTTAATTGTCACCGCCTGCCGGAAACAATCAATGAAGCCCTTTTTTTCTCTCAGTATCTTGTTTCATTTGTTAGATTTACTGAGGTTGTCGCGACTGTCACGCATGAATATTTCGCTAAAGTTTCTGTCGCTTTACTGTATAACGCTGGTTGCATTTGCGAAGCTATGAGCAAGGTGGCTAGATTTCTAATTACTCCTGGCAAGTGTTAAATCTACTTTAATTTAACGGGAAGATGCCAGAAAAACGAATCCGTTTTAACCCACGTCAAGTTCGACCACTACACTGCTAAACGAGAGTGGCAAATTATTTCTGTAGGAAATCCTTACTTGGTTATCGACTTCGGTAAGTTTAGCTTTGTTTAGCCGAGGAATTGATGGTAAGTTGTGATTTTTAATATTTCGGTTTTTTGTCGATGAAAAGTACGGAGAAAAAATATTGAGCGGAAATTATTTTTTTCGCACGTGCTCTCTGATGATGTATTTCACATAATTTTTGATAATGTATTACAAAAAGATTCTGTCCAGATTTCTCGATATTTTGTCAGTTTCACTCTATCACACGCCGCCCAACAAACGATCGCTAGCCTCTAGCAATTTGGCGCCAGCTTTCCTATTTTGCTTTTGCATTTTGATCACCGTCTCATGAAAGTGCTTTTAATTATTTGTGGCGGGAAATTATGTACCGTGCGCGTTTGTTTGGCGCCCAGATCATTGACATCAGTGGAAGAGACTCCAGACAGGTAAGAAAACTTAATAATTATATCAGTAGCATTTGATGTTTAAAATTATAATTCTGGATTATTCTATTCTAGTTCAACACTCGAGAGAGTCAGCTCTTTTCTCAAAAAAATTTCGCAGACAAGTAGCCTCGCTGGGTCATGCAGGGTCCCCTTGTTTCCTGAGCTTTTGTTATCTGCATTGCATAGTATTAATCTGTAGTATCCTAGGTAGTGTATACCTGAAATCTACAGTTAACTCATAAAAATGCTCTAATCAATGCTGAAGTATCCTGGGTAGCATATACCTGAAATCTACAGTTAACTTGCAAAAATGCTCTAATCATTCCCGTAGTATCCTAGGTAGTGTATACCTGAAATCTACAGTTAACTTGCAAAAATACTCTAATCATTCCTGTAGTATCCTGGGTAGTGTATACCTGAAATCTACAGTTAACTCGTAAAAATGCTCTAATCAGTGCTATAGTATCCTGGGTAGCGTATACCTGAAATCTACAGTTAACTCGTAAAAATGCTCTAATCAATGCTGTAGTATCCTGGGTAGTGTATACCTGAAATCTACAGTTAACTCGTAAAAATGCTCTAATCAATGCTATAGTATCCTGGGTAGCGTATACCTGAAATCTACAGTTAACTCGTAAAAATGCTCTAATCAATGCTGTAGTATCCTGGGTAGCGTAAACCTGAAATCTACAGTTAACTGCAAAAATGCTCTTATCATTCCTGTAGTATCCTGGGTAGTGTATACCTGAAATCTACAGTTAACTCGTAAAAATGCTCTAATCATTCCTGTAGTATCCGGGGTAGCGTATACCTGAAATCTACAGTGCCAGTCTTACTAGATTGTTTAATCTTTCCCTGGAAACTCGCACCTTTCCTTCTCTTTGGAAATTTGGAAAAGTGGCAGCGTTATTCAAGAAAGGTGATCGCTGTGATGCTAACAATTACAGACCCATTACTGTGCTGCCAACGATCAGTAAAATTCTAGAAAAAGCCGTGCACACCCAACTGTACGCTTATCTTAAGAACAATGGTATCCTTACATCTAAGCAATTTGGGTTCAGGCCGAAGTTATCAACTGGAACAGCCCTATCTCATTTCACAGACAATATCCTCCAGAATATGGACGCTGGTTCCTTTACAGGTGCTGTTTTTCTGGACCTGTCTAAGGCCTTCGATACAGTGGATCATCCCCTGCTGCTGCAAAAATTGACGCACATCGGTCTTACCACCTCTACCACCCAGTGGTTTAGATCGTACCTCACAAACAGATCTCAAATTACATCAGTTGGAGATGCTCACTCTGCATCTACCGAAATGCCTATTGGAGTACCCAAGGCAGTATATTGGGACCTTTATTGTTTTTAATTTACGTGAATGATCTTCCGGACTGTCACCTGGCAAGCGATAATATTCTTTATGCAGACGATACTGTACTCTATTACTCATCCAAAAGCGTCAGTGATCTTGAACATCACATCAATGCTGACTTGGGGACAGTGTCTGAGTGGTTCTCTAGAAATCTCCTGACACTAAATATATCCAAATGTAATTTTGTTATCTTTGGAAGTCCTCAGAAACTGAATCGTATTCAAGGCATTTCGGTTAAAGTAGAGGGCACTAGCATTGAAAGAACACAATCATTCAAATACCTAGGCGTAACGCTTCAACAGTCTATGTCCTGGGCAGATCACGTTGATGCTATCAGCATGAAGATTAATCAGAGAATAGGCCTAATTAGGAGAATCAGGAATCTATTGCCGCTACAAGCTAGAGTTGCCTTGTACAATGCCCTAATCCTCCCTCTTTTTGATTACGGAGACGTTATATGGGGGGACAAGAACAATGACACCATCATGTCAGAATTACAGATTCTACAGAATAAAGCTGCTAAAGTTATGCTGGGGCAACCACCCCGAAGCTCGTCAACTGAAGCACTGAAAAGTCTAGATTTGAAGTCACTGTCCACAAGAAGGTTTTTTCATCGCTGCATTGCAATCCACAAGTGTCTTATTGGAGAAACCGATTTCAACTTTAATTTTACTAAAAGTCAAGCTGTTCATTCATATAATACAAGACGCTCTAATGATATTCGCTTACCCCTACCCAGAACAAACTGGGGTAAACAAACTTTTATTTTTCACGCCGCGAAAGACTGGAACAGCCTTCGAAATGATTTAAAAGAGTGTAATATTTTATCTATTTTTAAATCCAAGTTAAAAACTTTTTTAAAAGATCTCAGCTAATTTTAAACCTTGATGTTTTTTTGTACAATCGATTTTAAGATTTTAAATTTTTAAATTTGTTTTACTTGTAAACATATTTTACTTTTTTCGTAATTATTAATTAATTAGTTAGATTAATGCATGAGGGCCCCACTGAAAACCGCCTTGGCGAGTTGGGCTCCCTCTATAAATATTATTATTATTATTATTATTATTAACTTGCAAAAATGTTCTAATCAATGCTGTAGTATCCTGGGTAGTGTATACCTGAAATCTACAGTTAACTGGTTAAAATTCTCTAATCAATGCTGTAGTATCCTGGGTAGCATATACCTGAAATCTACAGTTAAGTTGCAAAAATGCTCTAATCAATGCTGTAGTATCCTGGGTAGTGTATACCTGAAATCTACAGTTAACTGGTTAAAATTCTCTAATCAATGCTGTAGTATCCTGGGTAGTGTATACCTGAAATCTACAGTTAACTTGCAAAAATGCTCTAATCATTCCTGTAGTATCCTGGGTAGTGTATACCTGAAATCTACAGTTAACTTGCAAAAATGCTCTAATCATTCCTGTAGTATCCTGGGTAGTGTATACCTGAAATCCACAGTTAACTTGCAAAAACACTCTAATCAATGCTGTAGTATCCCGGCTAATGTATACCTGAAAAATACATAACATTGACTTATTTGACTTATGGAGGTGATAATCTTATTCAACTCTTACTCTTTTGAATATTCATGGTCAATTAACAGCTTTCTCTCGATCCGTCTTATTTTTTAGCACGCGCTTGAACTTGATTTTGGCACGAGTGTTGCCTTAACAAAGCGGAGTAAAAGAGCAGTATAAGAACATGTATTGCAGTATTAATTTTTGTGTTAGTGATCTAGGAACCTCTGAATTTGGCAATTTTGCAGTAATGACATATCGCCAGGGCTATTTCATTTGCTTGATATAAAAGCAGTACAAAAAAATCTTAAATCATATTAGTTCTTGTCTGTTAATTGTTGTTTCTGTCGGCTTTATAAGGACTTGATGCCTTTACATACCGATACAGGACCATAAAGTAGTTAGCGCATTTGTTAAATTTGGTAATGTTAAATTAGAGTATAAGGAGCTTACTTTTACGAATTTTACGAAAAACATTTTCCCGGCCCTTTAGGAAGCGGCTTAAATAGTTTCAAAGTTGCAGGGCAGTCACAAAACTGAATTCTTGAGTTTACCTCCTTTTCATACTATAATTTACTGCCCGAGACTGAAAAAGGCGCTATATAAAATGTTTATGACGTTACATTATTACCAAAATAGTATGAGCCTCGGAAGAGGGTTAGCCGAGCAGAAAAAGATTGAAACCGTGCTTTAATCGGATATTGCGGTTACTTTCATTTCAGTTTATGGTAGCTTGAGTTACTCTTTTGTGGGCAATTTACAGAAGTTCTAGGGTATTCAGCCGACACCTCAAGAGCCTAGAGCTGTCAGACCTTGGTTTTGAATTACTTATGCAAATTAGCTGGCTGCACACTGAATGTGCAGCCAGCTAATTTGCATAAAAATTTTTTCATGCTTCAAAGCTCGTCATGATTATCGATACTAATCATTCAACAGATATCTGAAATTGAAAAAAGTCGATCACAAAATTTCGTGTGATTATCGATTTCTATCGAAATTTGTGTTGGAGTTCGATTTCTATCCGTAAAGAATGGAGTTACGAGATTGCAGAAAAAGAGCAAGGCATGTTTGGTCATTCTTTGGGTGCGATTTCCGTTTCACCTGATACATTTTAATGCAAAATGCAGCAATTTCTTACATCAGAAATATGAACAGAGTCAAAACATGTATGCATAATAAATGTATGGGGTGATTTACTACTCGTGAGGCTAATAAATAATATACAAACAGCATGAGTGGAAAAGTACTGTTTGAAGGCATAAAGAATTCAGACAGCTAGTTGATAAGTCGATAGTGTTCGATATTAATTGTCAATAATGGTCGATTGATTAGCTACATTTGTTGATAAAAGTCGATAATTACAACAATCTCAGGACAGGTAACCAATTTCGATATTTTGCTGAGGATTTACATGAACTTTAGAGGAATGCCACATAAGCTAAGGAGGATCTGGACATCGCAATTCTTCACATGCACACGCGTGCTACTCGTTTACAAACGGATAAAATCCGTTCGAACGAATGTTGCAAAAGCTCAAATAGACTTTCAAAAAAGTCCTTCGTCCGATTTAATATGGCGCACTGAACGACTGCCTATTTCTTTGAGCGAACAGATGAAACTGAAATCGAAAGCGGAAGTAAGCTTAAATATAAGCAACAACAGTTCTTGCTTGATTTGCCCTTGAAAACGTAAAGTAACGCGTTACCAGTAACTAAAGGATAACGTAAACAAAGCTGTTCGAAAACTACGATTACCTACCCGCCAAAACAAATCTGTTTCACCTTAAAGATGGATGGAACGCAGCTCAACTCCTTACACTCTGTCGAGAACAAGATTACCACAGGGCACCGAAAGGAGGTCTGGGAAACTTTGTGGGAGGGACTGGCTACTCGAGGCCACCAGAAACCCGTAAGGGGTTGTTCAACCCCTTATGAGTTCCTGAGGCCACTTAATTAAGGTCTCGGTATTTAGTACATTGCTCGATTTTGTTTTTTTTTTTATTTTTGGCGTGAGTGGGTCCTATATTTTATTTTGGAAGAAAAGAAAATCAGAAAGTGCTTTTTAACCCTTCTAAAATGAGCCTTTTCTGTTTCCCGCCAGAAGTTGCGTGCGAAAAGTGATTGACAGCCCCCGTCTATTGCGTGACACTCACTCTCTCAGTTAGAGGGAAAAATCAAAATTCTCCGACATCGCTTTGAAACTTTCAGATATGATGGATAATGAGGAATTTTCCGATTTCCCTTTGTAACTCATTTTATGTCAGTTTCTTTGCGTAAATCGCGTTCGAGATTCGACTTTTTAGTTTGAAATGCAATAATTCCGCTAATACGAGACATATGCAAATTTCCTCACACCCTTTTTTAGTTCTTTGATCTGTCAATCAGATCCAATAAAAAGGAAGTGAATTTTTCAAAACGCGAAAGGGCTGGAGCTTCAGCAGTAAACTCGATACCTCTGAGTTCGAGAGCAAAAAACTTAAGCGTCTTTTGAAATTCGATGAAATAAAATGTTTTACAAGGTAATTTAGTCTTTTAGCTTTAATTTGATATATAACTTGCCTTTGTAGCGAAAATACTCGCGCGTCTAGAATTTTTTTCTGTGGGCACCTCGTTTTCCTTTACCGAGACCTTAAGTTTTTCACGGCGTACCCAATAGATGAAAATAGATCATCAGAGACCAATAAGTATAATCGATAAATATAATCGACTATTATCGATTGGCTTCATCAGTCGATGAAAATCGATACTCATAATGCGAGTTCTCTTAATTGTATCGATTTTTATCGGCTCCTGAGTCTGCATATTAACAGACGCTTTATGAGCCAAGCGAGGCGAACGCGGCATTTTGCGCGAAGATCCTTCCCTCGTCTTGCGCTTCGCACTCGTTTCGCGCTCCGTGCAAACTGCCGTGTTGGCCTCGCTTGGCTCATAAAGCGCCTGTTATGCAGGCTAGCCTGTACGCGGAAAAACGGGGAAAGTGACCGGATATGTTTTAATTTGTCTTTTCAATCGATTTCAAGAAACGTCGTTAGAGCGCGTTGTCCTCGTATCACGGATTTTAACTGATCAGACTTTTCGAAGAGAGTTTTCAAGGAAAGGCAGCTCATGTTAAAACGCAGGCGATGAAGACTGCAGACTGATCAGATTGTTAAGTTTTCTTGCTTGACTTTTATTAAAGTAGAACTTGTTTTAAAGTAGTAAATATGCTTTCGTTTCCCGCCTCTTCTCGTTACAGCTCCGTCTGCACAATCTGCATTCGCAGTCTGCATGGTCTGCGTTTCAACATGGTTGAACGACAGCTCTGAATTCATTGTTGAACGATTTTCATTGTCAATCGATATAATCGATTAAAATTAATTAAAATCGATGAAAGTTAACCTGAGATCAGGGGCCCGTTTCTCGAAAGTCCCGATTATTAACGGGCCCGGTAAGATGTCTCCGTTTACATTAAAGATCGAGGTTTCGATAGTTTTGCATCTAACGTGATAAAACTATCAGTTAATGAAACAAAATGGAGTAGTTTGCTAGCCAGGACCAGCGCTCTTATTCATTATATTTCGATTTGAATATTTGATTTCGGGCCGGACAAGTTACCGGGACTTTCGAGAAACGGGTCCCAGGCCCAATTTCAGCAGCTTCCATACATTCTTTATTACGTGGTCGCGCTAAAAGAAACAGTGATAGTTAAAAGGTTCTAACTAAGTTAATTCATTCGTGAAATTATTCAGCCGGAAACGTCTTTTTCCAGGCATGAAGAAAGAAAGAAACCTTAAAGAAAGAAACAAACAGAAAACACGAAGTTCCATTTAAACTATCAGACATCGATTCATTTTAGCAATAGACCACACTTTCTATGGGTTTACCGGAGTGATATCCCACTTGGGATGCTGGGAGAACACGAGAAAAGCTTGTAAATCACAAGCCGAAGGCGAGTTTAAATGGAACTTTGTTTTTTTTGTTTGTTTCTTTAAGGTTTCTTTCTTTCTTCATGCCTGGAAAAAGTCGTTTCCGGCAAAAGCCCATCACTGTTTCTGGCTGAATAATTTCACGAATGACTTAACTTAGTAAGAACCTTTTATAAGTTTATATAATTCCCCTAAGTCGGTTTAAACGGTCTTTTTATGATCCAGCTGAGATTGAAGTACCGTAATATACCCACGAGGGTAAGAGGGTCTCAATGGGGTTAACCGATAGGCGTAAAACGGCCCAAAATTTAGTCGATAGCCGTAAAAATTGAAAAATTTTTATCGTTAGCCGTAAATAGGGTAAAAAGTGTTAACCGTAAAAAAATTTTGCTCCTTAGATTTGATAATTTGAGGAAAGTTCTAGACTCACTTAGAACGGTTGTGTTTCTTATTTCGCGGCTACTTTGACTCTTTACGTTCGGCTAGTTTTGCTTTTCACGAAGATTCTATTCAAATAAACTGTTGTCTTTTATTAGGAATGGTCCTTTTCATGGCGCACAAAAAATTTTAGTTGACTGGCAATAGCTTAACCTTTTGTTTCTATTTTAAACAAAGAGTTCACGTCATTTTAAGAGAATGAGAAAACTCTCCTGCGGCAAAGATCTTCAAAGCCGCGTACTTCTCAGCTTGGCTCCGACACTTGTAAATGTGAGAGTCACAGAAATGTTCGAGTCTCAATCTGTATGCTTGTTCTTTTTTAGTTCATGCTGTACAATCTGTTCTTCATTGGGGTAAAGACCCTATCGTGGTAGTAAAAAGAGAAGAGGGTAGCAAATACAAAGCGACGCGAAGAACGAATCAGTAGCCCCTGAAGAAAAGGAAATCACGCCAAGATGCAAAAGATGACAAACGTTTTCATAGTTAACATTTCTATGCGTAAAATGATATTAGAAGTGGAATACTCTAAAAGCATGATTTATGAAATATTAAAAATTTTTAGAAGAATAACTTATTTCATGATCCTAAGACATTTATTTTGCTTTAGGGACGGACCATTAGAAAAGTTATGGGGGGGGGGGGAATTTTCGAGTCGCAGAAATTTTTTTTCGTTATCAAATTCCTTGTATGAATTTTTTTTAGGCCATAGCATGAATATTTTTTCGGATTAATTGGCGTGCATGAATTCTTTTTCGTTTAACTTTCCCTTGCGCGAATATTTTTTGTACTTCGCCCGCCACCCCCCAATAAGTTTTCTAATGGGTCGTCCCTTAAAGATCCAAAAAAAAAAGGTTTAGTACTATTTAACTCTTTGAAACAAAGAAATCAATTTTTAACTTCATAGTTAACCGTAACTGAAAAAAATTAACTGATAGCCGTGAAAGAGGCAAAATTTTAGCCGATAACCGTAAATGCCACCACCCCATTGAGACCCTCTTTTAACAGTTACAACATTCTCGTAAAAATATTTTGTCATTCTGCGCTATTAATTTCAGCCCACCTAACCGACATTCACCGTGTATAAAAAGACAAACAGCTGCACAGTGCAGGTAACGTAAACGCGGCGAAGTTCCTTACTTTCCATCTAGAGATAAAAACCTCCGTGATTCCAGCCATCTCTCAGTCCCAGAACCCGCCAGTACACAAGATGATTTTGGTAAGTTTGTTTTGTTAGGATTATTAGTATTTACTTATCTTTTGCAATGTAGTCCTACCTTTTGACTCTACAGACGAAATCCTATATGTCTGCATTCTGTGTGGGATTTTCTTGACTTTAAAGAAGTTACTAAGTTACTTCACATTTAACTTCACTGGTATAAAATCATTAATAGACTTGGGAACAGTGCTTTTAAAATTTGTAGCTGCAAATACGTATCACCAGAAGGCAAGGCTGCTCTTTTACCAGTATGAAAGGCTTTAAGGAGATGCTATAACGCTTAGTCAGTCGGTTGATTAAATAATAAAATTAAACAATTATTATATTTGGCTTTAATACTGACCTCGGGGGTGTAAGGCCCGCGTACGAACCCGCCAAAATCCATGGTTTGATTTTCAACTTCTGCACTTGAATTTTACAGCTGAATTCAGAATTTTACACTCTTCCTTTAGAATTCACATCATTGGAAAACGTTGTTACGCACAGTTCGCTATTTACAATAGTGGTCTAGGAGTTAAACTCGAGCCTATCAAGAAATAATTCCGGCCAGTAGTCAATGGGTGGGACTTGAATTGAAGGCCTGCATCGGATGGCGGCAACTGCAGCCCTCTGACTAAAATAATCGACTAGCTAAAATAATCGACAGTTAATGTTCCCACCAAGGAATAAATGGCTGCACTTGAGATGACTAGCTGTCCTTGAATTCCAATTGTAGAAGATATGATGAGGAGAAGGTCTCGAAGTATGGCCCTTTGAAATGGGAAATAATGCAGCAGTGTGTTACAGCATCACATTATATAGGATTTTGGAGGGTAGAGCTCTTGAGAGATTGACACGCAGGAAGGACGTGCTAAAAAAATGCAGAAATCCGCGGTTCTCCCTGGTAAACCCAATATCGCTCGGACGTTTCAAAGCCAGGGAAAAGCGCCCTGGGGACGAGGTTGAGTGGTCTCGTGAGTTCACGTGGGGCAGCATAATGGCACATGCAGTTAGAAGAACAGAACCTTTTCTGATAATTCCGTCAGTCTTATGTTGTGAAATTCCTTTCGTTCTTACCTCGTAAAATCTTTTGCTTACGTCGTAATTTCAAAAGTGCGGGCGATATTAATTTAAGTGTACTTGAAAGAACAATCAACTATTTTATTTTTCTTAGCACGTGCTGCTCCGTGGCACCACTAGATCTTCCGCATTTCACTCTCGAGAGCTCTCAGATGCCCTTTAAGCACATTCATTACAAACTAGCTGTTTTGTTTTTCTCCTTTCTCTAATGCTTAGCAGGCCATGAGGTTGAGCTACTAAGCAACTGCATGCAGGGGCGGATCCAGGATTTTTTTTTAGGAGGGGTGCACTCTCTTGCTCTACTTCAACACCCAACCTCGTCCCCAGGGCGCTTTTCCCTGGCTTAGGGTTAGGGTTAGGGAAATCCGACCCGGCGAAGCACTAATAAAAACTCTGGTCTACCCGCCATCTTCGATGTTTTGTTTATCTTATGCGATCGAATGCTAATTTAGTACACCCACAAATTCTGGGTGTTTGGTGGTCATGTGACCGGCCGATGCCAGGGCCTTTTCCCGCCCCACCTCCTAAGCCAGGAAAAAGCGCCCTGGGGACGAGGTTGTTCAACACCAATAAACCACATGTTTTTTTTTTGCAGAATACCAGTTGTATTAGAAAACCGCAGGTCATCGGGGGGTGCACCCCATGCACCCTACCCCTAGATCCGCCCCTGGCATGAATACTGACTGACTTTAGGTCAAGCATTTCTCTATGTTCACGGTGATCATGAATGTTCCACCCCCTTATGCTTTAACAGAAAATAAGGCCTAAGGTTTCTCATGAATCCATACTGTTGGTATTACAATGACGTGGACTGATATAGTCTCGTCACATTCCTTGCATTTCAGGTATATTATTAAATATATGCCGTGGTTTTGTCAACTCTAGTGCAATCTTGTCCTTCTTCGTGACATTGTTTTATCAAATACGTGATTCATACGTTTATATCGTGATGCGGTATGGTTATATTTACTTCATTGCGAAGTTTTTTTCTTTTCATCATTTTGTACCTGATGTGGACGTTTCTGATTATATTATGTTTTCTTTTCTGTTACTATGTAAGGTGGTACATTATAAAGTAGTGCAGTTCCGTTATTAACTGTCACGGTTAGATCGTCGTTTTGCGATGTGGTTTTAACCATCACGCACAGCGGTTTTTTCATAAACTTCGTGGCTTCCTTGACTTCGGGTGAAGTTTAACCAGCTTTAAGTTTTTAGTTTCTTCCGCAAATAAGAAAGAAAACAAAGATTACTATTCATTCAAAATATTTCCCCGATTCTGATTGGCTAAACGCACACGCATAATTCACCATAACCAGTTACTGATGACCAAATTTGGAAGAATTTTGTGTTTAACGAGGAAATGACGTCAAAAATGAAGCGTTCTTGCAGGTTAATGTACCGTTAACCGAGAACACCTGGGGACGAGGTTGAGTTGTTTTGGTTGTGAAAACAAAAAATGGCGGACATTTCACTCGTTTCAAGAGTAAGAACTAGGCGAAATTATAGCTAAAAACATGGCAAGAGCAGCAAGAACACAACTTGAAGGGCGACATCTGCTATTTGGAGAATATTTGCTGTGCTGAACAACCCTAAACGTGCACTATCGAAGATGAACTTAACATCGATGGAGGCATGTTTTAGCTTTGCTTTTAAATTAGGAATTAGTTTGAATGAACAGGGGTCTTTTTTGCATGAGCATGCGCGACCGCTGAACTGAAGCGATGTGCATGGAGGCTCACCACAGGGTTTGCCTTCATCAAAATGGCGCGTCTCAAAGCTATCATAGCGATTATTTTGCTCGTTGGTCTTGGCGAATGTGCTCGTGATTTAACAAAATGTGTAGTTTTCATCTCCCCACTTGACCTGGACAACAGCGCGCGTCATCAAAGTCTAAACAAAGTGCAGAAACGTTTGTTGATGCAAGTAAACACTTTCAATTTTCTTTGTTTTGAAATGGGAAAGGAAGAGAAATATTAAAAAAAAACATAGCAAATTTCAGCGAGTGGGTTCAAAGTGCGCGAAAGCCGCTGTTCAGTTCAGCAGTGAATTAATATATGTTCTACAATTTTCCCAGCACTTTAAAGCTACAAAATTAAGAGCACACGAGACGTAGATTAGTCACCTGGTGAGATGTTGGTGGTAGTCACTCTGTATGTCTCGAACAATAAAAAAATGGATATCAATGAGACACAGTCAAAACTGCATTCAATAGGACCGAAATTGAAGTCCAATCTTGTGACCGATTTTGATAAAACAAACGGTTAGGTTTCCCAAGAAGTACAGTAAACATGTGATGCCGACCAAAAGCTAAAAATCGTTAGAACATTTAAGTTCTGGCCAAAAGCAAATTCCTGTAAAAGATGCGTTACAATATCCACGCAAAAACAAGAAGTTCTACAATTTTCCTATAAACAAACTTTGTATCGCTAAAATACTTAAGGCAAAAACTTTCTATTCCAACCGAAAACGGCGTGGTAGTCGCCCGCTGATCGTTATTTATCCACTCCCGAAATATGGCTAAATCAGCTATTAACAAATTATTGGCAGAAATCCTCTACGGCATCGAGAAACTAATTTACATCCGATTTATAGACAAACACTAAATAAAGAACATTTTGCTCAATAGCTACGCATCAGCAATGTATTCTATGCCAAACTTTGCGGTTCTTAAAGGGGAATCAAGACATGAGTCGAGCGCCAAACAACAACAAGCAGCCATATTCGTGTCAGACATCCTTGAGAAACTTGCTCTTTCACCTCGTTCATGCATCAGTCTCCACTTTAAATCAACAGATCTTTACTTATTTTGTATATACAACGAAGGTCTTTCCTAAGTTCCTGCTACCATTTCAATCTCAAGCAAGCTTTCATGGTGAACAATTTGGTTCCTATGACTATGCAGCACGGTCGCTGTCACTGGTCCCGTGCTCTTTGACAAGTCAGTGGTCGCGCATGCTCATGCAAAGAAGACCCCTGTTGTTTGAATGAATAATAAAACAATTATTGAATTCGGCTTTCGTATCATATGAAGAATTATGGAGATCTCGGAGGGTGTTATCCTCCTCGGCCTACGGCCTCGACGGATAACACCCTCCTCGATCTCCATAATTTTTCATAAGATACTCAGCCTCATCATTAATAATTACCCTACAGGAAAATAAAAATTCATAGAAGAAAGTAATAATAATAATAATCATAATAACAATATTTGTTCCGCAGTCGATAAAATACCTATCGAAAGTTACAAACGTCAAGAATTAAAAATAAATTAAAAGTTACAGTTAAAATAGAATCAAACTGCTGGGTTATAATTAAAGCATAGCCTATTTACAAAGCAGGAGTCTTATTCGATGATATTTGGCTTGTGTTTAAAACGTCAGAAGATTATGCGTGCATGGTTGTTGATAGTCTTATCAGTGCTGCGAATGTGTGTGATTGGGTGATTTCCGCATGATGTTAACAGGTATGTATTCGTGTGGTTGAGATGTTTCGCTAAATATATTTTGTGCCAGCCACAAAAACGTTTCTTCGGTGTTTAGGTTAGCTGATTGTACCTTGGAAAAGCAACCCTCGACTCAGGAAAATTGGATCTAGGTCTAGTTTCAGCGGGCTCTAATGGCAAAAGGCCGGATTGTGATAATTTGTGTAGTATGTTTCATTCAGTTTGTTGTCTATTCCATGCGAAACCCTGTCGTTTATCGGACCGCAAAAAAAAGTAGTGTTTTGCTAACTATTTAAGTTGTTATGTAAGCCTTAACCACACACTGGTTCGCTGCAGTTCAGTCAACTTAATAAAATTTCTACACTGAAATGACACCAGTTTGAAACTTCACGGAGTCAGATTACTGAATAATGTTCTAAAATTTGCGTCATTTTAAATTTGGACTTGTTGAACTGCTTCTAGTAACTACTAACTTACTACCCGGAGTTAGATAAAGGCATTTAATCGGCCTTTGAATGAAGTTTTAATGTTTTAAATTGCCAAGTGGTAGAATGAGTTGATTTTTATGCTAACCTGGTTTTCAAATATCCAGGTATATATATTTTTTGTTCTTTTGTTTACTTCTTCATCGCCTTGCCGTAAGGATCAGTTTGTCGTTTCACATTTTTCTACAAGTTTAATTGTATACTACAAAAGCAAGATCTATTTTATTTTAACCTTCAGAAATAGAATTATACCTACAAGAAACCAAAGTGCTTGAAGTTGATGCTAAACGGAGGATAGCATAATTACCATTAAAAGATTTAATACTTTTACGAACAGTAAGTTTATTGTCATTTGCTTGGAAAAAAAAACAAACAAACAAAAAAACCCGTAAGTTATTTCATTCAAAAATTTCCCCGATTCTGATTGGCCACGCATAATTCACCATAAAGTTACTGATGACCAAATTTGGAAGAGTTTTGTGTTTAACGTGTCCGCGTTTGAAATAAACAGGAGAGAGGAGCCAACAACTGGCAAGAAGAGCAAGAAACAACTCGAAGGGCGACATCTGCTATTTGGAGAAATTAATCGAGGGTGAACTTAACATCGATGTTAGGAATTATTTTGAATGAATAATAAAACAGCGTTTGGCGACGATGACGTTTAACGTAAACTTAATTGCGACGCCAAAAAAAGTGAATTTGAACGACTGAAAATTAAAGGATTGCAGTTGCTATAAAATGAGGCTACAGTCTATTCAGGTACTAGCAGTTTATTTAACTCAGACTACATACGTGTATCAGGCACAAACAGCCATTATTACTTGGTTTGTGTTTGTACCGTCATAACGAAGACAACACGGTCCGCATCAAAGAGTCTGAGATAGCGCTTCCTAGACACAGCTGAGTGGGGTATAGTGAGTAATGTTGTCAAACATTTCCTTCCTTTCCATCATTAAAATAGGCTGTAGACTGTTTCGGCAGCCTTTCCACTTTCTCAGGCTCGAAAAATGGCAAGTTGGCTAGTCCATATAGCAATGTCCTGTTAAGTTGCTCATTACAGTGTCTATTAAAACAACAGTAGCTTGTGACCTAGAATCTGAGAAGAGCCATATGGTTGAACCTGTAACATGCCAGTGACATTGAAAATCCTGGTAATGTAGTACGACATTAATTTATCGCAGGAGAGCGCCGGATGTCTTGGCAAAGTATCAAATTAGAAGATAAATTAACCGCCAATATTAAACACTTCATGACTGGTCCTGAGGGAAACAGTTATTTTTGTTTCCAGAGAATCTCAATATTTCCCGAGGGAAGCCAAGGAAAACATCGAGATTCGTCGGTCAACATTCGCGGGTAACAGTGTATTGTTACTCTCTGACGTCATAGATTTTGCAATGTTGTTTTCAGAGATTTTTGGCGGGAAACAGTTTCATTGTTATGTGTCATGTGACCTCGAAGTAATTGATGACAGAGCGCGCTGAAGGGAAGAATTTCCAAACCTTATTACTAGAGGCAACAGCCGACGGTTGATATGGCGGTAAAGGTGCTTTACGCCATAGCCTTTCTGCCATTAAATTTTGGGATACGGCCAAATAAGTAACCATAACCCGAAACAACAGCACAAGTAGTAAGAGTAGCCATGCACGTCGAAGAAATGTTTGCCTGCGGCTGCAGACATTTATTTTAAGTTTTTTTTCGGGTGGAGAGAAGCGACGACCGAAAAAGCGTTCGCACGCTTAAGAGCTGTGGACGGTAATAGTATTTAGGGAAGCGATGCTTATACGAAGGACTATAACGGAGAGCCTCAAGTACGGTATAATATGCGACGCAAAAAATGAGTATAGCTTGCTGCTTTGTGCTATCTAGAAAGCGCTTATAATATTTCTCGAAGTGAATCGTTAATTAACAGACCATGACTGAAGATTTACGAGGATCACGTCAGTCTCATGTTAAGCGCGTCATCTGGTGGTTTATCAAGATACATCTCAAGCGCATCAGAGCTGTTAAACAGTGCTGGGGTGTGGTGAGATGTGCGGGAGGATTCAATAGATTTCCTCTGAGGAAATATGGCCTTCTGAAGTTCAGTATCTTCACTGTATGGTGTCTCCAAACGCCTCAGGAGATTTTGTACCTGTAAAACAATATTTTAATCAGTTGAAATTATAAAATACGTACTGAATCTACAACTTTTTCTAGGCCCAGTAAAACCAATCACATTTCCCTCACCCAGGTGAATTAAAGGTGTATATCATTCCAAGGGTTTAAGTGTTGCAACCAACAAAGGAAAAAATGGATAATAACAAATTGGTACTATTCTTGCGCGCAGGCGAAAGCAAATGAAACAAGATATTAAAAGTAAATTAATACAAATAAGTCAAACAAGTATAGCGCACAGTTTGGCGAGTTGTGGTTGTTATTTCTTTATTTCTTTTTTTTTTTTTCATCCGTAAGCCAAGCCATGACACTAAACACTCCACAACACATAATATGACAAAATATGTAGTTTCAAGAAATACTTCCGGTAACATCAGACTGGACACTGGACACTGGACACGGCTAATTCAATGTTGTACCCAATTCTTATCTCCCGGGGATAAGATTCTTTGTGTATTGTATTTGCATTATAACGTGGTATTCACATGTAAATGATATGGAAATTCCTGAAACAAAACCTTTTATTCCCAAAGGGTTTGAATTGGGTACAACACTGAGTTAGCCGAATAGGTCTATTTTACGATCTCCTTACCACAGTGAAATCTCCACTTTCCGCTGCCTCTATTGCATTCTGAGCGATGTAATTTCTTAAAATAAATCTAAAGAGGAAATACACAACAGTTAAGACTGATAAGATACCTTTAACATTTATCTCAAAGCCCCGATTACAAAAGTTTCTACGACCTCAGGAACACCTACTCTGGGTATGTAGTTCAACATTCCCCAACTAAGAAAACCTGGATCATAATACTTCTTCTCTTGTACATTTATTTTTGGTAAATGATATATACTCACTGACTGAGTAGGAGGGCCGGACGGGAAAATATTTGGCTCTGGTCAGGAGGCACGGACCCGGCCCGATCTAACTCATTCAATAAGCAATTTATCATATGACCGTTGTGTATTTGAATTTTTCTGACAAAGCGAGTCCGCATCGCTCATTACGCTTTTCGAGTAGGGCCGTACACGTTTTTCCGACCCTATCACTTGACGCGTACGGCCCTCATACGAGGCTTTTTTCATATGGTTTTCCAACGAAATTGCTTGCGGGGTCGTCCGGGTAATATGATAACAGGATAAAATACATGAGTTTAGTAGACAGTCAGGCCGGGCGGGGTATAACCTGCCAATCCCTCCGTAACCTCTTCTCCTGTGACTCAGGGGTTCTTTGGTCACTCTGAGAGTCAATAAACTAAGATAGCGTTTAAAAAGAGGGCATCACGAAACCGCATTTTCAGTGTCTTCCAACAAAACCGCTCCGTTGAGACCAGCACAAATTGAAGAAGCTAGCTAAATCTTTAGTCTAAACTCTAACTGGAGTCTGGAGAGAAACCACTCTGCCATTAAGTGATTAGATCAACGAATATATACCTGGTAATATACACAAACATATATATCCCCAAAACATTAACGTACCTTGGATTGTTGGAGTTCATTACCCTGATTCGTTCGTTATTAACCTATGTAAGGAAAAAAAAGTCAATAGTGACGAGAATAGTCAACCTACCTCTGTGTAATCCATACAATAATATATTAATCTGAAAGGCACGAAGTGGACTAATTAGTCTGCCTTAACAAAATAGTTATAAAAACAACAGAATGCTTATTTCATAGTCCAAAAGCCTCGATTCCAAGTTCAATTCCTTTCCAGCACCTTGCTACTCAGGGTCTCTCGTTCAGGCGCCTCACGTGACTCCCAAGACCTAAAAGAGGAAAGAGCCTAATAACGACATTGTACAGTTACCTGATCTGAATTCTGCTGCCCATCGAACTCCTTATCAAGGCGAACTCTGGAGAAAAACAAAGATGTAATTATGATAACAATGGCTGCTTGACAAAACAAGCGGCGTGGGCGCTGAATCACTGCTTGCAGTCCCAGTTGGCAGTATATATAATCGCTATCAGCCCCGCCAATGCAAACTTACTTATATTCTCGGATCCATTCTTTCCATAACTTTCTGTCGTTTTCCTCTTTTTCTTCTTGAGTTAACATCTGAGAAAAGTCAATTCAGTTAGTTAAGCCCCCTTCGAGACTATAATAGAAGAACTTGTTATTTTTTTTTAAAGTCAGCCCAGTGTAATTTGTTTAGTGTTCCCTGTTGTATGATGACAATGTCAATCATGGGAAAATGTGCAAATCCTTAGTATTAGACATACACCACAGGGCACCCACTAGTATTGCATTACACTCCCAACATTTTCCCTCCTGGATGGCTTGCTATTCCACTGCAGGTTCTCTCAAACTTATTTCTCCGTTATCCAGTTTTTTTTTGTACCAAAACAAAGCAAAAGAAAGCAAACATCTACCCTGCCGGAAGCCGGGGATCACATGAGTGGGGTGGGGACTACTAACATTCGCCATTTTTGGCTGTATAAAAGAGACTTACAAACACAATGTTTTGAATGTAGAACCTCAGAATTAAATCAAAGACTTTTAAGTGTGAAATGCTTACACGTCCCAAAGAATACGTATTAAGGACCAACCTTAAGTTTCCGCACTTTTTCCTTGCGTTCTTGGTCATCTTTTCGATGCTTTTCAGCTTCCATTTGTAACTGAGATATCACATTTGGACTTGACTGCCAAACCTCACGAGACATTTCCATCAGTTGACTGAAAATCAATACAACGAACAAGTTAGTAAGAGGGAGAGTGAGTGGCTTTCAATTGCGTGTGGAACGTTTTTTCGTTTTGGCTTTCGGACGCTATTTTTGCTTTACTGAATGACTACCTTTCTCAACCAATCAGAAACAACGGACCCAGCGAGTGTTTATCAGAGCGAAAACGTTAGCTTGTTCCAGGCGTTCAGATAGTAGATCGCGGTTGAAAAATTGACGAGGAAAAAACAACCGAGGGGAGACTAGTCCTAGTCTCTCCTCGATTTTCCCCTAGTTTTCCCCGCGTAGGTTTTTACTCGGCGCTCCTTAACGCCTGGAACAGGCTACGAAAGCGTCCACTCTCGAATCCCTTTGCAGTAGCTCATTCATCAATTATTCAAAAATCAAAATTTAAAACAAAAATTAACAAAATTTTTTATCCTATTCAAAAATTATACTTGCAAGTTTCAGACGCTGCGTTTTTTCCCGGAAAATTAAAAGCACTGAGAACTGCATGTTGGCTGCTCAGACTTCTCACCTGATGTGTGACGTGGTTGAGGCTTGATTTTGATGGGCTCACAAACGCCTCGACAAAACAAATCATTCGCCAATACTTAAACCATCGCTTTATTCATGATATTGTTAAGGACTATAAAAAGACTGACCTCCATTCTACAAAGTTTGATGTGGTTTTTATCATCCCTTGAAGTGAGACGCACTGAGATACCAAATATTCTACCACGTCTTCATCACTAAGAAAAAGGACGAGAACTACATTGAAAATGAACTGTTAACAAGATCACTACAACAGTAATGATGTCAAGGTACAATTAAACAGGATCTAACAACGCTGGTCCAACACTGATCAAACATTGTTGCATAGAGGTGAAATTGTTTCAATCCTGATCCAACACCAAAAACATTCAACACCTTCCCACATCATCGAACACCAATTAAAAAGGTCCAACGGTGTTAGATGAAGTTGGAGCAGTCATATGTTCCATAAATCTATATTTTTCTAACAAAACGATGATTTGAGCCTAACAACAATCAATCCATCACCCAAAATGCCATTGTTTTTCGTGATATGTACTTTCAGTCATTAAATCTGCGACTATAAAAAGCTAGAATTAATTTCCAAACTGACAAGGCTGTTTTCTACGCGAAAGTGGACAACAGACTTCTTTGTTTAAGGACTGAAATATGAAACACTTCCGGTTGGTTGTAGGAGATAGCGCTCCCGGGAAAACTTGCATGATAATTCACAGACAGAAAAATTAGACTGCAAAAGGAAAAACAAACACGGAGGAAAGGAAAAGCTCTAACCCGCTTTCTGTTGAAGTGCAACTTGATGGTGATACTCGGCAAAGACATCTGAAGGTGTTTGTGAAGTCTGCCCCGGTTTGTTCCATGGTATCAAAAAGAGATGTGATAACATTCCTAAGAACAAGATGCTTATTACTTTAACTAAAACAAGAAATGTATGTCTTTCTTTCTCATCGGCAGTAAGTCAAGTCTGGGTAAAAATTGCAAAATTGTTTCAAACTAACAAAGACTACGTGAAGCGTTTTAAACTACTGATTAGGCTTAATACAGGCTGCCTAAGCCCGTGTAAGAAGATGCTTGAAAAGGATGGGAGAAAAAAAACAAGTCAGGTGCCCTACACGCCCTCGCACGCTCGATTCTCCACCTTCCTCCTTCCCTTTGGTAAATAGTAAATGTCTTGTTTACCGTGGAATTGCATTAGCTGAACCCCAATCGTCACTCCGTCAGGAGGAAACCTTCTGGCTACCGACATGTACAAGCGCCGCCGAGGAATGGTCCAGTTCTTGCCATCTCGCCAGAACTGGACAAGGCTCAGAATTACCAACAGACAAATCCAGCTAGTGGTCAGAGCGGTACAGCAAGTCTAAACACTCGGCCATACTGCCCCCTGCTCCCGGTCCCCAGTCCCCGGCCCTTCCCTTCTCATTCGAGGGTCAGGGTGGGAATATGTGCCTATGTTTCAGTGATTATAAATAAAACAATCGGCGGGAATTCAGTTGAAATGTTGTCTTCTTCACAGAGATCGCTTCGGTGGCTTTTCGATAAAGATTCCCATTTACTTACTTGTCCGTTGGGAGTTCTTTCTTTACCAGGCCCAGCTGAAATTACAATAAAATGTGATAATGTCAACTGTTCCTGGACATATGAATCAAATAAATCATTCAAATAAGAAACTACTACGACTCACTTTCAACCTCATCTTTGCAAGGAAACAGTTCTCAAACTCCACATGGAATCTGAAATAAAATCAGAATATCTATAGAAACTGGTCCTCTCACTAGCAGGTTCTCTCGAGATAAAGCGAAGGGAGAATACGCGTCTCAAGTCAAGAGCTTGCCTACTCTCTGACCGTCGCACGTACTTCTGCAGCCTTGACGAGTCTATTTGCAGATCTTTGTGCTGAAGACGCAGCAAACCGTCCGTATTTAATTTGCCAGTGCCTGTGTTTGTCAAAATAAAAAAGAAAGCTTGGATGCGTAAACAAAACGAAGAACATTCCGTATTCTCCTTATTGGTGTCTCATGGTCTCGTTCTTTTGTTACCATTTCGGTTTTTCATAAGTCGGCAAAATCTTGGAAACGGGAACCTTGTCCTTCTACTCATTTACTGACATCAAATTAAAAACGCGCTATTTCAAGTACAAGTTTGTCAATTTATCGGTCAAAGCTTAACTTTTTCTTTCGTTTTTTTTTTTTATTCCCTTTCACTATTAGCTTATCCAAAAACAAAAGGAATTAAAACCAAATTTGTACCAAGGATAAAATTAAACCACATCATACTGTATGTACCGATATACCTACAGTTCTTCTAAAGAAGAGATGGATTCTTGTAGAGGCACTGCATCTTGAATGGCTTCCGCTAACTTCAGCAAATTCCACTTGAACAGCTCGGGTTGGTTCTTGAATGAATTCCTTCGTCTAGCGTCTAAAACCAGCGCAATAGTTTTTTAAAGTGAAAAATAAACGATTCTGTTCTCAGTACACAACTGACTAATATTAAATGGACAGGAAATACGCGAGTTGATATGCCATTAGTCAAATGTTAACCAGAATACTGACAGGTCTAGTAGTACCCATTGAAATAATGAACTACTGAAAGTTCAAGAGTTTTTAACCAAGTGATCAGTAAAACAAAAGGAAAATAGAAACAAAGTAGAAATGAGAAAAAAGAAAATACTTCCAAATGAGAGCAAAAGATTGGTGAAAATTTTCTTTCATTTATTTCATAGTGTCAAAACAAATAAAAACAACTTGACCCGCATGTTAGTGGATATTGACTGCAGTTAACTTGGTACTCACCCGATGACTGACTGAGATAATTAGGATCATAATAATCCAGAAATCCGTACGGCCCATAATCAATTGTGACACCAACGATACTCATGTTATCAGAATTAACAACCCTGCAAGGACATAAGAGAACACACGTGACTATGGTGTGTTTTGTTCGCATTGGTTTCATTACCTCAATTCTCACACACAGCAGAACTAGTTCCTTTGGTAGAGAGCTGGTCTGCAGAGCAGAAGGTCACGGGGCTGGGCTAACACTCGTCACACTACGCGTCTTAAAATAACTGTGCTACGCAGAAAAGTACTGCCTTTGCTAGCAAACGACTAAAACTCCACGCCGCTTAATAATAATAATAATCTTTATTGAGATGACTTTTTCACATAAAATATGGTTTTCAAAAAGGATCTCATAAAATTTAAAAAATAAATAAAAATAAAAAATACACACAATTCACAAAGACATTAAAAATCTAAAATATGTAAAAAGTATTAAAATGTACAAGATATTAACTCAAATTCATTTAAATTACAAATTACAAAAGATTACGTTTAAAAATTTTTAGATTCACGGATCGTCTGATTGCCTGGCTAAGGGAGTTAGAAGTTTGAGATGCAGCTTAGTTCTGGTATAATTATAATTATGTTGTTCTTGCTGTCTTATGAAGTTCATATCATGCTCAACAAGCATGGATGGCTAGTTTAAAATAGCGGTTCCATCTCCAGTAGGAGACCAAAAACAGTGTCCTCAATAATTACATAATTCGCACTTAACCCATTCGCTCCTGGAGATTTTGCCAAAAAAGGCGTTTTGAAGCTAGTCGAGTGGTTTTCTGGTCACTGTCGTGCTATAAAGAGCTAAAACTTACCACAAACCGGTTTACAGGTCGTACACTTCATGGCCTTCTGATCCAGATGCAAAATATCAGCTTGCGAAGTTCGGGCATGCGCAGAAAGCAAAATTTTGGGTTTAAAAGTGACACAGCAGTCTTGACTTTTACTTTTCGCTTTCTCTCCTCCCCTCTTTTTTCGCTTTTCTTGCCTCATTTTTTTTTTCTCTTGCTGGGCATTTAGTAGGCTTCATTTTGGTGGGATTAGTTTTTAGGAAAGCTTTTAGGATCTTAGGATTAGGTGAAAGGAAAGGTAGGTGAGCAATGAAACAAGATTTTCATGGAGATTTTCAGGTCAATGTTACATGGTTTTTTGCCTCTTTCTCCGGTGTCCTTGACTGAATTGTGCTCATTCTGGTATGGTTTGAAAGATCTCTTCACGCTGCACAAGTTAGCGGAAAAAGTTGTCCTTGACCGTTAAAACTGATGACGTCACAAAGGGTAGAAAGGACGTGGATCCGCACGGGCGGTTACGGGCGGTTCAGGGGCGAATGGGTTAATGTATTGGCAGTTGAATAAAGTTTGTTTTTCCCTGTCATATTAACTTCCGGGAACTTTTCTTGCCAACAGGGTATTTAGGACCTTCCCAAACCACGACGGCGGCGGCAAAGGGAAAAACAATACGTTTGGTGAGCAAACAGCCGCCTCTCAGTTGTTCTGTCCTGTTGGGAAGTCAATTAAAAGGCATCTTAACTGCCCCGATAAACTCTCCCCACGGGTCACTTGAAATCGAAGGTTGTACAAAATCACTTCGATTTGTTTCTTCGACGTTTTGTTCTAAAGATTTACGTCAGTGTGTTTTATTCATGAAAATACTTTCATTGTTGAGAAAATAACATCTCACATGGGCCGGTTTCTAAATTTAGCAAACTGAATACCTGATTAATAAGGGCGGTTTCGCAATACAGAAACAAGTAACTAATAACGCGGATAAAATCAAACGACGTTTCGGTATCACCGTGACGCCATTTTCAAGTTCATAAAGTGCCTGGTAGATTAACTTTAATTGCATATTTTATATTATGCCGTTAATCTTAACAGCAAATAATTATGACGGTTTATCTACCAGAAAACCTTTTGAACTTGAAAATGGCGTTAATTTTTAACTTAATATTAGCCTGACTAAGTTTCAGCTGCCTCCTCCGCTGGCAAAATCTCTCAATCTAAGTGAAATATCCGAGGAAGCATTGCGTAAGTAATCCACTTCCTTACCCATGGCAGAAGCCAACACATTGCCAATCAGCTGCCAGACGTGCTGTTAAAAGAACCACCTCCTTATAAAAAGAAAGGTAGCGTTCTTCCAAACTGTTATAATCTTTACAAGAAACCTGAATTAAAACGAAAAACAATAAAACAAATAAGTAACAAATCAGAAGTTCACTTAGGTCCACACTGTGAAAGAGGATACCAATACTAAATCTAAGAATGGATCTTTGGTGTACATTTTGTAGGAGTGTCTGGTTTTCACTGAGTGAAGGAAAAAAAAAAGAAATACAGAAAAGAAAGCCACAGAGATAACCCAATGATAAAAGACTAGTTACTATTAATAGACCGAAACTAAGGCAAACAAACTGAAATTAACATTAGCGAATTCCTCACTTTTGTCTGACTTTTGTCATTAAAATGAGAAAAATGACAAAATTCAGACAAAAATTGCAAATTAGTCACTCCGACGTCATTCGCGCGCTACGCTATAATAATGATGACAATCAATGACTATAAGGACTTTGCAAGAATGGACTTCCAGAAAATTGTCACGGGACTAGGAAGGGGATGGTACATTACAAACATTGCTATAATTGGGGCAAGAATGCCTTGGGTTGATTTGTAATTGTAATACACATCTCTACAAAAAGAAACTGATACTGAAAATGAGGAAAAGAAAAACTGCACATTTAATGTGGCACTGCCTTAGAATAAAAAATTAGTTTTCAAAAGGGAATTTTATTATAGGGGAGTCCCATCTTGCAAAAAATGATCCAGCAATAATGCACCTGAGTGCAATATATAATGTAATCATGTAATAAATTGCAGAAAAATTTCGATTCGATTAAATCATATATTGATTTACTATTTAGTAAGTGCGGCCAACTGAAAATTTATGTGTAGTACACCATAAGTTCTCACTAATTATGAAGCTCAGCACCACAACATTTATGGACCAACCCAAAATTGTAGTTGTTTTAGTATTAAAAACAAGACATTTCTTAAAACAAAAGCAATAATTTACTTGTGGGAAGAAATTATCAATTGTATAGTTCAGCAGCTGATGCAGGATGTCCAGTTGTCCAGCACTTGGACCTTGGTAGCCAGTCAGTGGATCCACTGTCTTAAAAATCTCAAATGAACCAAACCTAAACCAAAATAAAATAATAAATGACCTCAAGAAAAAGAGCAATATATAGTGAAAGAGAAATAAAAAAAGAAAAAGGCGTCGTCGAGTTTACTGACTTTATGCAGAGACATCCAAATTGAAGAGTGCAAATATTTTCACTACCGCATGTCTAACAGTGAGCTAATCATTGTAACAAATAAAAATGAGACTGCCTCCTCGCACAGCATATTTTCGTAACAAAGACAGTGTTTAAGGATTGAGGTGAAAGGCAGGGTGTAACTGCACTTACAGTGCTCGTATGAGTCTAATGAAAGTACCAAGTATCATATTCCATCAAGTGAGGTAACCAATGACTACTTTGGATACATTCTATCATTTCTAAATGCACAGGTATCCTAATATGGTGCTGTGACAAGTTAAAATGACAATAAAAATAAATTCAGGCTGCACAGCTAGTGCTACCTCCCTACCTTAGGAAAGTTGGAGCAATCCTAAGAACCAGGGAAGCTCTTTCTTTGGAAGCAGTTCCAGTGTAATTTTTATCTCTGTTGACCATAGTGTCTGATGTCACACAACAACCAGCTAAAATAAAGCGACATAACTGAAAAATTCTGCTAATGTAAATCAATGATAACAAATCCTTCCCTTTGAACACCTCTCAACATATATTACAGCCATGATGATATATCTGCAAGAATTTCAATTTTATGAATGTAATTTACAGTTTTATCGTGCACTTCAGTATGAGTCACTATATGTTACATAAAGGAACCATTAAATGCCGAAAGACTACAACAGATAATTTTCATCAGGAGTTTGGGGCCACTGGAATACTTTATAACCAGTAAGTCTTGTATACATGCGCACATGGTATCATGGTGTTGATTGTAACTAAACAGGATGGTTACGTAAGCCCATGAAAAGTAATCAGCCCATGTGCTAAAAACTGATGATGAAAATTTACATTTCTGCCTCTTTTCTCTCAAGTACTATACTATCGTTATAGTGGAGCTCCAGGCATGCACGAGGCGTGCAAGAGCAGAGAAAGTAGCTTATGAAAAATTGGTTATCTATCCATGCAAGAAATATTGGTGGTCACATGACCATACATTCACCTGTCTGTCACAATTTCTGGCTAGTGTTGGAGCCTGCAACCTAATATTGAACATCCATGGTCTGGTCATGCAATAGCCCATGTTCGATATATTAAAATTCTAACATGACTCTGAGACTTTCTGGGAAATGCGAAATAACAGAGTCATGAAAAATATGCAATGTAAAGTCACAGAGTCATGTTAGAATTTTATTACATCGAATGTGGGCTATTGACAGCTGTCCAAACTAGGTATCTACTTACCAGTATCACATGACCATATCATGGGCTCAGGTGTTGACCCTTCAGGGTTATGTGTTTTTTTTAAGAAATCTGCTGACAAGTAGCTAGTTTTCATCTGATCTGAGGCTCAACTCCTAGTGCATTTCTTTTGCAATATGGTTATTGTTTGAAGTAAACTATCAGTTCATTAAGGGGAGCTTCACCTTTAACCTTTGCTAAATCTTTTATATATTATACAGGGTAAAATAGATTAATAATATTTGAACAACCGTAAGCCCCACCCCCTCTACACTTGATCAACCTCCACTGATAGCAAGATATTTGATAATTCTTATCACCACAAACATAAATCTTAAATATACAGTTTCAAACAGATGTTTAAAGAATTTTTACCTCTAGTTGTTGGTATTCCCAGATGATACATGGCCTGTCATTTGACAACATATAATCATAAAAAAAAACAAAATTAAGCTAAATTAAAGAAATTTAATTTTCAAATTCTTTCTCTCTGACAGCAAGGGACATTATTTTCATCACAGCAATTTAACAAAACAGATAAATAGGTCAAGTGGGCATCCACTCTCCATACCTCACTACACAAAAGTTCTCGAATAGAAGACCTTAATACTTTGCGTCCATCTCTGTGATTAGAGAACGGGGTCAGACCAGCTCCTTTCAGCTGAATCTCCCATCGTTCACCTTTGCTGTTGATCACTTCACCAAGATACCTGTAGAAAGGATAATAAAAGAACTTTGTTCCACAGGAAATGACTATAATGAACCTTAGCCATTTTCTTGCAGTTTCTCTAAGACAAACCTGTAATGATGTGACACGATTAAGACACTGGCTGGCATCCATTGGTGTTTGCTTGATACAAGTTTCACTAGGGGCGTAGCCAGCCCATAGACCTGCAGGCTATGGGCTACAAATTTCTGTTTTGATCACTCTACCCCTTGTAATAAATTATGCATTGTTGGGGTGAGCTAAAAAGCTTAAGAGCTCAAAGTGTTGGTGAGGTCAGTGCGTACTAGTCATGCATGCAATTTTCATGATATGTGGAAATGAAAGTCAGCCAGGCCTACAACTAGTCAAAAAGCTGCCTACACCCCTGGTCACTACATAACAGTATACTTAATTAACCCATGCATTCAAACCATCTTTAACAAATCACTAGAATACTTGAGAAATCAAACACCAAGAAACACTTATTTTAATACGAGCATCTTTTCCCAATCATATACAGTTATCAAGCCCTGAATTAGCCTTCTACATAGTCCTTCTTTGTTCGTCATGTGTTCCTGCCCCATTTTACGGTGAACAACAAACGCAGACTGTAGACTGGCAGGGAAAGGAGGTAAACAGCTTTAACAGACTCCCTATCTCTAAACTCCAGTTTAGTTTAGGGATAGGGAATGTGTTAGAGCATATCACAACAATGTTTACCTCCTTTACCTGCCAGTCGGCAAGTCTGCCGTCTGTGTTTGTCGCAGACAGCCAAATTATATGGTGGGTAATGGGTTGTATGTTGAATAGGGGTTCTCTAATCTTGCTGAAAGCCAGGTCCACATAGGGTAGGGTAAGTCAGTTAAGGGGTAAAAATGTCTATCATCATTTATAGGGGTTAATGATTTACAGAATCCCCATGGTAACTAAAGAAGTTGAAAAATCATAGGCAGCTTACATAGCAGCCCCATCTCCCAGTTGTCCAGAGAAATATCCAGCCTGGTGCCCGCAATAGCAATGGGCTGCGGTTTTAGAGCCAAGCAGCAACCTATTTCCACTCATACACTGCACAAATTCAGGCCTGGAAACCTCTGATAGTGGTAAATCCAACAGAGACATGGCTGGAAGAGAACAAGCCACCAGACGAGGATTTGTGACTGGTGTTGGTTCAACAAGTGAGTAGCAAGCTCCCTTGACTTGCCTGATGACATTTTTGGTCTCCTTGTCGATTGGGAGGGAGCGAAGCGCCAAATTGTCGAATTTCAAAGTCTCTAGAGTTGCCATAAGTCCACGGCGCGACATGTATGTGACATATATTTCGTATAGAGAGCCCTTGGAAGAACGACCTAGGAGCCCCGAGGACCCAGCTGATGTTTTTGTCTCACTCGACGGTAATCTCGTAACCAGAGTCTTCTGGCTTTTTGGTCAGCGGGTCAACGCCAGGGAAGGGTAGGTACTTCATATATGATTATTATTATGTACCTAAACATAATTATTATATCTTACTATATATTATTATTATTACACTATAAACACCTATACCCCTATACAAAACCATATACCCCTATATACCCCATACAACACCATATACCCCTATATACCCCTATACAACACCATATACCCCTATATACCCCTATTACACACCATATACCCCTATACAACACTATATGCCCCTATATACCCCTATACAACACCATATACCCCTATATACCCCTATTACACACCATATACCCCTATACAACACTATATGCCCCTATATACCCCTATACAACACCATATACCCCTTTATATACCCCTATTACACACCATATACCCCTATACAACACTATATGCCCCTTATATACCCTTTATACAATACCATATATCCCTTTATATACCCTATACAACATTATATACCCCTTTATATACCCTTTATACAACGCCATATACCCCATACAACACCATATACCCCTATATACCCCATACAACACCATATACCCCTATATACCCCTATACAACACCATATACCCCTATACAACACCATATACCCATATACAACACCATATACCCCCATACATCACCATACACCCCTTTACATCGCCATATACCCCTATACAACACCATATACCCATATACAACACCATATACCCCTATATAACACCATACACCCCTATACATTGCCATATACCCATATACAACACCATATACCCCCATACATCACCATACACCCCTTTACATCGCCATATACCCCTATACAACACCGTATACCCATATACAACACCATATACCCCTATACATCACCATACACCCCTATACATCACCATACACCCCTGTACATCGCCATATATATACCCCTATACAACACCATATACCCATATACAACACCATGTACTCCTATACATCACCATACACCCCAGCACATCACCATATATCCCTATACATCACCATACACCCCTATACATCACCACACACCCCTATACATCGCCATATACCCCTATACAACACTATATACCCCTATACAACACCATATACCCATATACAACACCATGTACTCCTATACATCACCATACACCCCAGCACATCACCATACATCCCTATACATCACCATATATCACAACACCATATACTCCTATACATCACCATACACCCCTATACATCACCATACACCCCTGTACATCGCCATATACCCCTATACAACACCATATACCCATATACAACACCATGTACTCCTATACATCACCATACACCCCAGCACATCACCATATACCCATATACAACACCATATACTCCTATACATCACCATACACCCCTATACATCACCATACACCCCTGTACATCGCCATATACCCCTATACAACACCATATACCCATATACAACACCATGTACTCCTATACATCACCATACACCCCAGCACATCACCATATACCCATATACAACACCATACACCCCCATAAATCACCATACACCCCTTTACATCGCCATATACCCCTATACAACACTATATACTCATATACATCCCCATACACCCCTATACATTCCCATACACCCCTATACATCACCATACACCCCTATACAACACCATACATCCCTATACATCCTCATACGCCCAATATATTCCCATTCACCCCTATATATCACCATACACCCCTATACAACACCATACATCCCTATACATCCCCATACACCCCTCTACGTCCCCATACACCCCTATAAATTCCCATACGCGTCTTTAAACATCACCATACAACCCTATATAGTACTTTTATGTGTGTCATTGTCCCATTTTATTTCTAGATGCCTTACATTCAGCAAAGCATATATAGCATTAATTCTTGTCAAAGCTCGCCACTAGTGGTGTGCCTGCATAGCATGGTTGCCCCCGTGGTGGTATAGCTGTCTGCAAAAAGTCCTTTAATTGCTTAAGTTCCAAAAAGATGGTGGCTTAAAAAGCTCAATCTAACATCACGTCGCAGTCACGCAACGGCAAAGTAAAGTCGTAGTGTTTTGCTAATCCAAGCATATTCTTATTGTTTTGGGGGCATTCTCGTTGGCTTTGTTTTCGTCGTTTCTTGGTTCGAAGAGTAAGCCGGCCGACTTGTGCCGTTATGGGACTGGGGGGTGGAGGGGGGGAGGGGGCGGTGAGATTAAACATGGAATGAAGCGAGTGCAAATGCGTCTGATTTCCGCAGTTCCTCCGCAATTCGGCTACTAGTTCCAAGGTCAGTAGAGAAAACATTATTTATTTAATTCATCTATTCATTTATTTTCATTATTGGTATATGACCTTCAAATTTCAAGTTCATCAATAAAAAACGATATTGAATTATTATATGTACTGGATGGAGATACCATACTCTGTTGAGCTTTTCACTGAAAATCTAATTCACAAATAGCAGATAGGTATATTTGCTAAATACATTGCAATTATTGTCGGTAACTAAAATTTATTTAGTATATATCCACTCAGGCTTGGTGTTTTTGGGCAGTCTGATTGGTTGATAGTTATCTCCTAGGCCAAGCTCTTTCACAGTATATAATCAACAAAAGCATAAATAAACTTCAGACATTCATTAATAATTCATTAAAAACAAAACAAAACAAAGAAATTTTTGTTTGTAAAATGAGTGTCTTTATGTCTGATAAAAAAAAAAAGGCTAACCTTTACGTTCAATTGTTAGGCCATAATAACCACAAATCTAAATATATTTGTGCAAAAATGAGTTCATCTATAAAATTAGCGGAGAATTTGAAGCCATTCAAAGCAACTCGCAATTCGCAATTGTGTATTACCAGGTGTAAAACCTCTCGGCTTCACAAATTTTTTAAACCTGATTATACACTCATGCACATTTTTTTAAACATGCAGTGCACCTTTCCCTCAATTCGCCTATGATCTCTGACCCGAGGTTAAATTTGTAACCCTGTTCCTTTTCCTTGTTCAAAAGCTCAACAATGACTATGTTCTGACAAATGTGCGATTTTTGCCGCTACTTGAGCTGTACTTTTTCGTTCAATCGTTAAAGACATTTCCTTAACCTTGTCCGATTCTGCAACAAAGTTGTACAGCGTTGAAAAGTTTGATGAATTTCTTGGAAGCTCTCTAATGAAGAGAATTTCTTTACAAACTACTAGACACAATGTTTCTAGCAGTCTCTAAGGTCCCGAGGTCACTGGAGCTTTCTGTCTTTCCATAAACTCTTTTCCTCGTTGTCTCTTGTAGGTTGAAATGGTAGCTCTCCTTCTCTTTCTTCCTGTGCCTGGTGAAGCGGAAACACCGCCAATTTGAAAGATATTTCCACAGTTGTAACATTTGCATGACTCGGTACACCCGAGTCCTTCGGCAACGCATGGACATTTTGTTTTTCTTTTTCCATCTCTGCACGATACACGACCTTTATCTTCTTTGTTTAAGGTATTACCACATGTACATCCGCGTTTGCGTTTGCGTGTTTCGCCTAATTGCCTCTCTCCCTCAAAGGCAGCATTATTTTTGTTCTTACAATTGAAGCAGCGACATTTTCTTGAGCACGCTTGACTTTTTCTGTTACAAGGACCGTTTAGAAGATGTGCAAGCCATTTTGGAAGGGTCTTTAACATTCTTGCCACAGGTACATCTGGTTTTAGTGTCATTTCCTTCCGTTTCATCATTCGAATTCAGAAATTCTGGAAACATACCAGAGAAAAAATACAGTGTAAGTAAAACCTCTCAAAGGAATGGTAACCCTCGTTGTTATCATCATCATCATCATCATCATCATGATTAATTATTATCATTACAATTATTATTATCCTATGGACTAGTTCATTTTTAAGATATCCACGTTTCAAATGATAGATACTCGTTTTTTTCTTCATCTGTAAATAAGAGAGTATCTTCTTTGATATTTATGATTGAGTGATTGCCAATCCAATAGGTAGTAACGAGTTCGGAGAGCATGGGATGGCGCAGTAGCTCGCAGTAGTAAAAGCGCTCGCCTCCCACCAGTGTGGCCCGGTTTTAAATCCCGGCGTCGACGCCATATGTGGTTGAGTTTGTTGTTCTTCCTCTCCTTTGCTCCGAGAGTTTTTTTTTTGCCGGTAGCATTTCCAAATCCCAATTCGATCAGGAATCAGGTAGAAGAAGAACCACTTTGTGGATGTGCTACCTCTAAATCGTTATTTATTTCTTTATATATTTATTTGCTTATTTAGAAGACCTTTATAAACACACACGGGCAGGAAAACGTACAAATGCCAATAACAAAATCATCCAAGCAAACGTGCTACACTTAAACTAGGCTTAAGACGGAATCCATCGGGAAATTGAGTAATTTTGATTTTCAGTGAACAAAAACCTTGTACCAGAACAATTTAAATAATATCGCATTCTTTTTCACATATTTCAAGGGCTATGGATATATAAACAGTTATCTGTAATGACACCAAAGACTATTTCTGATGGGAGCCCGAGAAAATAAATGTCAAATTTCACGAGAACTGTGAAAACACAGGTAAAGTTCTGAAAATTTCACGTGTAAGGTGTCATTTTGTGAAATTTGACATTTATTTTCTCTGGCTCTCATGAGACATTTTCTTTTCACATTCTTTGGTGTTACAGATAACTAATTACATCCATAGCCCTTGAAAATATAAAAAAAGAATGCGATGTTGTTTGAATTATTCTGGTATTTTTGTACAATGAAAATTTAAATTACTCAATTTCCTGGTGGATTCCGTCTTAATGCCTTATGCATGCTTATTTACCTTTTGTAGCGTCATAATGCCCTGGACCTGAATGGTCGTACGCCAGATACGTAGGTACAGCAGTGATGAAATGTTTTGGTAAAAATGGAATGGATGGGACATTAGGCAAAGCTGTAATTACAATTATCGGGACACGGAGGAGATTAGCACATGCCTTAGTACAGATGTCGCCAATGTCACTTGCGAAATGGCCATCAGTTTTAAAACGTTCAATTTCCCGTACATTTGACGAACAGGACATCCACTCCCTGTATTCATCGAGATTTTCAGTGACTTCACGCACGAAAAGTAGTCTGAGGTTTTCCGTGTCACGTTCCTCGTTGATTCCAATCCCCAGTGAGGAAATATGCTGTAGATTTTGCAAATCCGAACGTTGCAAGTGTTTTTTTAGCTGCCGGGCTGTTGCTCTGAAGAAGCAGTTTCCGTCTTTGTTAATTGGGTCCAACTGAAGATTAAATCCTGTGAGATTTCTTAACAGGTTATCTTTGTGCTGTGGGGTCAAATTTAATTCCATAACGTTTAACTTTGACTCCTGTTCATAAAGGTTACCTGCCGGTAAGTTTATCTTCCAGAGAAGACCAATCAAATCTATTGTTTTGTTGTTACATTTTTTAGTCCAACTGGTGATAAATTCTTGTATGTGCAGCGCTCGTTCCAAAATGTAGTTCAAGACGGAATCGTTTTCCAGTTCTTCCACAGTCTTAACTGTGACGAAAACGGACGATGTCCCTGGCATTCTACTAGCCTTACTGCTATTTTCAGAGACAGTTCCAGATATTGAACCCGGTAATGACGTTGACGTAGAATCAACAGCCGTCATGTGAGACTGAAGATAAGGGGTCGCTTGGTTTAAAGACTCTAAAGGCTCTAATTCAATTGGCGTGATCGGAATTGTTCTCTTATTGAGGGTTGTTTTTAATCTTCGTTTGCAATTCCATGCATACAAAGCACACGCCATTACCGCTACCCCCAACTCAGGTCCAATTTTGGATACTCCGCACAGTAATGATCGGTTAAGATGTCTGTGAGGTCGCTCATTTATTTCAGTCCCACATCCAACAGGTATTTCCGAGAGACATCCTTTTTTTATATGCTTGCGCAAATTTTCAATTTGAAGAAGGGTTTCCGTTTTCAGCTTTTCTCTCCAAACAAATAGAAGACGTTCAAGATTTGATTCTATTTCATCAGGACAAGGTGTGCTCATTGTTCTCTCGTTACCAAGGTCTCCATTTTGACGGAAAATTAAAGAAAATTCATTAGCAAATTGTTTACTGTAATCTTCGCTTTTGGGTGCCGTTTGTACAACTCTCATACACGCGTGAAATAAGTCTAGCCGAACCTTTATCCCCGGGAATATTTGTCCATATAGGTGCATCACGTGGCAACAGTCATCCACTATTATCATTTTTAAGTTAGTGCTTGCCTTATATCAAGCCTCTCTTTGAGTTCTTTAAGTGAGTCGATAATTTCGGACGAAGAAGTCGTCTTCGTAAACTTCCATATCATAACTTCTCCGTTTTCGTTCACCCCCAAGAAGACGTTTTTAAACTGGCCTACAAACTTGCCGTCCTCGCGGGTTACCCCGATATGTTTACTCGTTCTAAAGGTGTGGTCACAGGACAGAATCTCCCCTGTGTGTTTCTGCATGTTATTCTCATAACGTTTTTTGTTCCGCTCAAACTGCATGAGAAACAAATCCATTAGTTTATCGTTGCTTGGATAGGCAATGAAAGGAATACTCTCAAACTCCTTTACAGATAACTCTTTGCTGTCCGGTTTATTACGCATGTACTGTCTGTAATTCATTGATGCAATGCCTTCAGATAATTCCATGAAGTTTTGTCCTTGATAAATACCAGTTATTAAATAATCATAAAGACGCAGCGTAAAACCGCTTCTCTGCTGCATTATAAGAGGAAATCCCTTAACAACACTTTCAGGGAGAGCGCCTAACACATCGTTTGATGCGGACAAATACCGATGTCCAATCATCACGGTTTCTGGCAAACTTTCACTGCATTCATAGAACGCCTGCACCAGAATAACATTTCCGTTGAAGTCGTAAATCAATCTTGGGTTTCTTGGACTTGTGTTGGAGGAGTCAGGAAGATCGGTCCACTGTCCGACTTTCAGAGGACAGCCATGAATAGGACATAAAATAGTCAAACCTTAATGTCTTATTGGACACCAGATAAATAATTTTGGTATTAATTTTGACATAGCGTGTGGCCCTTCAACAATTTGATCAAACCTTCCATTTTGCGCTGTACAATCAAACTCTCTTAAGACATCCCGCAGATATTGTCCTGCTTCTTTTCCAAGAAGAACACAGATGATTGTTTTAAATCCCAAAACAAAGAATAAGCAAGAAACAATGATTAAATTTCTCATTATGTCCCCTTGATGTCGAACATCTAACTGTCGCTGGGTGGCATCGATCTTGGTAATATACGGTTCAGCCGGGATCAAAGTGCTACTAAGCTTGTGCAATTTATTTCGCAACGTTTTACTTAGTTATATTACTCCACGAGCCATAGTTCATGTGACCTACCAAATTAAGCCGTTTAATGCATGTCCATGAAAGTCAGGAAGTACATTCAATATACCTTAGTAAAGTGTGAGCATTTTTTTTGTTCATTTTTGTTTTTGTTTGGCATCGCGGGTCGGGTATTATCCAATAAAAAGCTAAGAAAACTGGTACCCTTTTTAAGGCCCAAAGCCGAAAAATGACACCCTATTCAAGGAAAAAACAAACATGTGGCTTGAAGAGGCGTTACGTGTATTTACCCGCTTAACGTCTATTAAACCTCTGTTGCAAAATCAAAACCGTTCGTTTAGGCGCGCATTTTCCCACTCCAGTATTAGATAATGCAATTAACCTACCCTATCTAAGGACCACACCAGGGACACAGAAACAAAAGGGTCAAGAAAGATACCCTATTTAAGGACCGAGAACTTCAAAAACCATACTCTATTGCGCGGCACGTACCTATATAGCCCATATATGGGAGTACCCCAGGGAATAGATACTGTTATTCAAAACCCATACGTTAATCCTTCCAAGAACTTCGCGTACAGAGGTGTATGGTGATGTATAGGGGTGTATGGTTATGTGTGGAGTGTATGGTTATGTATAGGGGAGTATGGTGATGTATTGGGGTGTATGGTTATGTATGGAGGTGTATGGTGATGTATAGGGGTGTATGGTGATGTATAGTGGTGTATAGTGATGTATAGGAGTGTATGGGAATGTGTAGGGGAGTATGGTGATTTATAGGGGTGTATGGGGATGTATAGGAATATATGGTGTTGTATAGGGGTGTATGGTTACGTATGGAGCTGTATGGTGATGTATAGGGGTGTATGGTTGTGTATGGAGGTGTATGGTGATTTATAGGGGTGTATGGTGATGTATAGGGATGTATGGTGATGTATAGAGGTGTATGGTGATGTATAGGGATGTATGGTGATGTATAAGGGTGTATGGTTATGTATGGAGGTATATGGAGATGTATAGGGGTGTATGGTGATTTATAGGGGTGTATGGTGATGTATAGGGGTGTATGGTTATGTATGAGGGTGTATGGTGATGTATAGGGATGTATGGTGATATATAGAGGTGTATGGTGATGTATAGGGGTGTATGGTGATGTTTTGGGATGTATGGTGATGTGTAGGGATGTATAGTGATGTGTAGGGGTGTATGATGATGTATAGTAGTGTATCGGAATGTATAGAGATGTATGGTGATGTATAAGGGTGTATAGGGTGTATGGTTATGTATGGAGGTGTATGGTGATGTATAGGGGTGTATGGTGATGTATGGGGATGTATGGTGGTGTATAGTGGTGTATGGAGATGTATAGGAATATATGGTGTTGTATGTGGGTGTATGGTGCTGTATAGGGGTGTATGGTTATGTATGGGGGTGTATGGTGATATATAGCGGTGTATGGGGGTGTACGGTGAGGTATATGGATGTATGGTGATGTATAGGGGAGTATGGTGATGTATGGGGGTGTATCGTGATATCTAGGGATGTATGGTGATTTGTAGGGGTGTATGGTTATGTATGGGGATGTATGGTGATGTATAGGGCTGTATGGTGATGTATAGGAGTGTATGGTTATGTATGGGTGGTGTATGGTAATGTATAGGGGTGTATGGTGATGTATAGGGACGTATGGTGATGTGTAGGCGTGTATGGTGATGTATAGTAGTGTATGGGAATGTATAGGGATGTATGGTGATG
This sequence comes from Porites lobata, assembly GCA_942486035.1. Classification (NCBI taxonomy): domain Eukaryota; kingdom Metazoa; phylum Cnidaria; class Anthozoa; order Scleractinia; family Poritidae; genus Porites; species Porites lobata. Next base: position 562,313 of record CALNXK010000133.1, read on the forward strand.
AATAAGGGTGTATGGTTATGTATGGAGGTGAATGGTAATGTATAGGGATGTATGCTGATGTATAGGGGTGTATGGTGATGTATAGGGGTGTATGGTGATGTATAGGGGTGTATCGTAATGTATAGGGATGTATGGTGATGTATACGGGTGTATGGTGATGTATAGGGGTGTATGGTGATGTATAGGGATGTATGGTGATGTGTAGGGGTGTATGGTGATGTATAGTAGTGTATGGGAATGTATAGGGATGTATGGTGATGTATAAGGGTGTATGGTTATGTATGGAGGTGTATGGAGATGTATAGGGGTCTATGGTGATGTATAGGGGTATATAGGGGTATATGGTGTTGTTATATATTATATATATAGGGGTATATGGTGATGTATAGGGGTATATGGGGGGTATATGGTGTTATATATAGGGGTATATAGGGGCATATAGTGTTTGTATAGGGGTATATGGTGTTGTATAAAGGGTATATAAGGGGTATATGGTGTTGTATGGGGTATATAGGGGTATATAGTGTTGTATATAGGGTATATAAAGGGTATATAGTGTTGTATAGGGGATATAGGGTATATAATTATTTGTATAGGGGTATATAAGGGTATATAGTGATATATAAGGGGTATATAAGGACATATAGTGTTGTATAGGGGTATATATGGTGTAATAATAGGGGTATATAGGGGTATATGGTGTTGTATAAAGGGTATATAAGGGGTATATGGTGATGTATAGGGGTATATAGAGACATATAGTGTTGTATAGGGGTATATAATTGTGTAATAGGGTATATAGGGGTATATGGTGTTGTATAGGGGTATATAAATTATATATGGTGTTGTATAAATTATATAAAATTATATATATTTGTTATATAGGGGTATATAAAGGGTATATAATTGTTATATGGGGTATATAGGGGTATATAATTATTTATAAAGGTATATATAAGGGGTATATATAGTGTTGTATAGGGTATATAAAGGGTATATAATTGTTGTATAAAGGGGTATATAAGGGTATATAATTGTTGTATAGGGATATAAAGGGGTATATGGTGTTGTATAAAGGGGTATATAAGGGGTATATAGTGATGTATAAGGGTATATAAGGACATATAGTGTTGTATAGGGTATATAATTAATATATAATAATTATATATAAGGGTATAATATATATGGTGTTGTATAGGGGTATATAGGGTATATAGTGATGTATAGGGGTATATAGAGACATATAGTGTTGTATAAAGTATATAATTGTATAATAGGGGTATATATAAAGGTATATATGGTGTTGTATAGGGGTATATATAGGGGTATATGGTGTTGTATGGGGTATATAAGGTATATAGTGTTGTATAAAGGGTATATAAAGGGTATATAATTGTTGTATAGGGGTATATAAAGGGTATATAGTATTTGTATAAAGGGTATATAAAGGGTATATAGTGATGTATAAAGGGGTATATAAAGGACATATAGTGTTGTATAAGGGTATATAATTGTATAATAGGTATATATAGGGGTATATATGTGTTGTATAGGGGTATATAGGGGTATATGGTGCTGTATGGGGTATATAGGGGTATATGGTGTTGTATAGGGGTATATAGGGGTATATGGTGTTGTATGGGGTATATAGGGGTATATGGTGTTGTATGGGGTATATGGCGTTGTATAGGGGTATATAGGGGTATATGGTGTTGTATAGGGGTATATAGGGATATATGGTAATGTATAGGGGTATATAGGGGTATATAGGGGCATATAGTGTTGTATAGGGGTATATGGTGTGTAATAGGGGTATATAGGGGTATATGGTGTTGTATAGGGGTATAGGTGTTTATAGTGTAATAATAATAATATATAGTAAGATATAATAACTATGTTTAGGTACATAATAATAATCATATATGAAGTACCTACCCAGGGAAGACTCTGGGGACGACTGGGGACATCAATTAATTCGAAAATGTTTTTGATTGGTTATTTCTTTCCAAACTGAAGTTGACTACTACGTAAATTTCTGAGTTTTCATTCGCTGTTGTCCATGAGCAGAAGCTTGATTGGTTCCTGGTGGAAGGTAGTTTGCAATTGTAGATTGAAAATCGTTTACTAAACCGCTTGTCTGCTACACAGGCGTTTTTAGTGTCGGCAACGCTTCTCCCCATGAGGAGCGTTGCGCGACGACACTTAAAACGGCAGTGTAGCAGACTACTAAACTGCCAGTCTGGTCTTCAAAAGCCGACGTGTGAATGATGTATGTCATTTGAAATCAAGATGAACAAATTTAGCGCTAAATAACGTATATCAGCAAGAGAGAATGATTGAAGCTTTTCGCTCACTAATAAAGTGCTGGATGTCATCTGTCGTCGAATCACTCAATCAACAGCTGGTACAGAAAGCCAAAGAACTCAAGTTAACTCAAGTTACTTATCATTCTTGCCCCCGCAGGGATTTCGCCCGGAGGCGAAATCCCGAGGAGGCACCCTAGTAACTCGAGCGTATATTAAGGACAGTACTTACAGTTCAATTATACAGTCAGTATACTAGAAAAAATCTCGATTTGCTCGAACAGGGGCCGCGAGGAATCGGTAGGTAATGATGACGTTTCTATTGTTTGCGCCCGCAAGTACGAAATGGTTAGGATGACGTCAAACCCAAAAAATCCCGAAGGAACAGCTTACAATAGGCGGATTTTGTGACATTGTGCAGTCACACTTCGATACTCTTTTGCGTTACGTGTTATCAGTGACATTCTGTGGAAGCGTTGTTATGAAAGTTACGGACCAAAGACACTCGTTAAGCACAGATGAAGTTATAAGGTGCGTAGAACAGTGTATATTTTAACACTAAGTGAGTTTGCAAGACACGAGTTCACAAATCTTTGATTGGAAACCTTCAGCTGAACCTTGCCAGACACTCTTTCTCTCTCTTTGACCAGAATAAGACTCGGCCCAAAACAAGCAAGACGAGTGAATGATTCAACGGCTAGCTTATCACTAACAGAACGATGGACGATTACAGATATTCGCCTACCATCACATTCTGTGCTGACTTATTCCCTGCTCACAGATGTCCATCCGCTATAAAGTTTAAGACTAGAATGCTCAAGCGTGAATTGATCAAACGTCCTTTTATTTTCTAAGGCTTACTTTCTGGCAAATGAAATGAACTAAATGTAAAAAGTGAAATAGAAATAGCGAAAAATTAAACTTCTAATGAAATCTTTTCTTATAGTTTAGAATAAATTATTCTTGAAACTGAGAATGATTTTGTTTTGATCAAAGCTGTGTAAATCGAACCGGAAACTGTGCATGGAACCTCGCGTTTATTTCCTGTCTTTATCTCACTTATTGTATGGAATATGTGTGAGCATCTTCATTATGAATCGGTATATTTCAAAGAGCTACACAAGGAGCAAGAATACTATATACAGAGCGGGGGAAGCTGTAGTGTCAACTATTACTAGTTATTATTATTATTATTATTATTATTATCATTATCCAATCTCAAGCAGCATTTGTAAATTGCCTATATGTAGCGAGATTTACAATTGTACATTCAAAAGCAATTAATAAAGTTTCCATTATTAGTTGTAGTACCATAAGGAAGCTAAGCAAAGCGACATGAGTAGTTAAATAAGTAAGTATAAACGATAGAAAACATTATATACAGGTACATTAAAATATACCATATACTAGACATAGCTATCGTTAAGTGCCAAGGAGCAAAGATTTAAAACTATACGCGCGCGCTGTTCAATTTGTTTAGAAATGTCATGAATTACCATAATTTACGAAAAAACATTCTGAACTCAGTTCGATTGCATAAGCAAAAATTACGTTAAAAATAGTGAACTAAACTTTGTAAAAATTTTAAAAAAAATTGGCCGATTTATATTATGGGTTTTTATGTAAACGGTTTTCTCTCTATATAAACGTTTACCTTAAAGGTTCAAAGGGTTACATAAAAACCCATAAACGGCCATAACTTCGCCCGTGGACCACACAGGAGAGACGTAACACACATTTTAAGTAAGGTAAGCTGTTTTTAATTGAAATCCTTTCATTTTCGTAGGTTACAGAAACGATAGGTTTTTTCCCGATACAAATCCTTACATTTTGAATGTTACGCAACAATGCCGATGTTCGCCGATGCTCATATTTCGAGCTTGGGCTACCTGTGGTGTTGTACCCAGCTCTGGAGCTTCTCGTCAATGTAAGATCTTGGTGGAACGAAAAGCAGGTATATTCAAAAACAATGCACGGGCCCGCGGTAATTGGCCACAGCTGTTGCGGTGTCCCTGCCAACGTTCTTTCTGTTTGTCTCTTTGTTTGTTTGTTTTTTTTGGCAAAGCTAGTAAAAAAAAAACAAAATAAAAATAAAATAATTATATTACTACAAATTGGTGCGTCCACATTTCACTTTGGATCGAATAGACCTTATTCATGATACACACTATCGTTGCATTCGCCCAGCATGGACTGATGGACTGTTGGACTGCTCAAATCGTCGTCTCTTGCTTAGAGTATACAAAAATTCCACCGCAATTACTTGGCAATATTTGATCATTTTTTTGGCCCGTGAAATACCACGTGACATTGCGTTTATCCCATCAATCCTAGCTCGCGTGCAAAGAGGCGGGTATCGTGAATAAGGTATTACATTTAAGCTAGCAACTTTAATTAAATGTCAATGTTGTTTTGTGATCGGGCCACAACTTTGACATAAACGCCATCGCGCGGCTGCAAGATGGTTGCTGCACGGAATTCCAGTTTTTCAGTGGTATCTACTCTCTTCTCAAACTTTATTTTCTGCAGAATTTCCACCAGCGCGATTTTAAGCTCCAATTCAGCCATCCTCATTCCAATGCACTGTTTAGGTCCCAGTCCAAAAGGCAAATATGAGAAAGCTGGGCGCTTCTTCACCTCTTCTGGATGAAAGCGTTCTGGATCGAACTTCTCTGGCTGCAAGAAATAAAAGAGTTTGTTTTATATTTGTTTTAGTTTATACTGCCTCTCCTTTCTTTCATGAACGAGGCAGCGCGACTGAGAAGTTAGACTGCTCATGCAAACCGACCGACAGAACGCTGAAGTGATTTGTACTATTTATTTATCTTATCCGATCCTCTCTTATCTTACCTTCTTTTCGTTTTTCACCTCTCATTACGTCTGATTTAATCTAAAAGTGTTTTACCCAGAAGTCAGCACTCCTAATAGCTTACGTTCAATATATCAAAATTCTAACATCACTCCGAAGCTTTAGGGTCAAAATTGCAAATTCGTCATAACTTCGTTATTTCGCAATTCCCAGAAGAGACCTGGGCACAGAGAAAACTAAACCAGTTATAGAAATATGACCAGAAAGTCTTGAAGTTATGTGAGAATTTTAATATATCTAAAGTGGGCTACTCTGACCAGAGTGATGTTGTGTGGGACACTGTCAAACCGGGGTACGTCAGGTCTCGGTAAGCGCATCCGGCATCCCCGGAACTTTTGCAGGGGCGGAAGACCTCTTCGCCAACTTGCCAGAGGAGAGAAAGTCTGGGATCTAGTTCAGCAGAACGAACTTGGTAAACATAGATTAGTACAATTACTATATAATTACCTCGGGCCAGTACTCGGGATTGCGATGAATGACATGGGCTGGTATGTAAAGGCTAACCCCTGCAGGAAACTCCACGCCTTCAATGACACAAGTCTTCATGCACTCACGTACATTAACATAGCCAACTGTAGCCAGTCGAAGAACTTCAGACAGAACTCGTTCAAGATATTCTAGACCCTGAACAAACTCATATGTGGACACTGCACCATCTCGAGATTTTACAGCATTATCGATTTCTCTAAGTAGCTTTTCTTGCACATCTGGATGATGGGCGAGGTAGTAGGCAACAAATGCCAGTGTGGCGCCAGTTGTCTCTGAACCCGCAACAAAGAACACGATGCACTGACCGATGATTTCCTCATCTGTTAATGGAGTGATCTTTTTTCCTGTGACCTCGTCTGTTTCTAACATGAGCTGGACCAGATCTCTGCGACTACATGAACCACTTCGTCTAAGATCAATAACCTCTTTTGCTAAGTTCGCGAAAAAGGGAACATGTTGAATAGGATTTAACTGGAAGATCTTCCTCACCAGGCGAAAGAACGGAAACATGGTCAGTGCCCGTATGTAGACTGGTACGTAAAACACAGTTAAAGCCTTCTCCACCAGTACTGGATCTGGGTTGGTTTGCATGTCTGTTTTGAGTCCAAAGCCAGCAGAGAGAATACAATCTAAACTGAATTCACCAAAAGGCTTGGTAACTTCCACACTCTTTTCTGCGATAGGATGAAAGAAATATAATTCATTTCTTGATTGTAATCGCCCTTAGTTATGACTTAGACATCTTAGACGGAGTCAGAGTCACGGGCAAACAGCAAACCGGTCAGGTTCAAGTTGAGAATTTCTCAATAACGCAAATGAGCAGATAAAAACCGTCCAAAACAATCCTTATGGATAAGGCTAGAGTGAAACCAACTACTTTTCTGAAGATGTGATGGACAAGTAAAGGGAAAATTAGGTTCACTTTTGCCGTAAACGTTACTCTTAAAAGAGCGAATTAGAAAAGAGAGAATTAGATTACTCAGAATCACGCTTAGGACAAACGGCAAACATCAAATTCAAGTTGGGAATTTCTGAAAATAGAAAAAGCGCAGCTAAAAACAGTCCAAAACAATTGCTATAGACAAAACTAACGTGGAACTAATGAGGCAAGAGGCTTGGTCACGTGGTACAAATACATCTTTGCCGTTTGTCGTAAACGTGGCTCTAAATCTCTCTAATCCGCTCTCTGTTACTAATGCTGCAGAACAGAGTTTGGTACTTAACCATGGCAGTAAATAAGGAGGTTGAGCATGATCGCCCGAGTGAGTGAAGTCCTGAATAGGACTGTTGTTACAGTGAATGCGTTTCGACAACCAACTTTACAGAGTCAAATTGAGTTGTATCACAGCAGTTGATGCCGTACAGTTAAACACTTTCTAAGGCCCCCTCAGTGTCCGAGTTGAATTTAGGGCAAAGGCTTTCTTTCCCCTGGAACAAGGCAAACTGTCCGTATTAATGAGGTGTCCGTAAAGGGAAGTTTGACTGTAGTTATTGACCTGATTGGTCAACTAAGTCGCGATTTTATTGGTCGTCTGTCAGTTAAGCCTTAATGTTATTAGTCTGCTACACAGCCGTTTTTAGTGTCGTCACGCAACGCTCCTCCCCAGCGTTGCGTGACGACACTGAAAACGGCTGTGTAGCAGACTATAATGTTATTGACTATGAAGACTATAAATGTGATTTGCGCGTTTCGACCCGTCGTTTATTGTTTGTCTAACTGTCGATTATCCAGTCATCCTATCGTTGTCTGAGTTTTGCTTGAGTCCGTCCATAAGTCGTCTGCAAGGTACCGGTAACTGTTGACTACAATTTAGTGTCTTTTTTAGCGGGCCCCAGCCGAAGGCTGGCACCGGTCTTAGAATGCAGACGGTCCTTTTTTTCAACGTTACATTGTTAGGGATATATCGCTGACTGAGATATATCGCTGGCTCATTGAAATCTTATCCGCCATTTTGAAAAGAACGAGGCATGGAGGACAGTCAAGAGAAAGATTATAGCTTTTTGGGGAACGACACGTTCCCCAACCT
>CALNXK010000133.1:575000-702500 GCA_942486035.1 Porites lobata
CATCCAATAAATAAGCCATAAAGAAATTATTAACACGCTTAGCCAGAAAGGAAGACTTGGTAGTACTTCAACCACATGGGCTAACATTTTTCCTTAACTTAGTTACTTTTTCACCGGCCTGCAGACTTTGAGACTAAAATATTGCGTGTCAAACTAATTTTAGATATTTTACGCATGACATAAGTCTCTTCTTTAAAACGATTACATCTGTCAAAACAATATAAATTTTAACCCCTTTTCTTATTACATTTGGACGGCAAAAAATCTCAACGATTCTTTTCTCTTTGATTTTACTTGTCTTGTACTATTACGAATGATCAGCTGAATCATTATTCTTCTCGAATGCAATAAAATCAAATATTCGTCAATTAATAAGCCGCCATACTGTCAACAGTCGCAACTTCTGATCTTGTCTGTTTCAATGACAGGTATGGTAGAATTTACATCTATTTGAGGGAGCTTAACGGAACTGGGGTTCTATACCCTACTAGCCGCTCAAGTAGTAAATAACAGCAAGAGCTTATTGATTGTACTTAGTGCTTCGGAATAAACAATGGTTATAACGGACATATAGCATTCAGAAACAGCGTAGGTGTTAATGAAAGATAAATGGAAACTAATTGTTTGTTGAAAGCGATTAAACAGAGTGGGTGGGAGACTTGGTTCACGGTTGGAGGGTAAAAGCCTTTTGTGATGTCTTCTCATGACCTTGAGAATTTTGACCTTGAGAACCTTGAGTACTTTCCGAAACCTTTCTTAATGTTAAGTTTTACTGAGTTGTGTTCACAGTGAAATAAATTATAATTAGTAATAGTAACAGGACTGAGTGGAGTCCAATTCGGTCTGTAATCATACGAGTAATTAACAAAATCCGACGACCGCTCAGCGGGAGTCCGATTTGTTTAATCACAAGTCTGATTTATACAGACCGAATTGGACGACACGAAGTTCTGTTACCAATTAATCATAACTATAACAAAATTTGTGATATATTAGGCTCCTTTTTAACTCGTGGGTACGCGCGAGCGTACCACGAGTTATTGCAGGGACTGAGATATGCAAATGAGTCACTCACTCACTCGTAGTAGACGCACTTCGTAATTAATCGGGTCCGAACTCGAGAGCGCGAAGATCTATCGTTTCCAAAGAAGCACGCACTCGCCGAAGTTCGGTAGCATCAAATTCCTTGCTGCGAGCGTGCATCGTGCGCTACAGCACGGTTAGGATAGAGGTCTTACCAAATTTAAGACAGGCAGGAATCTTTCAAATTAGTACGATTCAAAAGTCGACAAAAGCCTTTGACCCGTCCAGGCGTTAAACTTGACAAGAAGATGAGCATTTGCCCTTCGACTCCTTCAACTTCGACGCTGGCTTGATCTCCTACCTTGTAGTACTGTAGTAGGTTATGTGTACGAATGAATTTATGGCGCTCAGTGTAAAACACCGACTGCGGACTACGGACTGCGGACTGGGTATAAAATACGGACCTATAAAATATGGACTGGTGAAATGTATGGTAAATAAAGGCACTTCTTCTTCTTCTTCTAAAGGACTCCCCAAGATCACGGGGGGAAATGGATGTGAGTTTGAGCATTACCTTTTTAAAATAACAGCGGAAATCGAGATAAGAAAACATCAGCTAATGTTTTGCGTCCTACTTCGCGGAGGAGTTGTGTCGGCATTGTATCGCATATGTTCTTTCATTGCCATGAAATGCGTTTACATTGTTTTTTACTGTCAGTAGCCTGGTTTCAATTAGCCTTAATTTCATCTCATTGCTTCGAGTCGTTTTTATGGCCGATCGTTTGCCGGCGGAAGTTCCATGGAAAAGGCATTAAATATGAGACTTTTTCCTCGATTACACGATCATCCTCAATGGCGTAGTGGCTATGCGAGGTCGGGTCAAACTGAAGGCGCCGGGTTCTAACCCCGCTTTGGACCTTCTTTTTCCGTTCTTCCTTTTTTTTTTTTCTTTTTTGTTTTGTCTTGTTTGCTTATTTGTTTTGCTGTTTTTTTTGTTTTGTTTTTAAATGTATACTTAAATAACTGTTACTAACGTGCAATAAACAGCAAGAAAAGTATTGTGTTTCCAGGATAGTATATTTATAATATGAATTTCTATCATTTCCTAAAATTCACTGTGGGAAAACCAGAGGTGATAACTAATTGATTATTTTCTAAACAACGTACCCACGAGTTGACGATAGTCTTTCTTTGATTTTAAAATCAAAACACAAGAAATTCAGAGATTTTTTTGCTAGCAGTGAAAACAAAAAAGTTATTTAAGCGCGTGATGCTGTCCAATTACTTAGGCATGACGTGTACTGTCCTATTTAACGGCTGAAATCAGGGCAGTTGATAGCCAATCAGATTTAAGAAGTTTGTTATAGTTATGATTAATGGATTAATTGTGCCAATTATGTTATTTGCAAAGCAAAATATGTAGAATCGAGTTACTTTAAAGTGGCAAACACTTTTCAGGTACTAGTTCTAGGTTTTGCCTGATATTTCAATGTCACATAGTAGCCTGTCAGTCTCTCCATAATGACTTAGAGCACGTGCGAAGAATATAAGGATGATTATACCAAGAAAAGTGCTATTTTGCCTCCACTACAGAACCGAACACAAAAAACAACACCTGGAGGCATGGGCGCGTCAGCCAGCCAGGCCCAAGATACACTTTATTAACTCACGTGAAAAACTCCACTGTTACAGTAATTCCAAGAACACGCCATAGCTGGACACGTAAACCCGAAAAAACCAACTATTGGAAAAATAGGGACCGTGTAACCCCAATCTATGCTATGGCGTCGCCTTTGGGGTTATAAGACAAAACAAATAAAAGCAGAAAACGAGATGCTACATAAAATAGCTAAGAAATGTAGGGACCAGTACAGATGGCAACGAAATTAAGGCTAACAGAATAAGTGAAAACTAAACTAAACAAAGTTGACGCGGCGAGGCTGACCGTAGAATGTGCACGCATAACTAAATGGTCACTATATCAAACCCCCTAACCGCGATCCCTCGCACACTACACTAGAATCCAGACCTCTGTTCCGTACCGGCAAAATAATAATTTATGTCAGTTCTAATTTACACAAATTATATTTTTTTTACCACATGAGCTTGCCGACAAAGAACATGCATGTATGAGAGAATCATAAGAGACATTTTACTGATCTTTAACGAATTTAGAGTTGCTCCTTTGTGATTTATGTGCAATTTATACCTGGATTTTTGAAGACCGAATTAACAAAAAAGGCATTCTACTACTTGACAACTTAAAACAATAAAAAATCATTCAAAGGCCGATCGCGATTCAATAATCAGTCAACGGCCGATTTTGAGCCCCTGGTCTAATAACTCCCACCTAGCACCCGAAGAAGAACAATGACGATGATGCTGTCCACAAGCCAGATGTCTCGTGTACATAGTTTCGATAAGAATCGACCAGCTATTACAATCTCAGATAGTTTATTAGAATATGTAAATGTAAGTAAGCTTCTTGGTGACCATTTTCACCAGCATCTTAACTGGGATGAACACGTGCAAGCAACGTGTAAGAGCTGTTACGGAACAAGCTTTGCAGGTTATAGACTCAGAAAGCACTTAGTAGAGTCACTTGTTACAGAAGTAAATGCGCTCTTTTCGTGAATAATCTTTTAGGTTCTAAAAATTGTAAAGTTACGTAAATATGCAAACTGATAAGATCAACCATCTTTTAATTAACTAGTTTTATTACGATGGAAGATGGACAGCTGATGTTTTAATATATTAACAGTTATCTCTTTTGGAATCAGCTGAATCAGCACTTTAATAATCGGGCATCTTGTCCCCAACTTTGACATTGGTTTTCCTTTATAATTAATTTCTATCTTTAGTGTTAATTTAACGTTAATGAGTAAAGCCTGTAATCAGATAAGTTAAAAGGGATAGACTTACCCTGGGTGCCAGAGACGTTTGTAGCGCGGTTTCCGGTTTCTGTCAAGTCTTTATAGTGACTCGCGGCTTTGGCCTACGGCCGATGATGTTCGGCCGACACCGAAAATTCCCGCCGCACGCGAGGAAAACCACTGGTACCCAGGGTAGGTTAGACTATAAAAACAGCAAAAATCTGTGATTAATCGGATAGAGAAGAACACGAATAGTAAGAACTAAGGGATAAAAAGAAGACAAGGAACTGAGAAAGATAAGAGAAGAAAAGTGAAGGGACAGAGAAACTGTCAGCGAATAAGAAACTCAGTTTAGGAAACTGTAAGTCTTTTACTTAAAAACAAATCCTATTGTCCTTCTGAGAACGACTCCATCACTACGTCCTGGTCGAGCAAAACTTCATTGCGTATCACATTAGTGCTGTCAAAACTTGACCATTGTGACACTGTCTATTACCCTTTGGCGGAATTTCAACTAAAACGTTTACGTGTCCAGCTAGTAGCTGCTAGTTTTGTCCTGAGTAGGTATATAAATGAAACTAATGATATTGTTAAGATAGGGTGGTTACCATAATACCATTGCTACCATAATTCACTTGTACATTAAATTAGCCTTTCGCTTAACCCTTCAAACTGATAAATTGTCCCAACCAAGCGAGTTAAGAAGAAATCTGGAACTAGTATAATAGCTAGATTTGGTGATAACTCTGATAGCACGATCTTGAAGTTTTTGAAGTTTCCCACTAAGCTGTTGGGTCAAGCAATCCCATACAGCGTTGCAATAATCGAAGTGTGGCTCAATAAGACCTTTGTATATTTTAATTGCAGTGTGCGTTGAAACAAATGGCCTGACCTGCTTCAACCTTCATGTTTCACACAAGCGAAATATTTTTAAATAACTCGGAAAAACCCAGCCTATTGGCAGATAAAGACCTCTTGACTTTTCTCTTACACTTGTTTTAATCAAGTTCCCGTATGTCCGGTAACACGGTCAGCAGACCAGCCGAGAAACACCAGAAAAAATGTCTTGGCCCGGGTCAAATTTCCCCGGCAATTTTGCTCTCGCCTAATTCATTTAACTCCTAAAATCCTGTTCCCGTGGCCAAAGACTTAGTGGTCTCCTTAGAAAAGCGAACAATATCGTAACTTTCTGTCTCAGCCCGGATCAGGGTGATTGATCCGTTTAGCCAAATGAAACGAGAATACAATCCCGGGGGGGGGTACTGCCATATATGGGCTATATAGGTATATGTGTACCGCTGTGAAGGGTATGATTTTCAAGCAGTTTACTCTAGGATAGGGTATATAAATCACAGCGTTTGGCTCTAGAATAGGGTATCATTTTTCAGGAAACTGATCAGTTGGTTGAAGATTTTATCTAGCCTAGGTACACAGCTACTCTAGGATAGGGGGATTTGGGGATTTTACTCTAGTATAGGGTAGCAAAATTCAGCTGAACTAGCTCTGGTAAAGGTTAAGGGTTCCAGGCTCCCAGCGGCACATCCCCACCCAGAAATTCCTAAAGTACCCCCCCCCCCGGGAATACAATACGATATTGGACGATGCAGACTCTGCGAATCGTAATAACGTTTTGTCCCATCTCAGAGCTTTACATGATGCCCTCCGGGAAACTTTTCTTAAGGTGACCAATAACGAAAAGTAAACTGCTAAACGACACCGAAACCAGCTTTAGGCGCCCACCGATTTCAAATAACTGTCACTTGTGTTAGACAGAGGGTAGGGTAGGGACGAAAAAAAAAAAAACTAAAGAGGGAGAGAGGGGGGAGTTAGAAAGGAATGCGAGAAATTCTGTCCACAGCCACTTTTACGCAAATCCCTAACCACAAAACAACCAAAAAAGAAAAAAAACGACATAAGCAAACAATACAGTAAACAAGGTAAGACAGGGGAAGTTGAAAGGAATTTCAAAACGTTTGATAACCCGGCTTTCATAAATCCAGGTAGATATAATCTCCCTCAGAAAAAAAATGTTGTTAGCGCTTGCTCACTGTATCGCATTTAGCGAATTGTACGATTACTTAGTATTATTAGTGTTGTTATTAGTATTATTATTACCTAGCAGGATTTGAACTCAACATTTATAAAGGTGGAACTGTTCCAACAGTCTTAGGATCTGATGATCGTTTTGAAAGACCTTTTTGCACGGGAGATAGTGTGATCACAGGCGTTTACAGATGGTAAGTGACGTCATCACCCATTCCACCTTTTTTTTCTAACTCATCCCTCGTTTGTATCAGGATAAAATCACTTATTAGGTTTTATAAGTTGGTGCATCGGTCCAATAGTCTATACTCCAGTTTTCTTGATAGTTTCGGGTATGTAGACTAAGCGCTATATATCACCGCCGCCCAGTTATCTCAATTGTTTAAGCGCCGGTCTGCCCAGCGGGAGGTCACGGGTTCAAACCCCGGGGTCAAACCCCACTCGGGGTCTTAAATTACTGAGGTGAATGTGCTGTTGTGACATCTACAAATGGTTAGACATTCTATTCTTCTCAGATAAGGATGAAAAACCTTAGGACCCGTCTCACAGTTCTTTCACTGTTCTGATTCTTGTGGGATGTAAAAGAACCCACACTGCTTTTTGTAAAGAGTAGAGGGCGTAAGCCCCGGTGGTGTGGTACAACCTTTCAAGGGCTGGGTGGGAAATTAAGGGGTTGATATCAATTGGGACGTTAGCCCTGTTTTATCCCGCGTCGCCGTTTTGAGCCATCTTGGCGAATTCAATACAGAATTGCAATGATACTGAAAACCGTATCAACATTTTTCAGAGATGCCACAGTCTCATTTGCAGCAGCCCCTCCCCATTATCGACCAAAGGAACCCCCAATGCACACAAATCGACCCACCCAACCCAACTCAGGCGTGGATCTCTCGTCATTATACACAGATTTATGTGAAGTAAGCCATCAACAGCAGTCGCGTTCATGACTTTATTGACAGTTTCCTTGACAGTGGAAGACGAGAAAAACTACCTAGCTATGAACTTTAAAATGAAAAATAATTTCTGACTTAAGCACATAAAAGCTCAAAGCCAATTTTGTCCGGTACTTGGCGACCTTTACAAGAAATCGGGATGTCCTTGCGCGTATATCTGGCGAAATCCGGGAGAGTTTGGCATTTTCACTCCAGATTGCTTAAAAATCATTTGTTATGGAGCCATTTTCGAGGCTAATTTGCAGCGATTTAAATTTAATCTGGGAATTTTTCTAAAGGTTTAACCACACGGATGGCAGGTTTGTACACCTTCGAATCCAAATTTAGGTTTTTGGTATTTTTAATATTTTAGCAATTTTATTCTTTTATTTGTACAGTGCCCTATTTAAAACCACCTACAGTGACATAAGCCATCTCCCTAAACAACTTATTATTATTATCATTATTTATTCTCTGATTACTAATTTCATTAATACCATATCTAGATCTGCAGCTATATATATGTAATGCTATTGGTCGAGTGCATGAAGCTCTTGAAATTGCTTACATGTCTGAAGCTCTTAGACTAGTTGTGCACTGCTAGCCTGATAGCCAGCGTAGCAAGCGTTTCCAATCGAGTTATTGCTTATTACGCGAAAGTTGGAAAGGGATTTTTTTACTCTCGCCCTAACTTTCTCGACGAACTCATGCGGGAATCTTTTTATTAAGATGACACAGTGTATTCTTGCTCATGTTTCAAGGCTTGACTCGATCAACCACGAATTTGGTGCTGGGGGTTTTGATTTCAAGTAGAAACATTGCTCTTATCTTTACGAAATTTGGCAGGCAGTTTCCTATTCATGTTTGCATCCATTTGATGAACTTTTTCATTGTCAGAGAGACAACTCATGCAAGTTGAATTTAATGCTTCTCACATTTATAATACACGCATCACTTCTGTGAATGTCGGCGAATTTTATAGGATTTTCACTTTTAGATTCAGTTTCTGGGCACTTTTTGATACGCAGCTAATGAATTTTATTTGAAGGTATGGTTTTTCTAATTATTCAAGATTTGAGGTCTAAGTTTACAACACACGGGTCAATATTGCGGTAATTTCCAGCTATATAGCAAGAGATTCTCGGGAATCAAAATTAACTGTTTCCCTCGGGGCCAGTTATTAAGTGTTTAATCTTACCGGAGATTATCACCGGCTTATACTCAGAGATTAATTGCAATTACATTAAAAAACTGTGAAAGACAGATCGAACGCACTAATTACTGATTTCGCGTCTTCATAGTCAATAACATCACGGCTTAGCTGACAGACGACCAATAACATCGCGACGTAATTGACCAATCAGATCAATAACCAGAGCATAATACTATCACCTGACGTGATACAACTCACTTTGACTCTGAAGATGACTACCGCACAGGTTGTCGAAACGTCAGTCACTGTCAACAACAACAGTCCTATTCAGGACTACGTTCACCCGGACGATCAAACTCAACCTACTTTTGGAATAACATTATAGCTAACTAAAAATTAATCAGCCTCAACACCCTCTATGCATTCTCTAATATTTCACGGGTTTCATGAAAATTATGTTTCACTTCTTTCAGTATATCTTTGTCACCTCGGAACAGTTTCTGCCAGAAAAACTGGAAAAAACTGTGGTACAAAGACCCGTTTATTACCATCAACACCAAGTCGACAATAGTCAGCGGTTTAGGTGCAGTAGGATTGACCGTGTAAAACTTGAATGCTACTTGGGCTGACACAACAAGAAGCTTGCAAAGATTGTCGAGTGCGAAAATCGAAAGGGTAATACAGTACGCTGCTCTTGTTATACGACGAAAGTTTCTTGCTCTGCAAGGTGGATAGGTGAAGTTCAACTGATATATTAAATGCAGAGTCCAAATCTTAGAAGCAGCTACAAGGCACTCGATGTAGATTTTCGCGCCTCGATTCTGGTACATAATTAAGATATCGTAAATAATAACAAGAAATGTAATGCTGTTAAGAGACCAAAAATACGGCTTTCGAATAAGGTACTTCCATACTGCTGTATAACCAAATGGTCTGAGTCCAGGAAATGAAGATCTCCTCATCAAACAAATGCAGATTGTCGCTGTCAAAATAGAACATATCAGCCATGTAGCTTTCCAACAGTAGGCATCGCAAACTGGCATGGAATAAAGAGTGAAGTTCGCACAGTCGACACTTGTGGCATCGTAGTACAAGGTACAGTCAATAACAAATATGGAAAACATGACCAAAGACGCCAATCTAAACACCTGAAAAATGATAAACAATGCGGGAAATCCATCCGAAACCAGTTGGACAAATACTCGGCCAAGCTGTAGAAAGGTAAGTTAGAAATAAGCACTTTACTAAAGTGACATGATAAAAACTCAGGAAGAGGGACAATGTTGTCAACTGTTCAAAGCGACCGCGTATTGTTTTTTCAGGGCAACCATTGTTTCGACAAAGACAATGACTTCACGCCAACTGCGCACTAACTTTAAACTTTATATTTTTAAACTTTAAAAGTCTGCAACTTAATCGAGTCAAATTTTTGCGAAAAAGCTATCCACGCGCAGGCAAGGCCTTTGTCTTAAATAAACCGATCTATAATATGAAGATTTGTGATTATTTTTGAAGAAATTCGATGTTTAACTTGGACAAGAGTCTTTTTCCATACTGAAAATACTGTAAAAATCCTTATTTTCAATGTTAAAAGTCTGCTTTCTTGTCACATTCATGCCTGTCCAGAGACGAATGTGAAGAGTCGGTGTTGCTGTCGTTGTTTTGTTGGTTGTTGTTGTTGTTTTTTTTTCAGAAAACTCTGTTTTTTGTCAATGTTATAGTCTACTTTTATGCGTCCTGTTCTTACGCCAGTCGACTTTAACGCCTCAGACGTTAAATACGTCTAGACGACTCTAACGGCCATTTTTGGCAGAAAAGGTACCCCTTTGGCATAACTTTTATTAACATACCTATTTCAAAACACCATAAACAAGAGAGAATGATCTACTTATATTTCCCACCCGTTTTTCTCTTTATTACTTAGGAGGGCTGATTATGCGCAAGGCCGGTGACGGTGGTCAATATTAACGCTTCGAGAGGCATATTTTATAAATATACACATACTTGACTTGTGAATCTAAGGTAAAAGGGCTTGGGAAGCTCCCAAAGGCCGCTGGAGAGTACTCCCTCTTTTGATCAATGCCTGGGTCCGCTTACCGCTGTAGCTATCTTACAGTGAACATGTTTTGACTTTTCTTTGATCGAGCTAATCGCTCCAGTCCGATGCTTATCATGTAAAGCAGTGCCAAAGGACTAGTTAATATTTAGGTTTAGTACCGCTTTTTAATACACAGGCTTAAACCCTGTACTGGATTGATAGCGCAAGAAAGGAGTTTTCCTATTTCCTGATCTCAGGTAGATACTAGGAAATAGTCTCTAAAACTGAACCTAAGATTACTGTGTTTTACTGTATGTTTTGCTTAGAGTTTTCCACCAACACATCACTTGAATTGCTTACCATAATCGCACGAAGCAAACAACATTTTATATTTGAAATACGCCATAATTTTTTGGGCCTCTTTTTTTGTTGCCACATTTTGAAGCCATCTGCGATCTGATCTGTTACTGAACAGACGCACGGCAACATGATGGAATTTATTTGACAAATCGGCATAAATTTCGCCGCGATATCAACTGTAGTATGAAAAACAAATCTCCACTTACTTGAGGCCTGGTTTGTGTTTGTTGTAGAGCTTCTGAGTCACTCATAAGGGAGTCCAAAACCAGCACAACAACAAATAACCGGATAACTTCTCTTTAGTTAGTAATAATAGGAAGAAAGGATCATCAGAAGGGAAATAATCAGTTGTATTTATATTTTTAAATCCGGGATAATATAATACTGCTCTCACTTCCGCGAAAGACGGAAGTCGATATGGCGAAGGGAGTCTGGGAAACACTAACAAAAGTCTTCTGGGAAAGAATCATTTTGTATGCGCGAACGTCCTGAAACTCCTTTGAAGAAGTAAATAAAATCATAATGTTTATATATATATATATATATATATATATATATATATATATATATAATTTACGATATCTCTAAAACAAAATAAGTAGTCGGTTAGCTTGAAAAAGTTTTCCTTGACCAATGTTGGAGCCAAAGGGTGGAACGCCACACCAAAACACCGTAAAAAACAGTCTGAAATACAGTAAAAACGATTGCTGAGACTGTAGCAGTTTAGATCTTAAAAACACATCAGACGTCCTTTCTTTTATGCCGCCTCTGCTGAAAGATCTTTTGATTAAAAGAATTTGCTACTTAGGGAAGGGATCTTGATGAGGCTGGTTCCTGACCGCCGAGAATAAACCAGCTCATTAAAGAGAATCAGTTGAGCCTGATCCTTAATCTTTATCTTTCATCGGTTAATAAGCACTAGCACAGACTAATTGTGGCAATGGATGGTCATAATTAGGCAGTCTGAGAACAAAAACAAAAAACAAAAAACAGTTAAAGGGGAGCAAATCTGGGTGAGAGCTACTATGTAAAAGAAAAATAAATTGAACTGAACCTGTTGAATCAAAGATGAATCTGTCAACTTATTCATAACAATGTGAATGATATGAACACTCGCCTTTACACTGACCTACATTATGTCGAGCCTGTCCGGCTGGAAATTATCAAACTTCATAAAGTTCCAGTGATTTATGAAATTTATGAAATATTCGTCTTTAAGGCATGGTCACATGTCAAAAGGATTAATGCTTCTGGCCCAGATGACTAGTGCCCTTTTGGTCTTGGAAGTAGCTAGTATGCCCTGGAACACACACCCGTGTGTGATAACACATATTTTCAATGTTCCCTTCGCTACACAGCGGGTAAGCTATTCCCAAGGAGACAAATATTTCTGTTTGCATCAACTTAGTCCGATATCAGTTTAGTCCTGGATTTTGAACATGAAGAGTTAGCCAGAGGTTCTATCCTTGTAACCATTCCGCAAATGGAACTTCTTAGTGACTGCCAGTTCGTACATTGTCATCTTTTCTTTTAACATTTTTGCTGCGGAGCGACCGAAGGGAGCGAGCAGCAACATAATCAGGATTTAAAGGAAATATATAAAGGGGCGACGAATTCTCGAATTCATCACTTTTTACCACAATGCATTGCATTTAACCACACTTTTTACCACAATGCATTGCATTTAACCAGAGTGCATTGAGCCACGAACAACTCAAATAAAAACACGGGGAAGTAGTGCATCGTTCGCTGCTCAGTTCTACAGCACGGTTAGAGGTCTTACCAAATTTTAAGACACGCAGGAGTCTTTCAGATGAGTACGATGGTTAACTTGGGGAGTGGATTTCAATTCAAGAGCCTTTGACTCGTCCAGGTGTTAAACCTGACGAGAAGATGAGCATTTGCTCTTCGACTCCGCAACACGGGGGATATACAAATTCCAGCTTGCTAGAAGGTGATGTGAAAGTGAGAAAATGTCATATAATGCTATTCTTAAGAAACTGTATGAGCCGAAAATGGATGTGATTTTGACCATTAGCTTCAAAATAACAGCGGAAATAGAGATAACAAAACACATGTTTTGTGTCCTACTTTGCAGACCAGGACGTGTATCGGCGTTTTGAAAAGCATAATTATGTTCTTTCATTCATTCATTGCCATGGAATATGCGTTTGCATTGTTTTTTCACCGTTAATAGCTCGGTTAACGGGGCTGGCGATCATCTTGCCGGCGGAAGTTTCATAGAAAAGGAATAAAGTGACACACTTCTCCCAGAAATTACGTAATCAGCCTCTGTGGTGTAGTGGTTCATTAGGTGTAGTCGCGTCGAGTCGAAGGTGCCGGGTTCGAGTCCTGCCGAAATATCCTACTTTCCTTTTTTTTTTTTTTCCTTTTTTTGTGTTGTTGTTTTCTATAAATATATAGCTAAATAACTGTTACTTAATAAAGTGCAACAAACAGCAAGAAAATTATTGCGTTTCCAGAGAAAATATCGTGCACTGTATATTAAATATCTGGATAATCAATCTCAATTTCTATTATTTCCTAAAATTTACTGTGGGAAAACCAGAGTTGATAACCACTTGATCATTTTCTAAACAACGTTCCCACAAGTTCTTTCTATAGACTGATAGTAATTATTCTAGTACTTTCCAACATGTAAATAGGACATTCAATGTCATTTTTGATTCTTTTAAGTCTCACTGCCTAACTAATGCCAGTATCAACAGAATGTGCCGCAGCATTACTATCTTTTAGATACCCTAGTAGAAAATAGAATAGATCAATTTCAATATAATAAAATTCTCAATTGAATCCGAGGCTTAGGGGAATAAAACGTAATCATCTTGAGGAGGCTGAGCAATGAATAATTCATTTGTAATTTCCTCAAGCATCGCAGCCAAGTGTGAATTTTGATATATCGCAATAGAGAGGAGAAGTCGTTACGTCACGTTGCCATGGTAGCGAAATTTTTGGATGACAACAAACCGAAAATTCACTTAAAAAGTAAATTCGCACTGTTTCAAACTTAATCGATCTTATTCAATTTCATTTAATTTTTCAAATGTCGGCGAAATTATACTGGTTTTAATTCGAAAGGACCGTATCTAAGTTTAGAAAAAGAAAAAGAAACTTTTTGTCTTGTGTTCAAGTACTCCTTAAAGCGGGCGCGTGAAATTAGGAAGTTTCATGTTGCAGTTGTGCAACGACGGCTATCGTGCAAAGTTGCTGTTTTGTTAACTAAACGTATCGGGGTTTTTTTTGTCTTTCTCGTTACTGTCGCCGTAGTCGTTGCTTAATCTCGGCCCTATCGTTGTCATCCAGAAATTTGGCTACCACGGTAACTTGACGTCTCCCTTCTCCCTTCTATTAATCCGATTAAATTCTAGCCACTTTTAGCAGGAAGGAAAGGGTATAAGGCCTAGATGCCAGTCACTGACCATCTATCGCTGGCAAATGTTAGCTCTCGTTTTGTATAATCTCCTCACGGTGGCCAACCACCTTACTAACGATAACGATGAACATGATTTTCACCTGCTTTGTCTATTTGAAAATCTGTCATAACAAAGGAACAAAGAGAGTAACCGAACATCAGCAGGGTATGAAAATAACTATGTGTATCAGAATGGCTGGTGATTTTTGGCCCAGCACGGAAGTCTAAATCACACTTGCATGGGAAGCAATGGTCCCATTACCTCCCACAAAGTCTGTTGTTCACCTTCATCGACTGTCGTAATTAATAAAGCCCTTTCTGACGCAGCACTACGGGCGCTACAAGGTTCAAGAAGCCTCAGTTGGTCAAAACGATAATAAATATACAAAAAAACGTATGAAATTCACTAGTAATTCAGTCACTGTCACTTAAAATTATAAAGTTTCACACATCGATAATAAAAAAAAAGAGCGGTAACGACTTATCAAAACACTTAATTTAATTTTCAAACAGTTGCTGCTGGTACCTGTTCATTATATAAATATTCCTACAAGATCCATTAATATGTCTGATTGCTAAAAAAAAACTGCAGTTATAATGATCAGCTTCTTGTTTTCATATTACTTCAGCTGAAGATTACTCCGAACTAGACATTCATTTTTTTCTGTATAAATGGGCTACTTTTCATCCGAAGGGTCGTCATTAGTGTGATACTGTCTCCATAAAAAATGAGTGTCAGCAGGGACAATTTACCTAATTCACCGACATTCTATTTTTTTTTTTATAGTCTGCCCTTAGTTATTCCACTTGTAAGTTGGATAATACGTCTCGTCTTTAATGAAAGGCATAAAGTCCAATCACTTTTGTTTGAAATCTCTCGTACATGAAAAAGAATTTTACAAGTAACAATTTTAAAAGTAGTTTGGTCTATCCATTACAAAAAAGCAATTACATTAATAAAACATAGTAGACTTCAAACACAAACTCTGATTTCTAGTTTGAAGAGAAAATCTGTGTCAAGCGTAATTACACCTAAAATTGAAACCGCGCCAATCGTATATTTTTTAGTCCAAAAAATAGTTCAAAACTGATCGAGCACACGTTAGAAAAAACATGGAAAACGCTGAAGACATCTCTTCTGGAAGAATATTACAAGTACTGTGAAGGATTAATGAAGGCATATTTAAATTCAAGATTTTATCTTATATGTTTTGTTCAGACGCTTTTTTATAATAAAAAGCGTGAAAACCTAGCATATTTTAGTG
This sequence comes from Porites lobata, assembly GCA_942486035.1. NCBI lineage: Eukaryota > Metazoa > Cnidaria > Anthozoa > Scleractinia > Poritidae > Porites > Porites lobata. The sequence continues at coordinate 590,121 of CALNXK010000133.1, forward strand.
TATTCGATTTAAACAGCGTGGAAATGACTCATGATTATTTGTGTCTGGAAATTCAGCCACCTGCATTGTTTACCAGCGTTGTCTAAGCAGGGTGGAACCACAAATACTTTACAAAATGAGGAACAAACCAATCATACTTGGATATCAAATACACTGTAATTTGGGCGCGACGACCGGCAAGCAACTCTTCCAAGCTGTCATAGGGCATTTGAGCTAAACCAAACAAAACTGACTGTATATTTGTGGCAAAAAAACAAGGCTTAGCAGTATCTCGCTTGTTGGCCAAACGAAGTTTTTGTGAAAAAAAAAGCGGTCAATGGCAAATTATGTACGTCCGAATAAGGAAGAGCCCTTTTAAGAAGAAAAGATTTGACTGCTTCCAAGCCTCAAAACGTGGGCTGAACTTGTAACACAGCGGTATCCAATAATTACATAGTTCATCACCTGCGTGGCATAATTAAGAAGACTCAATTCCAAGTAACTTTTTTGATTTGATGGCACCTTAAGGAAGAGAAGATGAAACTTCTATAGAGGAAGATAATTAATCAAAATTTTCATACAACACTTCAATTGCCTAACCAGATCAAACAGCCAAATCAGACAGAAAATGCGTTGTACGTTTTGGGAAATTGTACTTCATTTGTTTATACATCTCATATTTTACGCAAGTGCACAGTGGAAGAATTTTATCGAAATCAACGTTCCTGAAGGGAAGCCCGCACCATACACAGTTTATGACGCGCTTCCACTGCCTACTGGTAGAGACAGATATTCACTACTGTACGCTCAAAAAGGCGATTCGCTCGACAAAGTTGGTCTGTTCAAGGTCTCACCTTCCGGTGTCATAACAACCGTTCAACCGCTCATTTACGAGAAAGGAAAACCGAATAAGTATGACTTAACAATCGTGAAAAGACCAAGCAAAGAGACAGATGGTGGACTTGCCACGACAGTACGGGTAACAGTACAGGATATAAATAACTTTACACCATTGTTCGCTTTTCAATTATACAACGGAACCATTAAAGAAAATTCACCTGCAGATACGACTGTTATGGGTTTGGAGAATTGCTACGCTGAGGATCGTGATTCTTCTGGAGTAAGAGTTTATAAAATCATCAGAGGGAATGAGAAGGGGTATTTTAAGGCAGAAAAGCGTGATGTGGGGGAGAAAAGTTTCTTGCAGTTGAAAGCAACAAGCAAGCCAATCAAACGAGGTAAAACCACGCCTTTTATGACCTTGACAGTAGAAGCTGCAGACATGGGAAACCCGCCATTAACCGCTCGCACGACGATTAGAATTCTGATTGAAGAGATGAACGACCATGCACCGGTTTTCAACAAAAACAGCTACGAGCGCGCTATAAGCGAAGATACGCCAACAATGACGCCGATACTTAAAGTGCAAGCAACAGACCAAGATGGAGGAGTGGATGGAGAAATTTATTATTTCTTTCAAACTCTGTCCAGCTTTTTCACTATTAATGTCTTCACGGGTGTTGTAATGCTCGTACGCGAATTGGACTATTCTCAAAGCAATCAGCGCTTACAGCAGTTGACAGTCGTTGCGCGTGATGCAGGAAATCCCAGCAAAGAGACCATAGCTTCTGTTATCATCACTGTACCTCTAGATATTCCTAACTTTCCATTTTCTGGCTCTTCGAGCTCCGATCAAGAAAACACAGTACCATTCTTTCTCTATGCTCCATATCATTTTACAGTCCATGCATCATTTCCGGTAAAAGGAAGTCTTGGCGCCATCTTTGCGGTAGACGAGGATCCACCGGGCTCAAACAGTGACCTGCGATACTCACTAGTCAGCACCTCTAGTGTGTTTGCCATCGATTCATTTAGTGGTGTTTTAACAGTGAGCGGGGGTCTTAATGTGCAGACATATACATTAACAGTGAAAGCTAAGGACCAGGGAAGCCCTTCAAAAGAAGCGGAAGCCCAGGTAAAGATTGTAGTCAAGGACTCAGGTAATTCCCAGGACTACCCTGTGTTCAGTGATCCTATACAAGTTCTTAGGGTAGCTGAAAATGTAGAAGTCGGTAGGTCAGTATTTCAAGCTTCGGTAATCTTCGACTCCAGTTCTAGTAAAGGTGTCGTGTACTCGGCAATCTCCGGTTCGGCACTGCCATACTTCGAAGTTGACGAGGTTAATGGAGTGATGAGAACTGCTGCCCATCTGGACAGAGAAACACAAGCAACTTATGATATGATGATAGAGGCAAGAAACAAGGAGAAACTACCACGTCATTCCTATCTTTACGTCACAATTGATATCACGGATGTAGACGATGCTTACCCGGACTTTAGCAAATCAGCTTATAACGCAGGGGTTCCCGAGGGGAGTCCTAAAGGGACGTTTGTCACTGTAATACATGCAATAGACAAAGATAACCAGGTGGTTGTATATGAAACATTAAATTACCGGTCAGAGTTTGAAATTGAATCTAACACTGGTGTGATAAGAACTAAGCGAGTTCTTGAACGAGCAACGGGTGACATAGAATTTCTTCTTTATGTTACTGCCCATGATGAAGATGGAAAAACATCTGACGCGATTGTGAAAATCCAAGTTATCAGTTCCCCTGACTCAATTGCCAAGTTTTGGAAGCAGTCTTATGAAGTGTCATTGAGAGAAGGACAGGGCCTGGTACCGAACTTGTTGTGTATCGCGGCCTCCGGAAGTCAAGGGAATGTTAAGTATTCAATGAAATCTGGAGGAGACAGCAGATTTCAAATCGATCCTGTTACTGGTAAGTTTAAGACACAATATGCCATTGCGGTAATTTTGAACAAAACTCCATGCATCCGACATGAATTTTAATTTTCACTTCTAAGTGAAAGACAATTTGCTCATGAAATTACGCTATTCTACTGTTTTAATTGCTCCTCTTAATTTCTTCCACAAATTATTACTATACTTTTTTTTGGCATTACTTTACCCTTTGCTATTGTCCTTAGTATTAAACTATGATTGTGGACCTAATAATAGTCAATCGGATCAAAATTCTATCTATCCATGCAGTTTATTACCATCGACTGAAGACACAATTCACCTTGAGCCTGAAAATGAACACGCACAGGTTGTCGAAGCTTTAGTCACTCTTACTGACAACAGTCCTATTCAGGACTACAGCCACCTGGATGATCATAATTATTTCGCTAACTTCCAACAGGTTCGTTGTCAGTGAAAGACACTTTCTATTACAAGTTTGATCAAGGTGGTTATGTTGTTGAAGTAGGAGCACAGAGTGAAGGTTCTTCTCAAATTGACTACGTACCAGTAACCGTGAAGATCGAAAACGAAGATGAACCGCCGATTTTTCAGAAGGACAGTTATGAAGTTACAACTCCAGAAAATGTAGCCAAGGGAACCAAAATCCTCGTTAAGAACACTGAAGGGTTTCGTTTCTCGACGGATGATAAGTCCCTGGCTGATTTTGACTGCACACTAGAGGATATTACTGCTGTACAAATTCTTGATCATTTCCAAGTTGAACGCATGAACTCAGAATGCCAGCTAATAGCCATCAAGAACTTCACACAGGTCCCTGACCGAGAATTCAGATTTAAAGTCCGTGTAACAAACGTCAAACAACGAAACTTTTTTGGTTCTGCATCTGTGACGGTAAAAATAACAGACACTAATGACTACCCTCCTGAGTTTGAACAATCTGATTACTGGGTGTCTGTACCGAGCAGTACCCCCAAGGGAACAAGTTTGTTACGAATTGTTGCTACTGACAGGGACACCCAGGGGAGCGAAGGAATTGTGTTGGAACTCGAAGACGATAACAGCAGGTTTGTTTTTGTTTCGTCATCCTTTCTCTTTTACTGCGTTTAAAGATTTTACTTTTTTTAGTCGATAATAACAGTATAGCTAATTGTGTTTTGTTTGAAAGATCGCTTTTGAAATTTAATCCACTAATTTCAAGCAAGGTAGATTTGATTTGCTAATTTGAAAAGTCATTTGATTTCTAACTGTTAAACAGGGCCATCCAACTACAATTTTTGGCAACATTCTAAATACTAAACGAAAACATTTTATGAAAAGGTTTCCATAACATTTTCGGGTTTTTACAATGTTCCGTACTTGGGCGGTCTGGTAGCTCTCGGAACAAAGGTAAAAAGATCAAACAAAAGAAACAATGGACCCTAGCACTAGCCTGAATTTCATCCGATTACTTCGAGTCATTATTACCCTCTCAGTAACGTCTGAATCGACCGGCCGTTAATGTCGTCCAGTGACGTCACTCCCTACCCGAAAACCGGGTAGTGATTTTCATTGGTTGATTGTCTAAACATTCGCATAATTATGTATAATTATGAAAATTTTAGCCGGATTGTCGCTTGATATTCAACGGATCGCTTCCCTGGCATTCTTTCGTGTAGTTCAAACATTTCGATAAGCTTAATCTTTATCTTAAATAGCAAAATTGCCCTTGTCTTCGAAACTGAAATGCTAAATTGAACTGCGAATGAAGAATCATTGCGGAGAGTCGGTAGGTTTTTCATTTAGAGCCGCTTTGTGGTTTCGGCGGCCGGTGATTTTGTTTACGCGAAGTTTTCTGAGATCAATGTTATAATTCGACCTTCTTGCTATTTTCACCGTCAAGTGTAATGATTCTGTTAGCTTTTCTTTCTTGTTTCCTTGTTTTTTTCCTTCGTTAAGGACCAAATAGCTTCTTTTCAATCACGTCTAAAAAGCAAATCATTGTATTTTTGACGGGCGGGTAAGTTTTCCGTCTGATTTTTTTTGGGTTGAAAGACGCCGGGATTTTTTTCATTCCGTGATTGCGACCGAGTTTGATTATTCCAGAAGATAAATAATAAAATTTGCTGATGCAAAAACACTGAGGGATTTTTTTTGGGTAGACACAAAATATGAACCTCTGTCGGAGTTGAAACTGCATGCAGTTGTGTGTTTATTTATTGCGTGATTTTGAACGTTGAATTCATGAACGGGGAGTTGTACGAGTTTGAACGTTGAAGATGAAAAAAAAATAAAGCAATTCTGTATAATGCAGACATTTCCAAACGATATTTCTCGGTTTGCCACTTGAAAATCGTGTTTTACTTTTTGTATGAATTAAAGCAAAGGTCAAGGAGTAGTGACGTCCCTTAAACATAGGACGGCATTTTAACGGCATATTTTTATCCGGTCGATTCAGTTCGTTACTGAGGGATTATAGGGTAATAACGACTCAGGCAGAAAAAAGGGTAATCGGATGAAATTAAAAATGGGCAATTATACCATTTTTTACCCTATCCATGAAACAATAGAGCGTTTTCACATGACGTCACGGCGGCCATACTGGTGTTCCAAAACAATGAAACGGCAGCTATGTTGGTGTACCAAGAAAATCCTTTGGGAGTTGAACTCTTTTCTCATGTAAATGTTTTTTCTTTTGTTCCAATAAAAATTAGCAGGATAAGATGCTGGCCACTTTGAGTTAAAATAACTCCACGAAAAATAACTCCACTGTAAGGAGTTAAATTAGCCCCACTAGAGGAGTTATTATAACTCCCTGAAAATTACAGTGTGGCCACGTGAGTGAAAACGCTCTATACAGCTTCAATAGCTTCCCAAGAGCGACTGCAATTAGGAAAGGATCTTGAAAAAATGTGTCGCTCCCAGCTTCTTAGGAAGGGATATTCCTTGCCAGCGGACTTTTTGCCGTTATTCCCCAGACGGCTATTGAAATATATATCTTAACTTAACCAAGATCAATAATTTCTATACCACCAGGGTGTCTTTTCCAGTCTTAATTCCTCTGTGTCTTCAAATCCTGCCAGAAAATCTGCTTTATATGCTAGAAATAATAAGAATTTCCAAGCATTACTTGTTAACCAGATGGGGAACAGATATTTAATGCAACCACTTCACTGTTTTGGCCTTTGGGTGTTAAATAAAACTTGGGAACTCTTAAATTTTTAGAAATATAAATGTGTAGCCACAGATCTCTTCTAATTTTCTCTACCGACCTTTGAAATCAATGGTAGTCTTCAATGATACTCCCAGTGATACTTAATGATACTTCTATTTATAATGATACTTATATGATACTCTCAATGATTCTTATTTCTGCTTTTTTAATCCTTAGGTTCCATATAGATAATCAAGGCGACTTGGTTACTAAGACATCCAATCTGCCAGAAAATACGTTCTACGAATTTAAGGTCAAGGCAACAGAAACAGGTTAGTGATCATAACAGCATCGTTAAATCACCTGTCTTTAAGCTTTTAAGCGGTGCGGAAGTTGGTAAACATAGGCCGTATAGCTTAAAGAAATATATAATCCCGATTTCTTTTTGTAGATTGTTAGTGGACAGGGGCATACAGCCTTAGTTTACAAGTTAGCCCGAATTATCGGAGGATACGAAAATGCACAAAGTCAGAGTTATAATTGTGAGGTGAAGATCAGTGACCTCGGTTGTCAATGATCCTTACACGGTACTTCTCAATTCGCTTCCCTGGATTAAAAGTAAAATGTAAATCTCATGTTGTCTCTTGGTTACACAGGGCCAGAAAAGAAATGGAACAAGGTTTCAGTTAAAGTATCAGTGCTTAGTGACCCATTTTCTCCCGTGCAATTTGAAAGCTCAAGTTATTCAAAGACTCTGCCTGAAGACGCTACAAAAGGTTCCACAATTTTCATTGTGAAAGCGTCACGCTCTGGTTCAGAAAGCGGTATAACATATTCCATAGTTGGTGAAGATCCACATAAAACTTTCAAAATTGATGATTCTAAAAGCGGAAATATCACTCTGGCGAAGGCTCTGGACTATGAATCAAAAAAGAACTACAAGTTGATCATACGGGCAACCTTTTCTTCCCCTGGTAATGTCCCGGATGTAACAGCAGAGGTGACAGGCGAGGTTACGGTGACAGATGTTAATGATAATAAACCCAGATTTCTTCTTTACAAGTCCGTTACTCGGATTGCGATTGACAGCTACACGCCCAGTGGAACCACAGTTTTTCAGGTACACAATTCCATGACAATCGGCCATACTATATTCATCATCATCACAGTATTATTCTTTGATATATAATATGATAATCGGTCATATTATTATCATTATTATTATCGTCGTTGATGTTGCTGTTGTTGTTAGCGCCATATTTATTAAATTTTGCCACAATATGTCAAAATCTGAGCAGAAAATGAACGTCATAGCAAATCGTATTTTTAATGAAACGGTTTGAAAGAGAATAGCTTACCACTGGCAAACATAGGAACTGCAGCCACAAACATACATGCGGCATGTGAAGTTCATTTTATTTTGTTTAAACGTACAGCACTATTGCCCCAACTAAAAAGGCTAGAAAAGAAAGGAGAGGGATTTATTTCAATGGCTTTATAGCATGAATGCATCTGCCTGAGAATCATAAGTTAAAACACTTGGTGCAGCATATAAAGCACACATCAATTTTAATGTTAAGCTGGAAGCTTGAGACTTTAATTATTATTATTACTATTATTATTATTATTATTGTTATTATCATGATGTTAGAAATTCGAGTTTATATTAAAGTTAGAGACTTCCATTAAATCATCAAAAACACGGTAAAAAAATACATCCAAGTAGTACAGAAAGCTGTTGGCAAGTTAAAATATTAAGGGTTTCAAATTTAAGGTAGTGCCTTAACATCTATGATAATTATATTTATCAAAAAGACACAAGTTCATTGAATAGACCCTAAACCTTCCATGGTTTTTTAAATTTTTGAATGGGGCCAGTTATATCTGTCCACACAGATGGAAAGAGAGCCTTAAAATCGGTAAAGTTGTCAGTTTAAAAGTGATTTGTTGAGTGAATAGATAGATATAGCTTCAACGAGAAATGGTCCCTAATATTTCGCTCGCTTTGGGTGCTTTTAGGTTTTCTAATTTTAAGGCGGTCTTCCAAGCAGTGTCGATGGATGTTTTCGTCGGCTCCCTGGTCTTCGTCAAAAATTGAAAAAAAGCGTGGGAGAGTTTTTAATACGAGATATAAGGCGCAGGGAGGTTACCACTGGAGCTTGCATTTCACTACTTTCATTTCAGTGAAGAAAATAGACATAACTGCATTCATAATTAGGTTGAGTATGATCGTCCGGGTGAACCCAGTCCTGAATAGGACTGTTGTTGTTGACAGTTACACGGTCAGGACTGCGTTCACTCGGACGATCATACTCAACGACCTACTTATAAAATGACTCCTGTGTTCAAACATTTTACATAAATACATTCATTCGCGGCATTTTCCCACAACAACTCTGTCTGGGGATCTATTTGTAAGCCTTCAATTTATCTTCATCATCATCATCAGTAGATAGTCATAACCTTTTTTTGTTTCTGCAGGTCAAAGCGATAGATAGAGATACAGAGAATAATTTTGGTGAAATTTTATACACAATTTATGAAGCAGCCAGTGCCCCTTCCATAAACATTCCATTTTCCATCAATAGAAACACGGGCGATCTAAAAACTAACAGAGAAATAAGGTAAGATGAGCAGTTTATGGGATGAAAAATTGATTCTTGATCACAGTTACCAATCGACAAGAGATGAAGAGTTGATCTTGAAAGACAGATCAAATAAGTCTAGGCTAATGAATTATTTATGTCCCAATCCCTTTCTTCACGGTTGTAATTTAAGAATATACTTTTTAATATTACAAACAATTTTCAAATAAAAAGGCTTGCTTGAATAGCATACTGAAAACCTACAGAGGATATCTGAAAAAAGTGTCCAGTGGGTTAACGGATTCTGAAAAAAACTTATCCATTACTCTTCAAGTTCTTCTTCACACAGCAAAATAAAATAATTCAAAACAATACGTATACCTATTAAGACATGGTCCAATTGCTACAGACCTTATATATTTTGTTGTTGTTGTTTTTTAATTTTTCCGATAAATGTATTGTGTTATACGACAACAATAATTTATCGTGCTTGCTTTCTATCGAAAAGTCCGATTAAGGCTTACCCATAATGCAAGTGTCTCTTCTCAGGTTTTCTGACGGGAGTAGCTACATGTTGGTTGTGAAAGCTACAGACGGTGGCGGAAAAGAAAGTGCCACGAATATTCATATTAATGTCATAAATGTCAATAAGCCCCCGGTGTTTAAGCAAGATGACTACAAAGCTACAGTCAAAGAAAACAGTCCAGTTGGTACCAAAGTTATTGACGTCAGAGCGGATTATGGAGACCCTTCTGCGTTGTTAAAGTACTTCTTTATTCAAGGGAATCAAGATAACATGTTTTGCATTGACTACTTGGGCGTTATTAGTGTGGCGCAACCCCTGGATCGCGAAAGTGTGCCTTCGTACGAGCTTACAGTGATGGTGTCCCTTAACAACAGGAATGACACCACTGTTGTCAAGGTTGAGCTGTTAGACTCGAATGATCATGCACCAACTTTTGAGAAGTCGCTTTTTACAATCGTAGTTCCAGAAAATCGAGGTTTGTTAGTTAAAGCTTGAGGATGTTATTAGGTTTCATCAATTACAGTTTTGATACTCACTGATCATTTTTCATCATTTTTAAAGTTTATATGGGCCCAAAGGTATCACTGATCATTTTTATCATAAAATGATGAAGATGACAATAACATAGTCTTTGACAATTGGCTTATACTGTACATAGTTTTTCTTAATTTTAATTAATTTATTAATTGAACCCTCTTAGTGGCCCGTTTCAATGGTCGTGCTACTGCCGTGCCGAACTCAATTGATCGAATTATATTCTACTTTAGCACGCCAGTAGCGCGACGTTTAAAACCAAGTCGTGCTATCGCCGTGCCGAACTCAATTCATAAATTATAAATAAATTAGAATATAGTTAGAAGTTTGCAAAACAGTTTCTTTATTTTTGTGTTTTGTTTTCGGCAACAGTCGTTCTATTGCGAATTAAATTCGAAGTCTCAAACCAAGTAGTGCTAGTATCGTGCTGCAGTCGAGCTACAGTCGAGCCAGCTTAGCACGGCAGTAGCACGACGTTTGAAACAGGCCTTAAAAGGCTACCCTCGGGAAAAGAAAGTGCCCGCTAATAATGGTTGGCTGCTTCAAGGAGGTTCTTTCTATAGTGATTTACCCACAGTGTTGTAAAGTGACCGCTATATTACGAGCGACGCCCACTATTGTAAACATGTATCGAATAGTTTTTTTCATTTTACAGCTGTTAACTCAGAATTGAGGCTGCTGACCGCTACGGACGGTGATGATGGCCAAAATGGCCAAGTGAAGTATTCTTTGCTGCAGACGGTTTTGGAACAAAGCAAGAATGTTTTTGAAGTTGATTCCGATTCTGGCATGGTCACACTTAAGAAACAACTAGATCGTGAAGAAATTGCCGAACACGTACTTTACATAAAAGCTCAAGACAGCAACAGAGATCCTACACTGCGCCTAAGTGGTAAGTGGTGGTATGCTTCAGTAGAAGAAATGGTAAAGATATGCAGCCAACAAAAAAAATATAGAATGATGCAAGACATATTTTGGCTATTGTTATACTGGCGTGGCTTAAGCCTATAGGAATAACCAGTTTGCTCTCAAATTCTTAACAGAGATGACGAAACATGCATTCTTCTTTAGAAACTACTAAAAAGTTTTCGCAAAAAGTCTTCTGAATCAATGTTATGCTCCTTTTCAGATGTTACAAAGCTGGTTATCAGAGTCACGGACGACAACGATAACAAACCGCGATTTTCTACCACCTCATATCAGGCCTCTATACCAGCCAATGCCAAATCAGCAGATCGAGTAGTTCATTTGTCGGCAACGGACTTGGACAGTGGAATAAACGGATTAGTATACTACAACATCACCGAAGGCAATGACAACGATATATTTACAATAGACAGTTCCAGTGGACTTATTACACTTGGAAAAACACAGGTCGCTTCCGCTGCCCAAGAGAGTTTTTCTTTGACCGTTGAAGCTTTGGATGAAAATGATCAAAGTAAGAAAGATACTGCGACGGTTCTTGTTAATTTGTTCCCACCTGATGGTCCCCCACAATACCCATCTCCTTCGCTAATTTTAAACACCAAAGAAGGCCTTGCGGCTGGAAATAAGATTGTTTCTGCGGCAGCAGCTACTACTGAATACGTTATTTATGAGATATGTTCGGGGAACGAAGATGGGGTGATTCAGATTGACCAGTTCTCGGGTGATCTGGTGACAGCACAGGAGCTCGATTACGAAAAAACGACTCAATACAAGCTGTGTGTCATGGCTCGAGACATCAAAGGCCGCACTGCCCAGCTGCAAGTAACTATAAATGTTCTAGACATCAATGATAACCCTCCTTTTTTTATTGATGCGGTTGATGGAAAGGTTGACCGAAAAGTAGAAGTGGGTATAAAAAAGGGTGAAGAAGTCACACAAATAGAAGCTTACGATCTTGATGGTACGTCATCCATGCAATATAGGCTGTCTAAGGAGGCAGAGCAATTCTTTTCCATTGATAATCAAGGTATCATAAGGGCAAAAAGGGCAATGGATGGTACTCTACCTGGAAAGAGAGCCTTAGAACCTCTATCGACCATTTCCTTCAATGTAGAAGCTACGGATAGTAAAGGTGTTGTAACCACACCTGTGCGTTTAGCGTTTGCAAATTACAATTCAGGTCAATCGGCGCTTGCTGTGAGTGTTCTCGAGAACACTCGCGTTGGAAGAACAATTGCCGAGGTCCCAAGATACATCCCTGGAGGCATAATGTTCATATTATATCCTGAACAAACTGTTTTTGATGTTGACGAAGATGGAAGAGTTAAGCTCGCAAAAGAGCTTGATTTCGAAACACAGGCAAAGTATGTCTTAACAGTTAGAGAGCAAGGAATGACAGTCACAGGGCCGTTTACTAACGATGTTGACTTGGAGATTTCTGTTGAAGATGTGAATGATAACGATCCCAGAATTGAAATGAGAACAAAATATGGACGAATTAATGGCAACGCGAGAGCGGGTGCAAAGGCCTTACAGCTGAATGTTTTTGATGCAGATATTGGTCCAAACGGACTGGCGGGTTATCAGTTGATTTCAAAGGACACTCCATTTGGCATCAATCCTTTGGATGATACCATTGAAGTTGGCGGTGACCTGGCCAAGAGTCAGTATGACTTGGAATTATATCCCTTCGATTACGGTATTCCACAACGCCAGAGCTCTCCTATCAAAGTAACGTTAGACGTTGGACAACTTCCTCCAAGGTTTGTTGACTTTGACGATGATGGCTATAAATTTGATGTACCAGAAGATGCTAAAGGTGGAACAGTGGTCGGTAAGATCACCGCTGTCAGCGCCTCAGGTAGCAGAGTTGGATACGTAATTGTGGAAGGGAACTCCGACAACATATTTAAAGTAACAGAGAACGGCGAGATAAAACTAAATTTTCTCTTGGACTACGAATCACAATCCAAGGTATATAATATGGTAGTGGAGGCTGTAGAGTTGATACCATCGGGACTCACTTCTACAGTCAACGTAAAAATCTCTGTTTTAAATGCTAATGATTATTACCCAGTGTTCAAAGAAGGATCTTACTCGGCGATTGTTGATGAAGACGTCCCACTGGGAACATCAATATTGACTGTGAGTGCAACAGACTGCGATTGTAGCCAAGACTGCAGTTGTACGCCGGGCCAGCTACATTTTGCGGTCATAGACAACGATAACTTTACAGTTGACCCAGACACGGGAGTCATATCAAACGCCCGTTCTCTAGACTTTGAAAGCCAGAAACAGCACATCTTTCGAATCGAGGTCTCAGACGCCCTAGAAAACAAAACTAACGTTGATGTGGCCTTTGTTAATGTTACATTAAGGAATACGAACGACAATCGACCTCATTTTGCATTCGCTGAGTACAGACTTATTGTTGACGAGGAAGCAAAGGTTGGTGAAGCACTGGGAGCAGTGGTTGCTCAAGACTTTGACCATCAACTCATCACCTACAACGTTATCGCCGGAAAAGGACCTTTCCAGATAGACTCCAATACTGGTATTATATCTCTGCGAGAGAAACTTCCAAGCGAACCGTGGGAATACACCTTAACCATTCGAGCAAACGATCTAAAAAGCTACAGCGACACTAAGGTCATCATTTACATCAGGGATAAGAACAACAATCATCCTGTGTTTGAAAAGTGTGACAATGTTACAGTGACTGAGAACCTTCCGGCCGGGGTAGTAGTGACTCAGGTGTTGGCAACGGACAAGGACCGCGGTAAAAACGGCGAAATAGAATACAGCATCGTGTACGGTGACCTCTTCTTTCAAATTGACAATACAACTGGTGTTATAAAAAGCATGCAGAGCTTTGATCGTGAACTTCAGTCAGACTACATAGTGGTCATCAGAGCAGAAGATGGTGGCCATGGAAGAAGTTCGTCTGAGCGTCTTCTCAGGTACTGATGACGCAACATAGGTGTTACATAAATAATCTTATTTTGGGTGACCAAAGTATTTTTAAAAGTCAGTAGAGCGTTTCGAACACTGGCCTTTAATCTATTTTGCTGTTTATACATCCAACGACAAAGTGACATCTTAAGGTACAAAAACAAGGATTTTAGGTGCTGGTCCAAAAACACCGGACTTAAGTAGCTCAACATTTCAAACTTCCTGATCTGAAGCCTTTCTTTTTGTATGGGCAACATGCAAAGAAGTAAGCACTATAAAGATCTCACGCCAAATAATCTTATGTTTTTGGGTGGGGAAATGACGTCACAACAATTTTTACAATTGATTTTATCGCGTTGTGCTCTTTAAAAATCGTTTATTTTTTTACATCAATAGTTGAAATTTTAATTTTGCTGTCAATCATGTGACGTCATTTTACCGCCAAAACCCGTTAAAATCTAAAAACATACGATTGTTTACAAAGTTCACCATCCTTTTGACCTCAACCCGTTTGATTTCAAACTTTTCAAGGATGGTGACCCGGCGTTTTTATTCCAAACAATAAACAATTTCTATTCAACAAGTAGCCATTTTCCAACCAAATGCATACCTTTACCACTGAATATATAATCATACAACCCATAGCTCCTTGATACTGAATGAAAATGACGACAAGCTAGTGCTGCAATTGTCAGTTTCTCTCTCTAATCAAACTCAGTTTGTAATATCGACCAGTTGTCTTTTTCTTCGATGGACGTACTCTTTGTAAGTTCATGGCTTTATGTCTGGTTATTTTTATAAAACATGAATGATTATGCTTTGATGGGTAGCGCCTGGCACCTTATCAGCCAATTATGAACAGTCCTTGTTTATCAGCTGTTTTGGTGAAATACGTTATGAATTCTCTCATGTGAACACAACTAACGTTCTTTTATTGCCGAAATCAAACTGACGAATATTACATTTAAAGCATCGGCATTGATGTTTATTTTCTAGCTGACTTCTTTTTCACTAATTTCTGCTTTTACATATTGTCAGCTACTGCCGAGTCAGAGTAGCAATAAAAGACTTGAATGACAATTACCCAAGCTTCCCAGCTTCGTCGCATGATGGAAGCGTATGGAAAGATGCTCCTATTGGTACATCTTTCATGATTGTTCACGCCATCGATGAAGACGCTGGGGGCAATTCCAAAGTTAGATATAGCTTTGTTGAGGCGAACGACAAGTTTGAGATTTCTGACAATGGAGTAATATCTACCAAAGTATCATTAACGTTTTTCGTTGGAACATGGACGTACGAAGTCATAGCATCTAACACAGAACCAATGTCTGTTGGCGCAGGGAACTCTGAGAGTCGAACAGCGACAATTTCTATCTATGTTACAGAGCTACAACCTCCTAAGTTCACCAAATCAGTCTATACTGGAAGCATTGATGAAAATAGTGAGCCAGGTGTGTTAAAAATGTTAATAGCAATTATTACTGAATTATTGTTTCAGTGACTCTCATAAGTCCAGAGAAAATCTTTATGCAGAAAGCTTTGAAGTCGCCTCGTGGGGATGGAGACCGAAAAAACCGTTCAAGGTTTTTTGGGGAATAGCCAGGCTTAGATCAAGAACAAAATGATAATTATTTTTTAAAATGTTTATCTTATTCTGTTTTGCCACACAAGTTAACATTACAATGAGAACGAAAACAAAGGAGAAAATGGAGGAAACAATCAACAGAAGGCCTAAGAAAATAATGAGGCCTAAGTTTATTGGGCTTCCTGTGGCATATATTTTGTAACAGCCTTGAGTTCAATAGAGCTGTGTGCAGTTATTATTTACAGACCCGAAACTCAGTTATACAAACTGAAATTAACATTTGGGAATTCCTCATTTTTGTCTGACATTTGTCATTAAAAAGGGGAAAATGACAACACTCAGACAAAAATGCAAATTAGTCACTTTGACGTCATTCGCGCGCAACGCTATTGAACGCGGTTTCGTAAAACATCGCAACCTGTCAGTGTATTGCAGACCAGCATTTGACATGGCTTCGATATCGGCAAAAATGTATCTGCGCACCGCTGGAAATTTCGGTCAAATTCATTCACTATTGTTATTTTTATTTTTTTGCAGGTACATCCATCTTAAAAATCACAGCAACATCAATGAATGGTCAACCAGTAGCTTACACTCGGTTAATGCAGCATGGTGATTTCGATCACTTCGAAATAAAGGGGGACGGGACTATTGTGTCAGGAGAAGACTCCTTTGACTACGAAACGAGACCACTTTATCGCATGCAGTTCCGAGCACGCGAAAGCGATCAGCTATTTTCCACATGTCTTGTCGAGATCAAAGTCAAAGATGTAAACGACAACTCACCCAAGTTCCCAACGGAGAGGTATGACGGCAGAATTCTCGAGAATTCACCTGAAGGTACTCCAGTCATACGCGTTCACGCAAATGATGCAGACATGGGTGCTGGTGGAGAGGTAAGAAGTAGTTTAGAAGGGACTGGTTACTCCGTTTTTGCGGAGGAATCTCATTACTTTGCCTTTTGGCTTTACCTCCTGAATTAGATGCAGATGAATCAAGATAAGGTCATGTGCTACTTTTAGGTGGTTGAATAGATTTTCTATTTGTATCGGAGTCAATGAAGGTCTTGCTTTTTTATTGCCTGAATAAAAACTAAGAAAAGTATTCTTTGGTTAATACATGTTGTCTAAGGAATAAGCGCTAACTCTCAGGTGACTTACAATCACTAAGCCCAAATATGCTTTTTTGTGTGTGTCAGCGTCATTGCCCTTTTACAGACAACTTGTTGTTTTACAGACGGTTCACTTATCCTTGGCGCAAAAATCGTGTATGTTGATGAGGACACGTTATCCCTAGCCACGTTCGTAACCTATATTTCATTTCAATTTATGAAAAGCAGCCCTATTTTCCTCCATTGCATCTGGAGAATTCAAAAGATCTCTTTCCGTGAATCCATGAAATGAGACTTGGAGGGCCAATTACCATAAAGACAAAATAATAACTAAATTTGCAACCATTCGGAAAAAATTGTATACAGCTCTTTCCTACGGTAACGTTAAGTCTTCCCAGGGAATTGTAAGTTAGTGAAAACTAACCAGGTTTGTTAATGTCATTTGTTAGGTCACCTATGCAATAATGCCAACCCATGACTACCAGTATTTTACCATCGACTCCGTTACTGGTGTAATAAGAACTACACAAATATTTGATCGTGAAATCGCAGAGCTGGCCCACCTTTTAATTGACGTAAAGGCCTCTGATAAAGGAAGTCCCCAGAGGAGTGATACAACTTTTGTTGACATCGAAGTTATAGATGATAATGACGTGGCTCCTGTGTTTGAAACCACGGATTATTCTCTGGAAGTTGATGAGGATGTTCCTCTTGGAGAAGTTCTATATTTCTTTACAGTCAAAGACAACGACGTTGCTCTGAACAGCATAGTGAATTTTTTTATATCTGAAGGTAATCAAGATCAAGCTTTTGACGTGATAACTAAGTTTAAGCCTAACGGAGGAGAGCTTATTGTTGAAGATAAACTGGACTTCGAGGCTACGAAAGCATACAGGCTTAAAATAATTGCTAGTGATGGCAGATCAGCCAGTCAAACGGCGAATGTGAACATCAAGGTAAGAAATATCTTCCTTTTCAAACAATGGAAGGGTGAGCAATATGTTGTAGCACTCTCATTGGCTGTTTTACAGGCAAGATTTTTTATTACGGGCTGTTATCACAGATAATGAGTATGAAGAATTTCTTAAACCTTACTACTCGCAAACAAATAAAGTTTCTGATGGGAAAGGATTCCTTAGAAATATTATTTTAAAAAAAACAGACCTTTGTAGGGTGAGGCCCTTGTTTTAAGCCCTTTAGAATACAGGGATGAATGTGAAACACCCTGGGAAACAGCTTTATTTTTCCCCCAACAACTGAACCTCAGTCCAACCGCTATTTACAAATCTAACTTGCTTGAAATCGTACAGAGTAACATGGGACTTTGTCGTTCTCTCACTGGATTGCTGTGCTCGGTCCTTAATGCCACGACCTTGTGACAGTGTCAGGAAGATTTTGCAAAGAAAATGTGACGAATGGGATGACTGTGCGATGCACGCAGATCTAAAAAGCGGCTTAACCAAAGCCAGAACTTTAATTGAGCCCCAGAGGGTCGCATTCAGTACTTCTCAGCGTTTTCGCGTTCGCATTTAACGCTGCGTCCTTTTAGCTAAAGATGCTAATGCAGCCTTCGTGCTCGGTTAGTTAGGGTTTGGTTTTTTAAAGTTCTCTTAATTTGAATGAGGAACACCTAACGTATGGAAGTGACTGCAAAGGCTAGAATTTCGACTTTATGAGATTGTATATGGACAAAAAACTGCAAACAAAAAGAACTAGGTTCAAATTGTCGCATCCAATAAAACTAGTGTGGACGCTCTAACCACTGAGCTTATGGATGAAGAGGAGCAATAAGTAAAGTCATGAGTAAAGTATATGATAGCTTAAAAACAATTGCGCTTTCTTTCCCTAAATTTTCCGCAAAATTCGCGATAACAATGACTCTCCCTTTTGCCTAGGTTCTTGACGTAAATGACAACGCACCAGTGTTTACCCAGCTTCGTTACCAGACAACAGTTCTAGAAGGAAGTCCAGCTCGGCAACTGGTGCTTACTGTATCTGCCACGGACATTGACACCACGAAAGAAGAAATTGTATATTCCTTGGACCAAACAGGTTTGCGGTACTTTACGATTGGAAGAAAAACCGGGGAGATACTCACAAGTACAACTCCACTGGACAGGGAAAAGACTCCGGTGCTGAACTTCACAGTTTCGGCTTCAGATGGAAAACACACTGGAATGGCTGGAATCAAGGTGAAGTATGGTACTGTAACAGCGTAAGCCGCATGTAACCCACCCCACAACAGAACCTATAGTATCACGAGGACATTCATACCCTGAGTAAAGAAATGGTTTCTGATGAGTCTATTTGTCAATTTGTAAGGAGCTCTTGTAGAGTTTGAAGATGCAACTCATTGTAATTCGCACTTTTTAACTGTAACCTTCATTCACTTTAGTTAGATCACAAATTGAGTAACAATTTTCGCAGTAATAAAAGATTGTTAATGGCTTGCTCTATCAGGAAGCTAGTGATCTAAAGTAAAAGCATTAGCATTGCACCAAATAAACTCGCAGTGGCATTCCCGTTTGGAGGAGAAGTCGGGTAAATGACCTCGCCTACGTAATAGACGGAAAACCAGATAATTGTCGGCTAAAACAATAATATTTTTTCAGGCTTTTCAATACCTAATACTCGACGGGGGGCGCATACTTCACCTGGAGGGATTTTCACTGAGATCCTTACTCACGGATGTTTGCCTTCTTTCCGGTAGCACCCTAACAGAACCCCTAATCCATTGTCTTCGGCACAAGCAGCCAAGGGAATATACCGTCCCTTACTCGGTTCCTGAGGTAACCTTTTGTTTTAAACGGGTTCACCAGGAGAAGGTAGTTATTCAGGAGTTAGGTGACCAGAGCATTAAGATTAGTCACCATTCGCAGCTTATATTACATAAGATGTTCTGGAAACGTTTAATGCTTTAATTTGTTGGTGAAATCTTTCAATTGAACCGAGTGATTTTTGTACCATTGTTTGGCAGGTCAACATTACGTTGGTTGGCACTTGAATAGAATTCTAACATTTTTTTGTCCCTCTCTCTTAAGATTACTGTATACGATTTCAACGACCAAGCGCCATATTTTCCGAATCCACCATACATCGGTGAAGTGGAAGAGAACACACCTTCGGGGACAAGTGTTATAGTTGTTCAAGCTGTGGATGAAGACGATCCTTCAACGGTCATTAACACACAAATAAAGTACACTTTAGATGACGACAGCAATGGGAAATTTGTAGTGGATGAAAACACGGCTGTTATATTTACTACCACAACTTTTGACAGGGAGAAGGACAACAGTGAATATAACATCACCATCAGAGCCACTGATCAAGGTGTACCACAACTAAGTGGAACTACAGTCGTCACCGTCAGAATTGGAGACGCCAACGATCATAGACCCCAGTTTAATCCTAATGAGTATACGGCGTCTGTACCGGAGAACGCTTACCCAGGATATTATGTCACGACTGTCAAAGGTACAGATGGTGATATCGGCTTCAATGCTGCATTAGAGTTTACTATCGTGTCTGGTAATGATCCTTATGTATTTTACATTGAGCCCAACACGGGAAGAATAATGGTCTCGGGCAAGTTAGACTTTGAATCAAAGACGAGTTATACTCTAAAAATCAACGTATCAGACCAAGGGCGTCCTCAGCTGACTACCTTGGATCTTGCAACAGTGTTTATCACAATACTAGACGCCAACGACCACCCACCTGTTTTTGAGCCAGATGTTTACCAGTTATCTGTGTATGAAAATTCGGCCGTTGGTACTTCACTATTGGACCTTACAACTACTGATGGTGACACAGCAATCGAGACGGAGTTGTTTTTTGAAGTAATATTTGGAGATCTCGCTGATATCTTTGATGTCAAACAGGATCCAGATAACCGATATGTTGGTATCTTATACACAACGGCTTCAATGGACCGCGAGACACGGAGCAGTTTTACTTTAGAAATAATGGCCAAAGATGAGGACGGGCTTTTTGCCATTTGCTCGGTAACAATCACAGTGTTAGATGTCAATGACAATGGACCGCATTTTGCTCCACCATTTTACTTTGGAAGCATTTTTGAAAATGTTGCTGATCCCCAGTTTGTTGTCACTCTTACAGCTTATGACCCAGATGAACCTTCTAATGGTCCTCCGTTTTATTACAAGATCCTTGATGGTACGGTCGATGATAATTTCGTCATACGACCAAACACAGCAGATGTATTTTCTAATGGCATATTCAAATACGAACAGAAACAAGAATGGAAGATCTGGGTAGAAGCGACAGACAGTGGCAACCCATCCATGACTAATGTGACTGTGGTCTACATTCGGATTAAGGATTCAATTAATAATAACGAACCTTTCAATGCTTCAATGACTATAATCTTGAATTCGTATCAGGGGCAGTTTGTCGGTGGAAACGTCGGTAAAGTATACTATCAAGACGACGACTTTGAAGTGGATGTAAATGGTTATAAAATTTTAAGCCAAAATCCAGGGTCCTATTTCACTATTGACACAAACAATGGGAATTTATCTGCACCCGAGGACATTCCAATTGGTTCCTATAAACTATCTGTGCAAATTACAGAGAAAAATCGAAATGTGGCACAGCCTAAGCTCGCTTTTTGTGCTGTTTATGTAATCGTGCAAAATATTTCTCAGACAGCTGTGAGCATGAGCAACACAATTCAATTTCTGAACATTCATAAAACAGCCATGTTTGTTGGAGACTATTATTCTCTCTTCGAAACAATGTTACCCAGGTTTTTCACGGTTAACTTCGGCGGGGTCTCTAGGCCCTCAGCTGTTTATATTTTTAACATTCAAAAGGACTCAAGGAACCCTCAAGCCATAAATGTTCAGCTTGTGGTGACGAATGTTCTGTATTCTTCTGGGTTTATGAGCCCAACAGAGGTCATAATCAAGCTGGCGGAAAACAGAGAATCGCTTCAGAATATAGGTAAGATTAGTTATACAATTCAAAGAAGCAACTGACCAAAATATTAACGATGGTGCCCCCTAACAGAGCACAATTACTTTTGATCCTTATATGGATAATTACAAAAGAAATAGGGTGTAACCATTTACTTCTCAAGGTTCACGATTAAGCAGACCTGATGCAAAAAAGGCTGTGTTCAAGGAAATGGTTATTTCCATATGTAATTGGCGAATGGAGGTGAGCTTACGCTTTCACTTTAATAACTGGATAAGTATATCGGAAATCGGAACAAATCTATCTTGTGAGCAAGGCTTTGCAAAATACTGAGTCACGCATCAGGGAATTAACCAACCATACAAGGATAGCTCTGCACTGTTTAACTATTCCTTCATGTAACCATAGAATGTTTTACCAAAACGCTGATGAAAGGTATTTAAAGATCAGGGCAGCGCTATCCACCGGATAAATTACTATCCAGCGGATAAATATTAGGGAAAAAATTGCGCTATCCAGTGGATAGAGATTTATCCAGTCGATAGCGTTATCCACCTTTTGAACAACTGGGGACATATGTATTTGAAATAGTCTTTAAGAATATTGTATTTGTGCACCGTCAACGGTGTTACAGTATTTTACAACATATGAAGATTCCTAACATGTTAATGATAACAAACTACAGGTTTAACAATTGGTGCTTTTGGAATTGACAACTGCGCACAAGAGGTTAACAAAACTGGTGTTTGTCAGAACATAGTTAAAGCTTATAATACGTTCACCGTCATCAGTGGTGACTACGGTCAGTTTCCCGCTCCTCCAGTGTCTTTGACGTTTGTATCAGTCAATCTTCAACTACAGGCAGATTATGAGACCATACTAAAGTCACGTCCTCAGACATGCGCAGACAAGCCTTGCTTAAATGGGGGAATATGCCATGATGTGGAACCAGAAGGTTTGTATTGTCAGTGCTGTTATTCCCCTAGTGTTTCGTTGTGCGGTACGTTAAAGAGAACACCTCAGCCGAAACCATTTTGATCATAAAACAATAACTGACCATGGTTGTAAAAAAACAAACAAATAAACAAACTACCCACCGCCTGAGCTGAAAACCCTGCGGCTTCGTGTTCAAACTTACTTTCAATATTATTGACTTTCATAGATCTTTACTGCTTATGTATGCAATTCATTTTAGCAAGGTTTATTGTGTAAAAAGGGAAAACATTGTGGTGCGATATAAATACGAAAAGAAATGTCGGCATGAGTCGCCTGCTTTTTTCAAATTTCTGCAGACTGTACTTTAAGCAATGTTAACGAATTTTTGCTTCTATAATTTTTTAATGACCACAATTCAGTGCAGCAGAAACTAACACGAAGCCAGAGCTAAACCTACTCTTAAAGAAGAAGCAGCAATATGATGTATATATCAGAAAGTTAATAGTGACTGATTTATTTACTATAAAAAAAAATTAGGTCCCTCTCATTACAATAAATAATTCACTACTTTATCTTCTCAGGATTCCTCTGCCAATGTAAACATACCTTCCGCGGTCTTGCCACTGGACCTCAATGTCAGGAAACGACTCGCACGTTCGAGGGCGGTTTGGGGACCTCTTACATCTGGCTTAAAACGTTGGTTGTGTACGAAAGGAGCGTTGTACAACTGGAGTTTATCACAACTACTGCAAACGGGCTTTTACTTTATCAAGGCCCTCTCACTGAAGGTGTGCCTTTTTGTTTATGAAAGGTAGTTTGGGTTTAGTCGCATAAATATAGGATAGCTCTACCCATTGTATTTATTTATGGACAAAGGGAAACCACAAGTGTATCCACTGGAACGTTGTTTATTTACTGTATAGCATTATTGTTCGTCTTTGCCTCTAAGCTTGGCAAGGATAGCAGGAGGTGGGGCTGAGAATGTTTTTGAAATCTTTCTATTGAAAGTGTCGCGCTATCAACCGTGTTAACCACTATACATAGGAAAAGGTAAGTGTATCCTTGGCCTCTCCGTTTGGCGACGAAGGTAGTGGAGTACTTTATGAATTAGCATTCCAGTTTTGACTGACTAACCATTTGCCATCATTCGTGTAGTGTTTCGATTTCATTTGATATAATTACTTATACACAGTAGAAATTCATCCGTTATAGTAAAATACCAAAGAAAGCTGTATGAAGAGGCTCTAATATTTACGAAATGGTTATGCACTTTTCTCCTTCCACAGTCAGCGCTAGTGAGTCACGTGATTTCATGGCCATTATTCTGTGCGATGGGTTCATCCGTGTCGTCATATCATTAGGTGCCGAGCCTTTGGTGCTGACTTTGTCACGTGGTAATCGGCTTGATGACGGAGATTGGCATTTTATTGAAGTGCATCAGGAATTAAAGGTACAAGTTAATAACAGCTGGAAAAGTATTGTCGACAAAGCAGTATTATAAATATGAAGGAGCCAAAGTTCATTGTTGGTACACAAAAAGCCATGACGTTGTTCCTTTTCTGTTTATCAAAAATTGCAGTGCATTGTCTCACTCATTTAGATGGCGTAACTAAACTTTTGAAATTTGCTCAAAATTACACGTATTAAATTGGATGCAACCATGGTGCTCTAAGGTGTATCGGGTTCCTTTTTCTGGAGGGAACCTAACTTCGTTGAGGTGGATTAAACAGCTCAGGTTATAGCCTTTTACCTTTTTCTTATGATTAATAATGAATAAGCTCTAAACTGCTTAAGATCATGTAACGCAATTATGCAAATTACAATTCCTGCCTTTTTTTTGTCCATTACAGAAAACAATTGTTCCAAATCGGTTTCTTTTAGTTTTCTAGTGAACCAATCAAACCCAAGACATTTGTCGATCTGAAATTACCAGAACATCTTTCAAACTGGTTAAGCAACCAAAAAACAGCACGTAACCTTACTTTAATGATATCCTACAGCATGTTATTCATGAGCTAGACGTCATCGCCGCTTATGTATACCCCTCAAATTTTTGAGTTTCTCCCTCAAAAAGGAGTAACCGGTGCGCCTTATACAGAGTCTTTACTCCTAATTAGATGGAGCATCAGGAAAATTTTCGCTCTCAACTTTTTTTACAGATTATTACAGTTATTGTTGATCGCTGCGAGAACGCGCGTTTGGTTCAGTTAGGAGAAGAGTTGGTGGAAGATGAAAGTAATTGCAAAATAACAGGCAAAATTAGAGGAACAAACTAGTAAGTATACAATCAATCTCAGATAATTACATACGTATGTGCTTGAGTTAATGTGAGGGGATCGGAGATGGTGATCGTAAGGGCGTTAAATTTATGTAAAAATGAGATAATAATACTGAGCGAAAATGTTTTCTCGTATAAAAGAAATTTAGAATTCTCTCACAACCCATAGGCCAGGAACTACGATACTACTGACCCTTAGGAGACAAGTGAAATCTTGCAGATGAAACAAACTAGCCTCATGACTGTGTGACCACAGTTGGCTTGTGTAGAAAAAACAATGAAAAAAGCGGTGGAACGATCTGTGTTTTAAACCCCTAGTTTATATCTATATTTTTTTTCAGCTATCTCAACAGTCTTTGGCCACTTCAGATCGGAGGCGTAGAAAATTCTGGCATTGCCTATCCTAATCTCAATTATACTGGTTTCAATGGCTGTATACGAAAAATAACCAATAACAATCACATGTACGATCTGAGGACCCCACTGAAAGTAGTAAATGCACCTGAAGGGTGCCAGAAGTCTACCGGATGTCCGTACTGTAACAATCAAGGGTACTGTGAACCCTACCTGACAAAGTCAGGGGTGTGTGTCTGTGATGTTGGATACTCTGGACGAAACTGCTTAACAGGTTAGTCTTCACCTGCAGTTTGTGTGCCCCTGTTATGTGATTAACCACTGAGTCTAAGAATTGATGAATTTTACCTGTTTCTTAAGACGTTACAATCTAACGTTCCAAGCCAGAAACAAAACCTTAAGAAATGGTTTTGTTTTTATTGCGTATTTGACAACTCACCGGGCAATTTTTGACAAATGGAAAGCGCCCTAAAATGATTTTACCTGTTTCGATTAATCTAACGTCCCATTTAACTTATTCCTTTATACAAATGAGGCATTACTTTTTTTTTGCATACATTTTTTGCTTTTTAAAAATATTATTAATAAAAATACTATAAATTTACGGTTAAAAATAAAGTATTTATGAGAATAAGCTAAGACAGGGAATCCCCCTTACGGAAACGTTGTCAGCTGTAATCAGCAACAAAGATGTGCCTGTGTAAAGAAAGTGTATGTAAAACGTTCACATGACGTTACGGCGGCCATATTGGTGTTCCAAAACAATGAAACGGCGGCCATGGCGGTACCATACCAGTCCTGTGAGAGCTGAACTTTTTTTTAAGTAAACGCTTTCCTTTGTTCCAATATATTTACATAGATGCTGGCCATCTGAGTAAAAACTCTTCATTATACCTTTTCTAGGAATATGTTACTCATCGACATTTTTATTATCGGCTCTTTAGTTTTTTCTTGGCAGTTGGAAATTATTAACGTATCTAATCGTCAAACTTTCAGCCCATTGAAATTGTTATCAATTGGTTTCGAGATACTTTGTAGACCATGTTGCAGCTACTGAATACTGAGGATCAAAAGATAGTCAACTCGGCAAGGCCATTCTAAACCAATCAACATAATCTTTACTCATATTTTGCATTTTCACTGAATAGCTGCAGTTGGTAATTACTATTTGGAAAACAGTTACTCCCAGTACTCTGTAACATCGTGGGGAACGTCCTCCTCTTCCTCCTCATCATCATCTTCATCTACGTCGTCGTCGTCGTCTTCGTCTTCGTCATGGTCGTCATCATCGTCGTCCTCATCATCCTCAACGTTATCAAGGCGGCGACGTGACACTCTTCCAGCTCCCCAACCTATAACAAGTGAATATTTCACTGACATTGGTCTCAAGATGAAGGCCAAACCAGGAACGAATAACAGCCTGATATTTCTGTCAACTAACAGCCTTGGAACAGAGTTTGTCAGGGTTGACGTAAGTTGAATGCAGATATTCCATGCCTTCTTCATTATCATGCTTTGCTTGTACGAAGTTTCCCAAGCTGATTAACACCATCTAAAGCGCCGGTAAAGATAGGCAACGCGCTCTCATGATTAATCGTTTTACTGTGCATTTCAAGGTGTGTGGTAAACTGTCTGGACTGAAACATTACAACATGATATCCGTGGAAAACCGTTTCCAGTGCAACTTCTTCTTTTCCCAGTTTCATCTTTTTCCTAATCACTGGGTTTTGAATTAGCCGAACCATTTCTACTCCTAATATTATGTAATGCAAGCAATTAATTAACGTAAAATCGCAACATCTTCGGACATTTTTTTTTGATAATTTTTGCAGCTGCATGACGAAAAAATTCGCTGCATTTTACGACTGGCAGGAAGAACAAAAATTCTCCACCTCAAAGGAGTAAACGTCACTGATAACAAATACCACACGATCATTGTGAAAAGGCTGGGTAATTATGCCACACTACAAGTTGACTATGCAGGAAAGGTAGAGGGAAGTACAGGAGGATCAAGTCACCTCATGAAT
The DNA here is from genome assembly GCA_942486035.1 of Porites lobata. Lineage (NCBI taxonomy): Eukaryota > Metazoa > Cnidaria > Anthozoa > Scleractinia > Poritidae > Porites > Porites lobata. The sequence continues at coordinate 616,753 of CALNXK010000133.1, forward strand.
CACGGTGGAGGAGCTCTTTTTGCAGGTATTACTATACGTTAGTATTTGATTGGTTTGCATAATTTCGTAGCAGTGTACACAGAAAACGTTTGGCAATAGCTCACAAGGACGTGTGATGCTTGGTTAACGCTATGATAAGGAATAATCGACAGGTTTTATGGGCATATAGTCACGACATACGTTCTGTTTTATCTTTACCATTGGCCATTGTTAAGAAACAAAACTGGACATATATTGAGTAATCAGCGGCCCTCGTGAATCTGTTCATTTGCCCCAGTATCCTACATGAAAACACCACGGTGAAAAAGGAAGCTTTAATGAAAATACAACACTGAGTGTAGCAAATCTTTTGTAGGTGGACTGAGAAGACTAACAGCCCTGAAGGTGATGCGAGCTATTGTGCAAAGCCACGGAAAAGCCATCGTGCAGACGGCCAGTGGAAGCCTTATATCAACGTATTCAGCATTTTCTGGTTCTTCCTTAACTGGAGTGAACTTGATAACAATTGACAAGCAAGGGAACGTTCACGTTAAAAAGATCAAAAACGCTACTCTGATCAGGATGTACCAAAAACACACTATTCGATCCATCTTTAATGAAAGTTCCCATAAAATTGTCATTGGAAGCGCGGGAGTTAGTATTACACAAGTGCAACTTAGCAACAATAGTCTTCAAAGTGTACAGCAAATAATACAGAGAAGACACCAGCAAAACGCAGGTGCGTCTGTCAATGGTGGAAACGCTGCCTTAGTTGGAGGGAGACTGGTGGGTGGCTATGGCTCAAGCCTTCAATTAAGGAAATCTGGTGGAGGAAATTTTGCAAACAAAGAAGGCATCGATGAATCATATGGAGGTAGGTCAGGTGGTTTACGTTCTAGGAAAAACCTCATACAATTCCTTATCAAGTGATCATTCTAAGAAAATAGCCAACATGTTACACAGTGATAAAGGTTAGCAACTTACTACAGAATTGATCAGTCTAAGAGTAAATCAAGGACAAAATATCATGCGATTACAGAATATTATCTGTGGACAGCATAAGGAATCTCAAATGGTTTTCTGTCTTGCCATTCCACGAAAGAAAACAAATACTTAAAATTATTAAGGTTTTGTTTATGTTGTGTGCACACGAGATTAGATACAGACCCATAAAATGTTGTCTTGTAACAAAATGAAGCATTCAGTGACCATGGAAAATAAGAAACATAAAGCTTTTGGTGAATATAGCGCCAAATCACATAATATTTCATTCACAGGGTGCATTCCACAGAATCGACTTAACTACTTTGACCTGGATGACAAAAACAGTAATGATGTGAGAGCTGAGCGCCAAAACGTCGTATTTGGTTGCCCATGTGAAACCGGAGAATGCGCGAATAATGGCACCTGCATTCTTAAGAACAGCACGACGCTGGTGGAAAATTCTACAACGTCCTGGAAAATGTGTAAATGCGTTGGAAGTTGGACTGGTCCTCGGTGCCAGAAAAAAGACGACCTTGTATTGGGTCTTGCTCCACGTGAGTATTTTGTAACAACTAAGGCTATGTAATTATATTTTTTCAGTTCTGGTGTCACAAATTCAGGTACCAAAACCGTGCTTATGAGACCGCCCCTCCTTTTTTAACTTCCTGAAGTCACACCTGTCTCGTCTCTCACTGATACCTCTTGTAAGCGTGTTTTGTTTTGCATAAGTACTGTTTTTCCTGTCACTCTCTTTGAACCTGATGTCATTTTCTATTAAGCGCTATATAGTGTATTGTATTAGGTCATTTGTCGCTACCTTTTTTAAGGAAATAAAATTTTTATAAAACAGCGATGTATAGTAGCCACTTTGAGAAAAGAAAACAACCCTTACACGTTCTACTGGTCAATTCTTAGATAGCACATCTTGCCGATTTTGTGAAAATCAACCTAACGAAATTTGCAGTCATTTGAGTGAAAAGGTGTCAAAAGGCAGGTTTCCTGTGACTTCAGGAAGCGGCCGAGAAGCTCCAAAATCCTAGTAACGAAGGAAAAGTAAAGGAGAAAAGGGAAGAGCGAGGAGAGCGAAAGGAGGACAAGAAAAAAGCAAAAGTTGCATTCTTAGTTTTTATAATAGCTACTTTGGAAAAACTGTTCGACGGAAATGGTCCATTTGGCGATAACGTTATCAAAAATCTGGCTAGACATACATGTATACCAAAGCAAATTTCCACATCATGATTTAATTCGCATCCGTGTCAACAATGCGATATCAAATAGTATATATATAGTCAACTCTCTCTGAGACAGACACCTTCGGGACCGGCCCTGACTGTTCGTCTTATGGAAATGTCCGGCTTATAGACAGTCAAGCTAACGTGAAACCAGTGATTTTTAAGTTGAGCTTTGGCAATGAATGTACGCCTGTTTAACTTGTACAAAACAGCTTAAACTGAAACATTGTAAATTGAATTGAAACAGAAAAGTGGAATTATTCTCTTACCATGCAATCATTACAAGCAACGTTCAGGGCTTCATGTTCTAAAATTGTTATAGTACAAACACTACAAGTACCGCACCAACGTTTCCGTTTTGAAATATTTTTAACTTCATAAAGCACTACTCATGTCCGTTGTCCGTCTTAGAGAGGTGTCCGTCTTATAGAGAGTATAGTCACAGTAAAATGACTGAAAAACGGTAGGGATCAACACCAGGTGTCCATCTTAGAGAGGTGTCCGTTTAGGGAGAATTCATTGTAAACGCATCAACATGCAGAACCAAGAATTCATAATTAAGAGGTACTAAGGAACTTGAGAGGAGCCCTAAGTATGTCCCCACTATTTTAATCGTTCTGCTAAGAATTAAAAACCATTGATGCACCTCTTCAGGATGATTACATGAATTTTTCTTCAACAGCTGCACAAGCCCCGGACGGTCCGTCATGGATGTGGAACGCCGTGCTGGCTTTTCTTCTTCTTCTTCTTATACTTCTGCTCCTACTGGGTCTATATCTGCTCTGTAAGAAATGCAGAAGCGATGCCGTGGACGGCACGTCACCAGTGAAACCTGCTGAGGCCATATTACCAGGGGGACACGGGACAGTCAGGTCTTACTCGGACGTTGGGCCTGGAGAAGAGGATAGCACTGACTATGATTTACGTCATCTGATGAAATACATGTATACTGAACGAATACACGGAGGGATCGATCTAGCACACGAGCATGAACACGCGAGTATCAGAGTTTACAAAGACCATGGGGTGCGAGGAACAGACAATCACCAGTTTGACCTTCGGGAACTGATGTCGTACAAAACGTACGTAGGTGGCATTTTAAAGAAGCCATGGACATGTTTTTATTTTTACTTTGACTGATTGTTTTTGTCCCTGAATTCTACAAATAAAAGAGGCTTCAAGAAATTGTATGTTAGTGTATTAGACCAAATTTCAAAAACAGTTTGTTGTCTGTTAATATAAGGTTTTTAGAAAAAGAGTAGGAAAGATAGAACATGGTAGTTTAGTTTTATGAATCTCAGTCTTAATTGCTGGATACAGTTTCCAGAGATTCGCTATTGTGATTCAGTAAGCAAATTAATGATTATTGTGTGAAACGACATTGGACTGAACTAATGAGGGTTATATTCAGTTACCTATTTCTCACCACAGAAAGAATTTTGTCTCCTTATTTTTTGGACATCTTTCTCTTAGGCATCACGTGATAACACACACGATGGAAGAGAAACCTTTAGGAACTGGCAATCCAGGCTTCCACGGTTCAACTCCGGCAGTGACAAGTAGCCTTCACAGTGTAATAGTGCATCGCATAACACATGCAGATAGTAACCCGTCTCTGTCACATGACGAGGTGCACTGGTTCGAGGATGAGGGAATGGACTCTGATGTGGATGACTTGAGCCAACTGGAAAGTGAAGACGAGGAGGACGTGGACCAACCAGATGATTGGTTCAGTCACTTTATAAGTCTTGGAAGCACCTGACCGACTCGTTGCCTTAATGGAAGGGTCTTGGTGGTCACGATTGTCTGACTGACTGTTCAGCTGATTATTTACAAAATAATTAGCGTCGTTATTCATTGTTTAATTCAAAAGTAAAACGTTTATTGCTAAATACAAAGCATTACAGTATTTTATTTGACGCATGAATGGGTATTGTTACGAGCCTGAAATGAATATTTCAAAACAAGGGGTTTTTATTACTTTTTCCTTTCCACCAAAATACAAGGTACAATAAAGTCCTTTAGCGTACTCGCAAAATGGCAAAAAAGAATTTGTTTTTTCACAATCCACTGGTCACAAGGATCTGGTGCAGGCACTCATTCCCGAAATAGTGCCGAAGAAGCTCAATTAAGGTCGGATATTCAAAAAATTTCGGTGGCGAAAAAAAACGGGTGAACAAATCATCGAAAAAAAACGAAGAAATTTTATTTTGGAAAATATTACCCATAATTTCCCACATGACTACTTTTAATGGTACATAACAGTGAAATTGTCAAGGGTCACTAAAATATTTTCTGTTGAAATGAAATAAGATCAAGAAGACAAGAAACTAAATCATTTCAAACAATTAATGAACTGTTTTTATTTATGACCGAAACTTAACAATTTACACCCTAAACTGAAAATAAATTAAAATTGCCATTTCTTAACGCTTCAATTTGTCGGGCTCTCAAGTCTATCATTATACCTGGGGTTTAGAGGTTATTCGTCATCCTAGGTTTTACGCCATGCCCTTGCAGTCTGAAGCGAACAAACCAGACAGTATCAACGAAATTGAAAATTTTAGCTGACATACACGCCTCGTCACGCCTATCTGCCCATTATAATCAATTTGTAATAGGTGTGGAAATTTTGTAATACCTGTCGCAATTGGTAAGAAATTTGTCGTAATTTGTAAAAACTTTGTCGTGATTTTTAAAAGACCTGTCATGTCGTCCTATTGAAGGTAATTGACTGGGATTCATTGGGCATGCGAGAACTTGAAAGGTGGTCCAAAAGAAAAGAAACGATTGAAATGGGATTTTTCCTTATCACTGATCATTTTTGTAAACTTTCATTAAAATTTGAAACTCTTTACAGGAGACCGAGATCTATCGCTCAGATTACCCTTACTCGTTTTCCACGTGAAAATCTTATTTCAAAAAGTTAATAGGTTGTTCCTAAAAGAAGAGATGAAATCATTTTGTCCTTTCAGATCAGTCTTGTCCCCTTGACTATCAAAAAACAACCGAAGGGGAAGCCTTTCGTTTAAAAAGTAAGAACAATCTTTATTGTTACAAATCACGACAAAGTTTTCACAAATAACGTCAGCTTTGCTTGTTAAAAATTACGACAAAGTGTTGTTACAAATTACGACAGCTTTTTTCTCCCAAATTACGACAAATTTCTTACAAATTGCGACAGAAATTACAAATTACGACAGATCAATGAATATAAATCAAACGTGTTAACAATCATGGCTCCATCAGGGCGACAGCATGTTTAGGCCCGTCTAAACTTCAAACTACACATGTACTGAATCTAAGCTAATGGGAAAAATCTAGTATAGTTCTCTCTCATTCCCACAGGTTCGGTCAATGCGAAGTTTGAAGGCCTTCGACATAATATATCTGCTGAAATGTAAAAGCCCTTATTTGTATCGCCCTTGGGTCTCTGTTGTCGAAGTCATCGAAATCTCAAATCTATAAGATTTCACCTAAAAAAAAAAGGAAACAAAACCTGCCACACTATACTATTCACATCAGATATTAGTGGTTGGCTTAATGTGTGATCGTAAATCCTATGTTTGTTGAAACTGATTCATCGGGTAGTCTTTGATAAACCTTTCTTTTATGCATGTTGGCTGTGAGGGATATCGCGTCTGTCGGTTAAGTTCGACAAGGTCTTCCGTGCTATACCACTCAACCTCTCAGCAAAGGTAGTGACTCAAACGTTAGGAAATGTTTATTATCATTATTTTTTTTTCATTTACAGTTATTATAGTATGTTCACAAAGTTCTACTCTGGCACGACGTCTGAATTAAACCCAATGCCATCTATGTTCGGCACGGCAGAAGCACGAAATAAGATAAGTCTCTAGTAAAAAATTGGCCATGATTTTAGGTGGTCTTCTGGGGGTTGTATTGACGGTGTTCTGGGAAGTTGGGGGCTTGGCCCGGGTGCTTTTTAACTTCTAGATTATAAGACGATTTAGCAGGGAAAAAGAACGAGAAGAGTTTATACATGGTTTGCAAAATGCAACGGTTAATCACGTTTTCACCGGAAACTACATAGATGTCACTAAAAACAAAACACACAAGTAAGTAACTATTAGATTGAATACGATTTTATGAATAAAACAGAGGTGCAAAGTGGTTGTTCTTTATCCCTCTACGATAGACACAAAAATCAGAAGGGGAGAGTTTTGAATTCAGCTCTAGTTCCCGTCCCCACGTATCAGGTCTATCAGTACTTTTTATTTTGAATCCGCAGTTTTATTTTGCGGATTGGCCTTCCTTTTACACATATCCCATTCAAAGAGTCATTGCTCTCCAAAGGTGATTTTCCGTAGTCAGAAGAAACGGAAAGTTTTCAGAACAATGACGTCCGGTGTCTCATGATATCTTCTGTCGGATGAGAATGCTTCACTAATAATTCCTCTTTTTTAAGAATTTTAGATGTTGATTTTTGTAAGCAAAATGTTCACGTTTGCAACTTCAAATAGGACTTACTCAATCAATCTGCTTTTACGGGCTTGTCACAGTGTAGACGCGACGGGAAATTTGTAGCAGAGCCCTCGCGCGCGCGAGGCACCGGCAGCGGAGCACCATGGGTAAGAAAATTTAGTTACCTATCAGGGTTGTCAAAACGATTTTAAGTAGCAGGCCCCAGTTGTTCAAAAGGTGGATAACGCTATCCACCGGATAAATCTCTATCCAGTGGATAACGCAATTGTTTTCCCAAGTACTTATCCACTGGATAGCGATTTATCCGGTGGATAGCGCTATCCAGCTTTTGAACAACCGGGGCCAGGAGAATAAGAGAAAGTAGCCGGCATGTGTTTCCCGGCGGGGCCGGTAGTGGAAGACATATCAGGTTTGTAGCAGCTGTCAGACATTATAGCATTGATACTGCGTCTGAATTACTCAGTGAAACTTTGGTGGAAGCATGCAAAGAAAGCGGAAGGAAAGCGAGAGGCAGCAAAATTTATTGCAAACCGCAAAATAAATGATTCGATCAGGTCGAGGAACAAATATCACTAGGGCTATGTGTTTCCCAGGCAGGGAAACAAAAAAACACTAGGAATGTGTTTCCGAGGTAGGGGAACACATATCACCAGGGATATGTGTTTCCCAGTTAGGGGAACTCATATCACTAGGAATATGGGTTTCAGGAGTAAGGGAACACATATCACAACGAATATGTGCTACCCCTCCTGGGAAACACGTATCAAAAGGGATATGTGTTTCCCAGGTAGGAGAAAGATATCACTAGGGATATGGGTTACATGAGTAGGGGAACGCATATCACTAATGATATGGGTTTCATTAGTAGGGGAACACATATCACTAGGGATATGTGTTCCCCAGTTAGGGGAACACATATCACTAGGGATATGTGTTTCCCAGGTAGGGGAACACATATGACTAGGGATACGTGTTTCCCAGATAGGGGAACATAAATCACTAGGGATACGTGTTTCCCAGGTGGGGGAACACATATCACTAGGGATATGTGTTTCCCAGATAGGGGAACATAAATCACTAGGGATACGTGTTTCCCAGGTGGGGGAACACATAACACTAGGGATATGTGTTTTCCAGGTAGGGGAACAGATATCACGAGGGATATGTGTTTCCCCGGTTAGGAAAAAACATATCACAAGGGATATCGGTTTTCCAGATCGTGGAACACAGATCACTAGGGATACGTGTTTCCAAGGTGGGGGAACACATATCACAAGGGATACGTGTTTCCCAGGTGGGGGAACACATATCACTAGGGATATGTGTTTTCCAGTTAGGAGAAGATAAATCACTATCGATACGTTTTACCCAGGTGGGGGAACACATACCACTAGGGCTATGTGTTTTCCAGGTAGGGGAACAGATATCACCAGGGATACGTGTTTCCCCGGTTAGGAAAAAACATATCACAAGGGATATGGGTTTTCCAGATCGTGGAACACAGATCACTAGGGATACGTGTTTCCAAGGTGGGGGAACACATATCACTGGGGATATGTGTTACCCAGGTGGGGGGAAGACATATCACTAGGGATATTTGTTTCCAGGTAGGGGAAGGCTTATCAGTAGGGATGTTTCCCAGGTTACAGGGGGCAAAACCCTTAAAGTAGCCGGAGATAGCGCCGCTTGCCGGCGCATTTTGACAACCCTGCCTATGCACCCAAGAAATTTGGGGTCTGAGAAAATCGTCCGTACTTCCGTACGTACGTCCCCCCTTAATGTAAGCCGGAATAAAAATTTTACATTTCATGCGGCCGTGCGTTTGTACGGTAAATTGCACAGCCACATGGACTTTTAGAGATAAACAACAACAACAGAGCCGATTATTTTTTTCGACTTAATGTCTATATTGACGTGGAAAACGGAGAGAGAGAAAAAACAAAAGAGATCAATTTTGTTAGAAGAAAAACCTGAACATTTTATAGGGATGGTGAGAAAATGAGAAATGCTAGCGCCCAGCAAGGTGAAAGTGAGGCGTAGCGTAAAAAATAGTGAACAGGAACACGTACAACATTCCCTTCATAAAAGTGGTGTTACAAGACACGATTCGCAACGACGACTTTTATCGCAACACAGCATTGCAACATTGGTTCGACATTGTTTCGAATGGTTATAACATTGTTCCAGCATTGCCACGCTGTTTTGCCCTAAAAATCGTCGTTGCGAATCGTTCCGTGTAACATCACCTTAAAACTTGTAATTAGGAAGTTTCTAGTTATAGTCGTGCAAAGCAACAGCAAAGAAATGTACATAAAAAGTGTGCTGCACGTGCAAAGTTTTTTTTTTTGCTAATTAGACCTACTGATTTTTTGGGCTGTTTTTGTTGCTGTCTCCGCTTGGCATTACAGGAATTCATATTTTGTTCGAGTAAACTATGGATTTTTAACGAAAGCTTCTCTTTTAACCCTGGCTAAATCTATATATTAGATTCAAAGGGAGGCAATAAAAAAAATATTTTATATTAAAAGGATAAAAATGAAATTTTATTGAAAACAGTGAAACTGATTTACAGTTCATGGGGAAATACAATATGCAACACAATATATACAAAAGCATAAAATCGAACAAAAACCTTCCGAGGGTCAAAACTTTTAATTCTTAAACAAAATACGAAGTTTTTAGTTGAGAAAACAAAAACCATTTGATCGTAGGAGACACATTTATTGATTAAAAAACTATTTTAAAACAACACATCTAATACCAAGAAGAATGCAATTATTTTCTGTTTTTACTCCAATCAAAACACTCCTAAAGTACGTGCGTTATTAAATCTTAAAGTTCTCTCTCTTTGCGCTCGTGTCTTAGATATCACGCCAATATAGCGATGCCAGATGCATTAAAACTAGTATCCTTAAATTCCTTTGAAAACGGACAAAACATTGTTGGCCAGCCACTCCAAACTTGTTGGATGTTACATGTTGCGTCTGTTAGCACACCCTGTTGCATGTTATTGGGAGTTGTTGCGCAAAGTTTGAAACTAGTCAAACTTTTAGCTACGAGCAAACGGACGCAACACCTGCCAGAAGTGTGGGGCCAGCAATGTTGGGAGTTGTCTCATCCGTTTGCTCGTAGCTTTAGCTTTAAATAATTTGTAATTTTTGCTCTAGTTAATGGATCATTACTAAATTACTACTACACCTTCATGAATATTTCATTCCAATTTGTGGAGTAAGAATTAGTAGCTCACTCCTTAATCTAAACTAAACCCATATTGATTACATATTGATTTCTTGCTAATACCATCGTGAAAAAATCTGAAAGATTGTTGATCAGTTTGTCAATTAGTAAATAATTAAAAGAAATTGTTACAAAAAGACCGAACTCGAAGATTCAATCTATCAGCCAGTAACTCGGTCAGACCGTGCAAAGTACAGTATGTGGTCCTTGGTCCGCGTGTAAAAGTCATTAACTTGAATATCTTACCCGAATCTTCATGTAACGAGCTGAAATACTCCGTGAAGATAGCTTTTATGTTCCTGTCGATAATCCTGAAGTTTCGAGTTCCAGACATAAATATTTTGCGTGGAATTCGCAAAAAGGCGAACGTTTTCGATGGTCCTTGGTCCGCGTCTCAGGTAAGCAACACGATAAAAACGTAAAAATGTTATAGTTTCTACTCGAAAACGTGATTTTCACAGTATTTCTTGTATTTTTTTTCTTTTCTTGATGCAATTAAGCTAAAGACTTCAGACAACAGTCACCTCGAGTCTCCCACACGAGCGTCGACGAGCGGTTTTTTTTTTTTTCGAAAACAAAGGCCGTCGCTTTTTACTGTGGGAAGTTTTATTCAACCAAGGTCATAGGCAGCGGACCAAGGACCGCTAAGCGAAATTTGGTGATATTTTTCAAGAGTCGCTAAAACAAAAAATTCAGAGTCTACAGCAATATGCTTCCAACAGCAGAAATAAGTTGATCTGAAAACCTGTTCTGCAAAAAGGCAAGTCTTCCCGTTGCGTTTTAGTTATTCGCAGCCTAAGTAAACATGACCATGTCATTTACGTTGCCGCAAAAATCCAAACTTCAAGAAAGACAATTTAACCTACCGGTCAACAAACTTTAATTTCGCGTCCTCACCCTCAGCAAGAAAGCTGAAACTTCGTCATATGAAAGAATGCTAATCAGTAAATCACGATAACTTTCATTATTCAACATATTTTTTTTCTTGACGAAATATTTTTTCATTTTCGGAAAAGACGCGGACCAAGGACCACATACTGTACTAGTCAACCTACTCATCAACGACTCAGTCTGTCAGAAGCTCTTCTACTCCATCACTTTCAAAGACGTTCTTCTATCATTCTTTCCGTATTACATGAACTGGGCTGGCTCGGTTTGAAGATATGACTAGCTATGCCGAAGTGACTTTTATCCCGGTATTACATAAAGCGAACCAAACCGAAGCCCCAATATTTACAGATGGATTAGAAGCAGTGCGCATGAGCATAGTGTTACTCTCTGTTAAGTGGATTTTCCGAGTTGGCCAGCGAGCGTAATAAAGCCTGGTTAGCCAGTATTACTGGGATCCCAGCTAAACTGGACCCTGTTGTCATCAATAACCACGAAGTTGATATTTTTTATGTTAACGTGCTGAGATTTAGACAAAGCAAGCCAAATCTAGTCACAGCGAGGAACTCTAAAAACAAGTTTTTTTTTTCCCCCTTAGACTGCCAATAAGGTGGACATTCCATCACTAAACATAGCTGTTCCAAATTTCCGGTTGTTCCCAATCCCTCTCGTCACCACTGTCGAGCTGACTGAGGTCGTCTACATCAGAATCGTGACCCTCATCATAGAAAGGGTGCAACTCGTCATTTGCAAGGGAGGGTTCACTATCAGCACGCCTCACATGGCGTACAATAACTGTGTGTAAGTGACTCGCCTCTGCTGACACTGAACTGCGGAATCCTGAGTTATTAGCTCCAAGATGACTCTCATCAGTCTTGTCTGCGTTTAATCTGAAATTAAACGCGCAGTTTTCATCATGAGCATGCCGCATATTTATAGTTTGCATTCGCCGGTGCAAATCCAAGACGATTTTTTTAACTTACTGTAATTAAGTACAAAACCACGAATTTTGTAAATGATACAAAATTCAAGCAAAAGATTCTGATAGTAATACACCATAAAGGTAAGATAAAAAATAGAAGGATATACAAATATTTGTCTATTTCAGAATCCAAGTTCTAACAGAAATTTTGTACCTTTAAAACGCAGAATTATTCTTTGCAGACCAATCGCAAACCTTATTATCGTGATCAAGGGAGGTCAGTGCCGATAGCTTAAATTTTTGTTATAAGGAGTTCCATGAAATCTAGAGCAAAAGGTATAAGCACCTTTTTACGTGATGCAAGTTTTTAAGAACTTTGAATAGATGCTGTCTTTAGTCCCGATAAGCTTAAATACAAAGTTCGACACCTACTTGTAAGACATCAATTCTCGGAGATTGAAGTGATGGTTGTCTGTTCCTCGCACACCACTGTCCTTGTAAACCCTAATGCTTGCGTGCTCATGGCCATGCTCAAGATCAATTCCTCCATGTATCTTCTCAGTATACATATATTTCATAAGAAAACGTAGATCATACTCAGTGCTATCCGCTTCACCAGCTCCCACAGAGTAGGATCTCATTGTCCCATGGCTTCCAGGTACAGTTTTTGGAACAGGCTTCTCGGGTGTTGTCCCATCCACGGCATCACTTCTACATTTCTTGCACAGCAGGTATAGACCCAATACTAGCAGTAATAACAGAACAAGGAGAAGAACAGCCAACACGGCGGGCCAATTCCACTGTGGTGGTTTTTGAGTGGGACGTATTCCCCCTAAAAAAAAGATTGGGATTGAACTGCTTTTAAAATTAAACAGAATTAACCCCTAGGATGGTCTTCATTTTGCCGTTTTTAGTCATTTGTTAGCCTGAATTTCATCCGATTACTTCGAGTCGTTATTACTCCCTCAGTAACGTCTGAATCGACCAGCCGTTAATGCCGTCCAGTGACGTCACTACTCCTTGACCTTGCTTTAATTCATGCAAAAAGTACAACATGATTTTCAAGTGGCAAACCGAGGAATATCGTTTGGAAATGTCTGCATGATACAGAATTGGTTTATTTTTTTCGATTGTAATTCATGTTTAACGTTCAAACTATCAACTGCATGCAGTACAACTCTGAACCGGTTGTACTAAATTCTATAATCAAACTCGGTCGCAATCACGCAATGAAATAAACACACACACGGAACACTTAGTTCAAAAACACAATGATTTGCTTTAATTGAAAAGAAGCTATTTGGTCCTTAACGAAGAAAAAAAAACAAGGAGACAAGAAAGAAAAGCTAACAGAATCATTACACTTGACGGTAAAAATAGCAAGAAGGTCGAATTATAACATTGATCTCAGAAAACTTCGCGTAAACAAAATCACCGGCCGCCGAAACCACAAAGCGGCTCTAAATGAAAAACCTACCGACTCTCCGCAATGATTCTTCATTCGCAGTTCAATTTAGCATTTCCGTTTCGAAGACAAGGGCAATTTTGCTGTTTAGGATAAAGATTAAGCTTATAGAAAAGTTTGAACTAACCGAAAGAATGCCAGGGATGCGATCCGCTGAGTATCAAATAACAATCCCGCTAAAATTTTTCATAATTATACATAATTATGCGAATGTTTAGACAATCAACCAATCAAAATCACTACCCGATTTTCGGGTAGTGAGTGACGTCACTGGACGGCATTAACGGCCGGTCGATTCAGACGTTGTTGAGAGGAGAAAACGACTCGAAGCAATCGGATGAATTTCAGGCTAGTCATTTGTATGGTTGGTAAGAGTCTAGGACATGGTAAATTGTTGTCGACTGTATTTTTTTTTTTACCGAAAACAACGCGCGTATTAAAAAACAAAACAATTTACGCCACCGTCACATCATTTCCACGGTGTATACCTTCATCCACCATAGCTCTCGACCTATCAGCACCCGAGAAATTGTTCAGGTATATTGTAATTCCAACTTGATCTGAGACGCACCAACATTTTTAAGCAAATTTTTAAATTTTAATGTTTCTGAGTTTAAGAAAGCATGTGTTTTATAGGTGTTTTATAACATCTTTCACTAGACTGACGGTCTGCGCATCTTCGCTGTGATGCAAATTAATGATATTTATAACGCCGTCTGGTTTGCTTATTGAGAAGTAGGTCTAATAAGGGGCTTTTGAAAAGAAAATGAAATGCGTTAAATTAAAATGGCGATAAATAATTTCTTAGTATGTTAGTCTGGATGGGTAAAAACTAACCTGTTCCTTGCCCTAAACCATCTATTTGACATCGGAGACCTTTCCATTTGCCGGTGCACTTACACATTTTCCAAGATTTCGTGGTATTGGGTTCAGTGATGGTGATGTTCTTAAGCTGACAAGTACCGTTATTAGCGCATTCTCCCGCTTCACATGGACAACCAGAGAAAACGTTTTGGCGTCTGACGTTTACTTTCGTTGGGTCTTTCAAGTCTAAATCAACTCCGTTAAGTCGATTTTGTGCTATACAACCTAAAGGGTAAAGAACTATTATTAAAACTGGGGCTGTTTCTATCGCCTTACGAGCTGGCTGTGGTCGTTATCAAGTAACGCTTTGAGGAGCATACCCTGGAGAATGAGAGAGATAATTACTATTCTCTGAATTCTAATTAGTTTAATTCCTAAATGATGCGTTTTTGCTTAAGACTCCCCCCAAAAATACAATGGATCGAAAAGCTGTACAAGGAAGAGTCAAGTATAGCTGGACTTTGCCCTTGCTCCCCAAATAGCCTCCGTGGAGGGAGCGTCTGCCCGATTTGGGGCCCATCATAGGTTCCAATCCTGTTTGGTACAAAAGATTGTTATTCGCCGCACTTTCCTGACATGACGATATTGCATCTTCCTTAGAGCCAAGACTTTACCTATTTCAGTTCAGGCTGTCGCTACAAAACCCCTTCATGCGTCCTTAATTTTGAATGAAAATTATCATAATTTATATCTTATCACAAGGCTAACTCATTCTCAGTGCGACCTGTATTGAATTAAAAGTGAATGCTAAACAGGTGAGAAAATAACTTCTAAAGTCCCTGGCGGGACAATATCAACAAACAGTTGATTTACTATATCTTTCTCCCTTAATAAAAGTGATTAAGTACAGTTTCAAAGTTTAGTTTAATCTAACCTTCATATGATTCATCGACAGTCTCTTGCGTTGTCCTGTTTCCTGACTCACGAAAAGGAATGCTTAAACCATAACCACCAACAATTTTCAAATCCCCCCCGGCAACAACAGCATTTCCACCAGAAGCCACAGCACTGCCAGTGATGGTTCTAGTGCTCTCTTCATTGTCATTAGCTCCTGAATAAACTTGGTGCCTTCTCCGTATTACTTGTTGTACACCTTGTAGACTGTTGTTGCTGAGTTGCACTTGTGTAACACTAACGCCTGCACTCCCGATGACTATTTTATTGGAGCTCGCATTAAATAAGGATCGAATAGTGTGCTTTTGGTACATCTTGATTAGAGTTGCGTTCTTGATCTTCTGAACGTGCACTGACCCTTTATTGTTTATGGTTATCAAGTTTACCCCAGAAAAAGATGAGTCCGAAAACGCAGAATAGGTTGATATGAGGCTTCCACTAGCTGTCTGCACAATGGCTTTTCCGCGGCATTTTACAATAGCTTGCATTACCTTCAGTGCTGTTATTCTCCTCAATCCACCTAAAAAATATATATTTGTAATGATATCAGTATTAATTTTGACCTTTTTCGGCATCTAAGCTCTTCAAAGTAGATTGAATAGTCAGTGGAGTTAATCACAGGCGGTGTAGTGAGACCGAAAATATTTTAACATCTTCACGGGGCATTTGTGTGCATTGCTTTGTGACCACAAAGAGGATTAAAGCTTTCAAAGGCTATTAGTGAGCTTAGTTCAGGCGCGTTTTGTAACAGTTTCCCTTAATATGCTTTGGCACTATGTCAGTTCACTCCTGAAGCACGCACCGTTTTTACGGTCAAACCGGGAAAACTGTAAACACGTGAAATATCTCAGGAATGTCTATAGTGTCATGACCAATCACAGAAAAGATCAGGGCACGCGAACTAGTCACAAAATCACAAACTAGTTACAGTCCTTGCTAGCGGTTTAGGTTTCTCTTGCCTGATTGGATTTTTTCTTGCAACACAATAACATTCCAAAAATATTTCCTATCTTCCAGGTTTGACTGTAACGAAGACATTTTTACCGTCTTTAATATTTACAAACCCTCGTTCCGTGACTACAGATTGCAAACTTTGCATGAACTATTACCTGCGAAAAGAGCTCCTCCACCGTGATTCATGAGGTGAGTTGATCCGCCAGTACTTCCCTCCACCTTTCCTGCATAGTCAACTTGTAGTGTGGCATAATTACCCAGCCTTTTCACAATGACCGTGTGGTATTTGTTGTCTGTGACGTTTACCCCTTTGAGCTGAAGAATTTTTGTCCTTCCTGCCATTCGGAAAATGCAGCGAATTACTTCGTCCTGCAACTGTAAAAATGAAACGAAATAATATGCAAAGATGTCTCACTTTGAAGTAAAGTAATCGCCTGGACAGTAAAAGCCCTCCTCGACTAAGAACCTGCCTTTTCTCAAGTTAGCCTAAGCAAGTTCTCACTTAAATTGTAATTAACACGAATTTAGGCTATTTAGGTTGTTAAATAGGTTAGTGGTATTCAGCACATTTGACCTTGGGTTAAACCTGTATTCCATATCACAATTGCAGTTGGAGTAATAAAGCACCTATATGTCTTCAAAAAGGATCCTGAATGTTGACTTTTCTTATTTGCCCAAGTGTACATAATTTGTTTAAATAGATTGAGAAAATATGACAGGTTCCTGTATAGAGGGTGCCTAAGTGGCAAAATGTAGCCTAACAGGTTCTTAAAAACCAGGTTCTTAGTCGCGCGTTTTTACTATATTACATACTAAGAAGAGTGGCAAGTTCTCGGCTACTTTAAACGTTACCAAGTGATTATAAAAACGTCGAAACTGTTTTTTGGAGGAAAATAGTAGACGTAATACTGAAGATGGTTTTCCACTGAAATCACGTCGTAACGTAACAGTCCAGAGAATCTGACACATACTTACGGGCAGCGTTTCCCACAGTTCCACATATTCATTGTGATGAAAGTAAATATAAGGAGAGGGTAAAAGGCGCTCTAAAGGGACTTGTTCTTAATAGTAAATAGATAAGTTGGAAGAAAACGTAGGCTCTGTTTACTGAGGTTGAATATTAGCAAAGGAAACAACGAATCATTGATGATTAAAAAGAAATAGAATAAATGGATCTTATGCAGCTGGAAATAAGCCTTATGCAAAAAGCCTTTATGCAACTAAAAGAGGGCCTTATAAAGCTGGGATCTCGTGACCTTTCTCGTGCCAAAATTATGTATTGAAAGTCTAAAAATTACAGAAATGGAAAGTTTACAGAAAACATGATGGCTTTTCTAAATTCTAAGTTTTAAATTTTGAAGAAGTGAAATTGGTGTTTATGTACTACACGTATCAATTGAAAAAGTTGTTGGTAGGCACGCCTTGTGGTCCAGCAAATTCTTTGGATACAAAGCCTCATAATTTTCTAGACATTCCAACCCCCACAAATTATATGTCAGTCAAATAAAATTGGCCTCGTAACCATTTTTCACATTGCTTTCCTCTCCTGATATAGCTTGAGTTTTTTCCCATAATATTTGCGTAAGGGAGGTATCGTGACTACAAGAGGCCTATATATACAGACAACTTACATCAACCCTGACAAACTCGGTTCCAAGGCTGTTAGTCGACAGAAATATCAGACTGCTGTGCATTCCAGGGTTAACCTTGATCTTCAGCGCAATGTCAGTGAAATACTCACTGGTTATTGGTTGGGGGGCTGGGACTGGGAGAGCAAGACGTCGCCGCCTTGATAGCGTTGACGATGAAGACGACGAAGACGAAGACGACGACGACGACGACGACGACCATGATGATGATGATGATGATGATGATGACGATGAGAAGGATGAAGCTTCCCACGATGTTACAGAATACTGAGAGTAACTGTTTTCCAAATAGTAATTACCAGCCGCAGCTTTTAAAGAAAATGCAAATTTTGATTATGTTTATTGGTAAAAAAAAATGGTCCAAGAAGATTTGGCACTATTCAACCGTAATTATCTCCAAATCTGTAGAGTGCAGACTTAAAAGGATAGCGTTTTTAAATAATATTTCTCAAAGCCAAAATTTCGCGTAATTTTAATTGTATTGGAAGACTCTTGACTTTATGCTTTTTTGTACTTCTTAACTTCCAGGATGTTGGGTACAAAAATCAAGGGAACTAAGGAGTCGAGCAACAAACTGTAAGAGAGTAGCTTATTCTAAAACACCGAATAATCGAACTTCTGAAAAGGAACACGTGTCCACTTTAGCTTAACACAGATTAAGAAAGATGAATTTTATAAGCAAGGTTCTGGAAGTTTTGTAATTCGCTCTCTCTATAACTAAACTTACTATTTTGACAATTCGGGCCGAGATATCCGACGTCACAGACACACACACTTTCCTTTGTTAGATAAGGTTCACAGTAGCCGTGGTTTGTACAGTTCGGACATCCTCTGGCTTTGCTGCACCCCTCGGGCGAATTTACCACCTTCAGTGGTGTTTTGAGGTCGTACATGTGGTCATTGTTGGTTATTTTTCGTATACAGCCATTGAAACCTGTATAGTTGAGATTAGGATAAGCAGGGCCAGGATTTTCTACACCTCCGATCTGAAGTGGCCAAAGGCTGTTCAAGTAGCTGAAAGAAAAAAGTAAGAATAGTACGTAAGAATGATTTTTAAAGCTTGAGCCTTCAGCCTTGTAGGGACTATGTTACAACTTTGGTTGGGGGGCTTTAGCCAGATTAATAGTGGTACCTACTATTTACTAATAGTGACTGGCCCCCAGAGTTTATTTTGTGTGCCTGGGTTCATGGCAAGAAAACTGGGAAATTTTTTTTCACTGATAGCTTTTGATATTGGTTGGATCCGCTGCAAGAAGAAGCATGACACGGGCTCATTTCACTCGGTCGAACCAGGTGCAGGGGTACGAGAACACGATGTTTCCGCTTAAATAAAGGCTGCTGATCCAAAATACTGTTCAAATTTTTTAAAAGCGATCAAAAGGGCACAAAACTTTCTTGCGAACTATGTGTTTTTCAGGAAATCTGAATGACTGTTGGCAGAAAAATACCATATCAAATATCGTAGTTTTGGCTGTGTATGTTTACTGACATTTAACATGTTTTTACCTCTGACGACCGCAGCTGATTACAATCTACAAATGTTTACTTTATCTCGACCTGAAAGCAAGCACCTTATCGTTCACGGAAGGGATAGAAACTAGAGTATACGATGAATTCTGACGGGAAGTATAACGCTTGAACTGGGCATGGAGAACCTAAAGCGAAAGCATGCCTGTCCCGAATCGCCATGTGTGATGGGGACGGTTTTCATCCTGATCCCGGGGGGGCACTTTAGGATATTTCTGGGTGGGGATGCCGCTGGGACCCTGGAACCCTTGACCTATACCAGAGCTAGTTCAGCTGCATCCCTATACTAGAGTAAACTCCCAAAATCCCCTATCCTAGAGTAGTTGTTTCCCCAGTCTAGATAAAATCTTCAACCAACTGATCCTGAAAAAATGTTATTCTAGACCCAAACGCTCTGATTTATATACCCTATCCTAGAGTAAACTACTTGAAAACCATACCCTTCACAGCGCACATACCCATATAGCCCATATATGGCAGTACCCCCCCCGGGTCCTTATCCGAGTTAAGAATCGTCATTTAGTCAAAATTTCCGGAATTTCCGGTTCGGCGGTAAATGGAACACGTTTTGTCGGTTCGTCCCACTGGACGGTTTGGAAAATCTAAAAAGGTGGTCCTTATCCGAATTTCAGAACGGAATGTCGAGTTCCATTTACGTTTATCGTAGTTTGTACCAGTTCCAGGTCCACGGTCGGGCACCGCGCCACGTACCGGGGTTTACGACCAAATGGAACAACTTTTTACCGATCGGAAATTCCACTTTTGCTACCACCGAAATTTCCGGGTTTTTTTCGTAAATGGAAAGCGCCCAATGTCTAACCGTTTGAAGATGTAATTACAAAGGCAGCACTTTCTCCCATATTATATTTCAGAACAGCCAAAGTGTTGATCCTGCTATGGTTTGAACCAGCGGCCTCCTGCTCCGAAAACCGAAGCTTATCCCTGTTAGAAGTCTCCTTAAGTATAAAAATAAGAAGCAAGAGGAAGCTTTTCAAAGCATCGGGAACAAACTTACTTGAAGTTAGTCTAGAAAATGATCTTCTTCCCCTTGCATAAGAAGTCAACTCCATGTTTATTATACAACAATAAGACGCGCAAGTTCATACTTACTAGTATGTGCCTCTAATCTTTCCTGTTATTTTGCAATTGCTCTCATCTTCCACCAGGTCATCACCTAATTTGAGTAACTGTGCGTCCTTGCAGCGGTCCACAATTAGCGTTATCACCTTTGGTAAACAGTATTATTGTCAAAATTAGCAATAAATAAATGAGGCTGACTAGATATAAAGCATTGTGAATCTCAGAGGGTGTTATCCACCTAGGCCTTCGATCTCGGTGGATAACACTCCCCGATATCGGCATAACTTTTCATAACATAACGTCATAACGATATCCCAATCCAATTAGCCTGATTGATATCATGTTCCCCACTTCATAATATTTCTCGGCTAATAACGATATAACAGGGTAGGCTAGCGTATATTCTTTGGAATGGAAGTTGTCATCCGTTGAGTGTTATTTTGCTGTTCTTGCTATGTTATTACGCAGTAGCTTGACTATTTTGTCTTCGCAAAGCCTTTGTAACTGTTCTCCAGCTCTATCAAACAGCTGAGCTATTAAGCCTTTTCCTTTCCCTTTATTGAAATTAATTTTTAAAAGAGACTTCATCTTCAAAAATATCGGAAAAGACTTGAAAATTTAATCAATCAATAGCTAGTTATGAAGGATTAGGTGGAAGATTCAAGGCAATAATAAACAGAATTATTTTGAAAGAATAATAAATGAAAAATAGGCTTTTCACTTTCCAAGTGATTGTTTTGCTTATTTGAAATTGGTTTAAATAATTACATGCCTGAAGGCATATTCGCTTTATACAGCTAATACTTTTAACCGAATGATATCAGATACCGTACTTTTAGTTCTTGGCGTACTTCAAGAACATGCCATTCACCATCATCCAGCCGAACACCACGTGACATAGTAAGCACTAAAGACTCAGCTCCTAAGGACATGATCACACGGATGAAACCATCATACAGCACAATAGCCATGAAATCACGAGACTCACCAGTACGGACTGTCAAGAGAGTAAATGACAAAGACGGTTAGCAAGCAATTTAATACCTGCAACGAAAATGTTCATAACCCGTAGAAACGCAATCAATTTGAATAAAATAAAAGCTAGGAATGTTTATTGACTAAGAAGGGCAGCCAGCAGGGTCCAAAGAAGGATAACAAAACATTCATCAAAAGACTAGAACAAGGTCGGTTGCAAAAGTGCTGGCCGGAATAATACTTGACGAAAATAGTTCCAGCTGGAATAATACAACCACGAGTTTCATCGGAGAAGTACTTAGCTCGAGTCGGAGAGGTACTCAGCTTGACTCAATTCAGAGATACAGGGTGGTTGTTGTTCCTTGTTTTCGATGTCTTTGTCCTCAGACCAGACACGCTCTGCGAGTTCTACCCTCTCCTTCCTCAAAGCGCCTCTTTTGTCGTAGTACATATACTCCTGGCACCTTTTTTTACGTGCCTTCGCCTTTGTCAGAACTTTTACCAAAACTTTCATAAAGTATTTAGTTTATTTTGAAGATAATATTTGGTTCTTGAACATTTTTTCGTACATTTTCGTCTGACGCTATTTGCAAATAGGGCTCTTTGCAAACAACGCTCGCTCGTTGCCCTAGCCTAGAAGTAATTTGTAAGTTTTATATAAAAACAGGCGGGAAGGATTATTTTACAGAATAAAGTGGGGCATTATTGTATAAAGTAGCGAATTCGTATTTGCTTCTCTCCGTGTGTATTTCATCGGCTCTTCCTATCACTGCGAAGCATTACCAACCCGGTAATCAATAAAAATAATAAAAACAACCATATTTAAACAGGGAGCCCGCGTCACACGTGGTTTTCAGTGGGGCCCAGCATTAAATAAAATTACAGATATAAAAATGCTTAAATATTAAAAGATAAAATTTAAAAAACTTTAAAAGATTAATAATTTAGGAATTAAAAAAGAAAAATTATAAGATACTCCTAATATGTCTTTTAAAAGATAAATGTCAGAAATGTTTTTTAACTTCACTTATTACTCCTCCAGCAAAGGATAATAGCACAAACCTTGCTCTAAGGGGCCTTGATAAAGTAAAAGTCCATTTGCAACTAATGTTGTAAATTCTAGCTGTACAACACTCCTTTCGTATACCACCAACGTTTTGAGCCAGATGTAAGAGGTTCCTAGACCTCCTTCGAACGTTCGAGTCGTTTCTTCACACAAGAGCCCGGTGACAAGACCTTCGGGCTTATGTTTGCACTGGCAAATAAATCCTAAGCAAAATAAACCAAAGAGTTAAACTGATTGAAATCTCAACGCTAGAGAATAACTCATAGAAGAGAATTATGACAAAATTACTCATTTAGGTGGGTTATTTACATGGCCTTTTTTGTCCTCAAACATGTTGAGTATTTCCTATCACTTTCGAGCGAAAAATCTATCCTCTACCAACATGAAAACTCATGACTTTGATTCACACATTGCCTTATAGAAATATCAATATCATCAAAATATATAGCTTCTGAATAGGGTTGAGCAAACAACAATTAACACGTGAATCACACAAAGTAAATTGACGAGTTAGCCATCCACGGTTAGTTGAAGCTTGTCAGAGAGGATGCCAAAATCCCAAATTAATGTCTGAAATATGTAAGCCCTGGCCGAAATAAAATACAGATGAGGCAACGGGTTATCGGCATTAGAACTGGTTCATTTGAAGTGGGTGGTTGTTTAATTTTGTTGGCGAAACTGTAGGAATGTTTTAAAATGAAGCCACTGCCGGTATCAGGAAGGTAGATATAGGTATTGGTTACTACAGGAAATTTAGACCATACTTTTGCCTGAAAAATGTACGTACGGGCAAGTTGCACACCCATCTCCTCTGTGAAGAAATACATGCTCCCCGTTTAGACTACGTTTAACCTGGCACCGCTGTGTGCGTAGGAGGAGAACTTAGTATGAGGTTAGGACGACATTAGGATGGGTAACGAGCAAAAAAGCAGAGGAATTATCCAAATTAAGTAGCAAATATCACTTTAGGAATCGTTAGTATATTAATTAGGGGACCCAGGGGCTTATTGCAATCGGTCTGATACCTTCTATGCTCATAAGGCAACAAGATTTGACTTGACTCGGACTCTTAAACAAAGACTGCAATACAAACCGTGTGGTTTTACATCATGGCATATTCCTCCATGCAGGCAAGGCTTGTCTACGCATTTACGAGTTGGTGATATTAAAATAGACTCGTACTTGGCTTGAAGCTGGACGTCAATGGATACAAACGTCAAAGAGCTATCGGGTGCTGGAAATTGACCGTAATCACCGTTGATGACAGTGAACGCATGATCAGCTCTTGCTATGTTCTGGCAGACACCAGTTTTGTTGATTTCTTGTGCACAGTTGTCAATTCCAAAAGCACCAATAGTTAAACCTTCAATTTATAAGAAATAAGGCTTAAGTATATGCTTTGCATATCGAAATCAAAAATGAAACTTATTAAAAGCTATTGCACCAACACCGAGTAAACAACGAGATTGAAAGTTCAGTACAGGAGAAAATACCTTTCAAGTTACTGACCTTCACTGCTAAAAATATTTCTGGATCTAATTGTAATATTTTGCCTTAAGTAGGTAAGAAAGAAAAGGCTTCGTATCTTCTCACCAATGTTTTCAAGTGAAGCTTTGTTTTCCACCACCTTGATCAAGACGTCAGTTGGACTCATAAATCCAGCAGAATACAGAATATTCCTCACCACAAATTGTACATTTATGGCATGAGGGTTCCTTGCGTCCTTTTGAATGCTGAAAATATAAACATCTGAAGTCATAGTAACGGCTTCACGATTTACGGTGAAAAAACCAGGCAACATTCCCTCGAGAAGAGAATAATAGTCTCCGATAAACACGTCTGCGTTTTGAAAGTTCACAAACTGGATTGTACTACTCTTGCTCACGGCGGTTTGCGAAATATTTTGAACAATAACTCGGACAATAGAAAATACCACTTTGAGCTGCGCTGAGTTGCTATTCATTTCTGTTATCTGTGCCAAAATCCTGTAATTTCCCGTTGGAATGTCTTTGGAGGCAGATAGATTACCAGTGCTGGCTTCAATACCGAAGTAAGACCCTGGATTCTGGCTTAAAATTGCATAACTATTTAGGTCTACTTCAAAGTCATTGTCTTGATAATAAACTTTCCCGATGTTACCACCTATAAACTCTCCGTTATATGCATTAAGGATAATCGTCATCGAAGCATTAAATGGTTCGTTATTGTTAACGGAATCCTCAATCCGAATGTAGACCACAGTGATATTACTCATCGATGGGTTGCCACTGTCTGTCGCTTCTACCCAGATCTTCCATTCTTGTTTCTGTTCGTATTTGAAGATGCCATTAGAAAATAAATCTGCTGTGTTTGGTCGTATGACGAAATTATCATCGACCGTACCATTAAGGATCTTGTAATAAAACGGAGGACCATTAGAAGGTTCATCGGGGTCATAAGCTGTAAGAGTGACAACAAACTGGGGATCAGCAACATTTTCAAAAATGCTTCCAACGTAAAATGGTGGTACAAAATGCGGTCCATTGTCATTGACATCTAACACAGTGATTGAGACCACGCAAATGGCAAAAAGACCGTCCTCATCTTTGGCCATTATTTCCAAAGTGAAACTATCTTGTGTCTCCCGATCCAGTGCTGTAGCTGTGTATAAAATGCCTAAATGACGGTCATTTAGATCCTGTTTGACGTCAAAGATATCGGCGCGATCCCCAAACATGACTTCAAAATGCAGCGACGCCTCGAGGGTAGTATCAAGATCAGTGGTTGTTAGACTCAACAAAGAAGTTCCAACGGCCACATTTTCATTCACAGATATTTGATATTTATCTGGTACAAAAACCGGAGGGTGATCATTAGTGTCCAGTATAGTAATGAAAACGGTCGCGAGTTCTGAGGCGGTTAGCTTAGGGGTTCCTTGGTCAGACACGTTGATCTTCAGGGTATAACTAGACTTTGTTTCAAAGTCTAAATTTCCCGAAACCATAATGCGTCCTGTGCTTGGTTCAATGTAGAACCCATAAGGTTCATTACCAGATACAATAATAAATTCCATCAAGGCATTGAAGCTCTCGTCGCTGTCCGTGGTGTTTATAGTAACCACATGATATCCAGGGTAAGCGTTTTCCGGTACAGACGCGGTATACTCCTTAGGATTAAACTGAGGTCTATGATCATTGGCGTCTTCAATTCTGACAGTGACGACTGTAGTTCCACTTAGTTCTGGTACACCTTGATCAGTCGCTCTGATGGTGATGTTGTATTCATTGATGTCTTTTTCCCTGTCAAAAGTTGTAGTGGTAAATATGAGAGCGGTTGATTCGTCCACCCCAAATCGTCCATTGCTGTCGTCATCTAACGTGTACTTAATTTGTGTGTTGATGACCATTGAAGGATCATCTTCATCCACTGCTTGCACCACTATAACGCTTGTTCCTGCGGGTAAGTTCTCTTCCACTTCACCGATATAGGGCGGATTAGGAAAATATGGTGCTTGATCGTTGATGTCAAGAACGACAACCTTGAATCGAAAGGAAAAAGCCAGGTGAGAAAAAGGTGGTTATACTATTTGAAAAAGTAACAAGTGTGAGTATGACTCTACGAGCGACGCTAGGTGTGGATTGAGTTTGCTTTGTTTTGCTAATTTTTAACTCGTTTGTTATTAGTCCTCATTTTACCTTTATTCCAGCAATTCCAGTGTGTTTCCCATCTGAGGCCAGAACAGTGAAGTGCAGCACCGGAGTCTTTTCCCTGTCCAGCGGTGTTCCAGTTGTTTCTATCACTCCGGTATTACTTTGAATAGTAAAGTAACTTTGGCCTTGTTTGTCCAAGGAGTACACAATGTCTTCCTGCGTGGTGTCAATGTCCGTGGCAGAGACAGTGAGTACAGGTTGCTTCGATGAGCTGCCTTCTTGAACTGTTGCATGATAACGAAGCTGCGTAAACACCGGTGCATTATCATTGACATCACGGACCTAAAAACAATGACAAGACACAATAGAAGACAGTGACGGTAAAGAAGAAAGATAATTATGTTCATCATACTACAACTGTACTTACCAGTACTAGAAGCCTCTATATAAGAACCAGGGAGAAGAGGCTTTCCAGTCGCTGAAAACTCAGAGGTTAAAACAAACTGGATCGATGCAAGGGTAATTGACGAGCAATGGAAAAGTGCGATAGCTATGGGAAATGACACCCTCATAGATGGACAACAGCAAAGGACGAAAAGAAGATTACCTAGTTCGTTGCGTTGCGATGGTTGCTTAAACAACAGTATCTTAAACTTGAAGTTAAACTAACATTATTAATGTCCTCGTTTTATGGTCTGAAGATCTCGAAGCGAAGATGAAGGAGTTAGCAGGGGAAAGACATGACAATGTTCTGAAGCGTATGCAAAAAGCTTAAAAACTGCTAGCGGGCGATGCAATGCTGGCGATCATCAGGGAATGGTTTTATGAATTTTAAGTTGCAAAAAATCAAAGTAGCTTATAAGCCGATTTTTAAAAGCTAAATTATATAGCTTAAGTTGCTATTTATTATATAAAGTTAGCAGTTATGAGACTTTAAAGATGAGAGGCGTTTGAAGAAATCTTAAAGTAAAGTTTTATAATTGCTTTCAATATTTTCTGCATAGGCTGCTTTCGTGCCGTTTGGATGCAGTATTGGAACATGGTACATAAACGTCCAACACTGGTAAAATATTTGTCAAATGTTTAAAAGGGATAACTCCTTGGTATGAGTGCAATATTTCATGAGGTCATAAATTTCCTCATGAAAAATATAGCCAAGGAATAAATTTAACTGTTTACTCCCTTTGTCTCTCTCATCTCGTTGTATGCCTAAAAAAGACTCGGTTCTGGTTCCAATCATTATCAGTGTCTAGCTATCAATGAGCTCTAAAAAGTGGCGAGAAATTTCTTCTTACTTTAATAGAAACATCTATCGGCTGACTGGTTGACCTGTCATCAGAAGCAATCATTTTTAGGCTGTACTCTTTAGTCGTCTCGTAGTCCAGGTTTTCTTCAAGAATAAGTTCTCCTCCGTTAGGCGACAATTTATTTCTCATACTAAATGTTCCGTTCGAGTTCCCTTCAGATATGAAAAAGCTAGCTCTGGTATTAGGACCAACGTCGATGTCTTTTACTGTAAAGAAATAAATTACCGAACCCAAAGGTTCGTCTTCACCGACTGTTAGAAAGTACTCGGTAGGCTCAAAGGTAGGTCCCATATCGTTGTCATCTACGACTTCTATACGCACAAAAGTTTTAGAACTCAGCGGAGGAGATCCTTTGTCGCTGGCTTGTACGTCTATTAAGAAATGAGCTTGTTCCGCCATCTCGCGGTCAAATGTTTCGGCAGTTCTTATGACACCTGTGATGGAGTCGATGGTAAAATACTTGAAGTCCTTCGTTGGAGCAATCGCGTATGTGACCTATAAATTTATATAACATAAGAATAACCACTGGAGAAAGTGTTAGAGGTTTCGTTTCTTTTCATTCATTTATTCATTCATTCATTTATTTTGCTATTACTAAACGCTAATAGACTAATAGTCTATTAGACTAACAGACTAATAGACATTATTTAAATCCAACTAGTGGTCTATTATCAATGCTGTGTTCTGATTGGTTGAGCTACTACTAGGCTATATGTTATGGCCCACTAGTACCGAAAAGCGCCGGCTTTGAAAACCAAAACAATGGCGGCTGAATCGTGTTTTGCTAGCTAAAGTTGTTTTGTCTCGATACTTTTGACCAACTAGTTGGATTTTACTAAAACAATTATTCCTCTCGCCCTCATGCCCATAGAAGAGAAAAGCAAAAAAGGAACAAGAAAAGTATGTAGCTTAACAAAGAGTATATTTGGCCAACAAAGAAGGATTTTTTTAAGTCTTTCGCCAAACAAACTGATACTTTTCACGACTTACCGAGTTGAAAAACTCAGGACCTTGAAACCGAATTGAGAATTTTGGAAAGTTAGTTACACAATGAGGTATATAAAAAGGCCAGAATTTCTTGTATTATGGGATTGGATGTATATGGCTTGTAAGAGTAGCCATGTCACGAAAATAATTTGAAAGTAAACCTCGTTTAAAAAGACACATAAATTTACCTGTTCGGTATAAATAAATGTCAGAGAATTTTCAAATCTCCTGTTCTTTGAAAAGAACACTGAGATCAGTATGACAATCAAAAGAAACCTTATTCTGATTATCTTCTTTTGCAGAATAATAATCCCCATAAAATTACAATGATATGTAGATCCCCACACTGAAACATAATGTATTAAACTAGACTATAGTACAAAGAACGTATATTTTTGACAGCCTCTAAGTACATTTTGTACAGTTGGCGTCTAAGTACCGTCATTGTACCTAGAGGCTACTTACAAAAACGATTTGCTTTCCCTTAGTTAACATCATAAGAAACTTTCAAAAATAAATCAGACATAAGGCGTGTCTATTTGTTATGTTATGGTATTCTGTTATAGAGTCCATTATTTTTCTTATTTAAGCATGTTTTGTTGCTCCTTAGTGTTTTTATGTTGCCAAATTTACTTTGTTGTTCACCCGTCAACTCTTGGCTTTATGCTGTTTTCCTGTCACTCTATCATTTAAATCAGTTCTCAGCTCTTAGAATGTTTGCCTTAGCCTATTTTTTCACCTCCTATCAAAGATGAATCAGTTTTCTGTTCTAAACAAGATACATTCGTGACAAGCATGATTGTTCTAATCCTTACCTCACCCCCGGCACCTGTGTCGTCATCCTGCGCTTGAATTTTAAGGACTTCCGTACCTTTTGGAGAATTTTCGAGAACTCTGCCTTCATAACTTTCAGTTACAAATGTCGGCGAATTATCATTTAAATCTTGGACGAAAACTACCACCAGGCATGTGGAAAACAACTGCTCGCTCTCGCGCGCCCGAAACTGCATACGGAATATTTTGATCTGTTCGTAATCAAACGACGACGCTCCCGAAGTGATAATTCCTGTCTTCGGATTAATTGTGAAGTAATCTGAAGCTCCTGACCAAGTCATTAAGGAACTGTAAGTTACATTATTCACTGACGTTGCTCTGATTTTGGCGATGAATGTACCTGAACAAAAAAGTAATAAAGTGGTGTTATTCATTAAATAAAACTACAAGTTTTGAAAATTTCCGATGAGCGTTGATTCTTTCTATTAAGACCGAAGATTAATTCACTTGAGGATAGTGCCAGGGAGGTGGCATTTTCGTCGTTGAACCATTCAGTTACTTCTGAAAAAACCACTTGGTCCAGTGACAGTTCCAAAAAATGTACGGATTTTTTAATTATTTTGTTTGCAGTATGGCCAAAGCATATTTTCTGAAACACCATACGTGAACAGTTCCCTCTTAGTAGCGACACTTCTATGTAAGAGCTTAAAGTACAATTCTCTTAGTTTGTTAAACGATTTTACTCTTTCGTTTGCTAAATATTACTTGTACAAAAATAATTTATAGCACCTAAAGAATTATCTTTGGACGAATTTAAGGCTATAATCAGTAGCTATCAGTTGGAGGTACATAGTGTATGATTTCGAAAAACCCCTTGCTTCAATTAGTTAGAAAGAATTCAACTTACCAGAATAATATGTTAGGTCTAATGCCATTGTGTTAATTACTACAACTGTTGTATCTTTCTTTTTCGTTTTTATGTAATTTTGGTCCAGTCTGCTATATTTTTATATACTTTCTTTTAGTTTAAACTTTGTGTGTTGTGTAAATAATCGACTATTAAAAAGAAGAAAAAACTACAAGTTTTAGCACAACCATATTGACCTACCTGGCGGACTATTTTCTGTGATGTTCGCAGTGTAGAGTCTCTGGCTAAAAACGGGAGGGTGGTCATCTGTAACGTAGATTTTAATTTTTGTTCCGCGGCTCCTGGAAGCGCCAGACTCCTCGTAACCTACAGTCATAGGCTCTTTATTAAACGCAACAACTTCATATGTCCATGTCCCAACGAATGACCCCACTGATGCTTTTGTTGTAATAAAGCCATCGTCAGATATCTCAAACTTGTCGTTCGCCTCCAAAAACTGGTACTGAACCTCACTGTTGACGTCTGAATCTTCATCAAAGGCGTGAACTCTCAAAACAGGAGTCCCAATTTCTGAATTTTTCCACACGCTTCCTTCGTATAACCATGATAGGAAGAACGGATAATTGTCATTCACGTCCCCGATTGTGACAGTAATTTTGCAGTAACTAAGGAGAAGGAAAAATAAGTCTTATAAATGACGCAAAGAATAAAGAAGCGAAAACAAGACGTCAAATGGGCTTCCCATAGGAATGGTAACCACAACTAAGCTGCTGCGCGCGTATGCGCCTATATTACTGGGCAAAATACGACCCAAAGTAAAAACAAGGAAATAAACTGAACACGGCGGTTGTTGTGCATCACCAGAGAGAATTTTTTCTTCGTCTAGGCGTTAGATTTGCTATTCTTTGGACAATTAGTATGTTGCTAGTCTTCCAAGCAGCCATTATTTGGGTGGTCACGTGAGAGTGACGAAACAAACAACAGCTGCCAAGGAAACTGGTCTGCATCACTAATACCTGAGGAGTCTATTAGACGAGCTTTGTCCATGTCCACCATCTTCAGCCTTAATGACGACTACGTAGTCTGAAATAAACTCACGATCAAAGATCTCAGTGCTTCTTATTACCCCGGTGGAGTTGTCAATTTCAAATGACGGATCACCATAAACGATGCTGTATTCTACTTCTCCATTTATACCACGATCTTTGTCTGTTGCCAAAACCTGCGTCACTATTTGTCCTGCTGGAGTGTTTTCGATCAATTCAGCATTCTCACACTTTTCAAACACAGGCCTGTTATTGTTCTTGTCTCTGATATAGATGATGGCCTTAGCGTCACTATAGGTTTCGGAATCACTTGCTCTAATGGTTAATGTGTATTCCCAGGGTTGGCTTGGAAGACTGTCCCGTAGAGATATGACCCCAGTCTGAGAATCGATCTGGAAAGGACTTGTACCGGCAATTATAGAATACGTGATAGGATGGTGATCAACGTCGTGTGCCAACACCGCTCCCAAACCATTCCCAATTGCTGCTTCTTCGTCAATAGTTAATCTGTACTCTGGAAAACTAAAATGCGGTTGATTGTCATTCGCGTTTGTAACTGTAATGTTAACAAAAGCCACGTCGTATTTAACTTTATTTATCAAAGTGTCCGAGACCTCTACTCGAAAAATATGAAATTTACTATTCTCAAAGTCTAAAGACCTTGCGTTTGATATGACTCCTGTATCGGCGTCAACGGTAAAATACGAGTCGTCTATGACTACGAAAGATAGCTGACCAGGCTTACAACGGCAGTCTTGACTGCAATCACAATCAGTTGCACGCACAGTCACTATCGAAGTTCCCATGGGCGCGTCTTCACTAACCGTCGCTTGGTAAAATCCTCTTTCGAACAGGGGATAATAATCATTTGTATTTAATACAGAGATCGCCACTTTTACTGTGGAAGCAAACCCTTCAGGGATCAATTCTATTGCCTGAACAACCAGTGTATACTCCTTTGGCTGGGTTTCGAAGTCTAGTAGAAAGTTTAGTTTCATGTCGCCATTCTCAGATATTTTAAATTTCTTGTCAGAGTTGCCTTCCAAAATAGAGTATCCAATCCTGGTACCGGAAGCGCTGACGGCGGTTACTTTACCGATTACTGTTCCACCTTTAGCATCCTCTGGTACTTCAAATTTGTAGCCATCATCGTGAAAGTCAAGAAATCTTGGAGGCATTTGTCCAATGTCCAATTTCACATTGATGGGAGGACTCTGGCGCTGAGGGATGCCGAAATCAAAGGGATATATTTCAAGCTCATACTGATTCTTTTTCAAACCACCATCCACTTCAATGGTTTCATCTAGAGGATTGATACCAAATGGAGTGTCCCCAGTGGCCAACTGATAACCGGCCAAGCCATTAGGACCAAAGTCTGCATCAAACACCTGGAGACTCAAGACCTTCGCACCTGCTCGCGCGTTGCTATTAACTTGCCCGTGTTTTGTCTTAGAAATAATCTCGGGATCGTTGTCGTTAACGTCTTCAGCAAAAATCTCCAAGTCAATATCGTTTGTCAAGTGACCTCTGTCTGTCATACCTTGCTCTCTAACTGTCAAAGCATACTTAGTTTGGGTTTCAAAATCGAGTTCTTTCCCCAGCGTAACCCTGGCTTCATCATCAAGTGCAAAAGAAGACTTCTCAGGATATAAGATAGACATTTTTCCACCTGGAATGTATCTAGGGACCTCGGTGATCATTCTTCCAACCTGTGCATTTTCAGCAACCTTCACGGTCATCGCAGATTGATCTGAATTGTAGCTTGCGAATGCTAGGCGCACAGGTGTCGATACTGTATTTGGAGGGTCGGCATTATCTTTAGCTTCTACGTTGAAGGAAAGAGTTGACAGAGGGTCAGTTGCCCTTTTCCCCGGAATGCTACCTTCTATTGTTCTCTTAGCGTGTATAAATCCTTGATTATCAACAGAGAAGAATGCTTCAGCCTCAGGAGACAACTTGTATTGCATAGATGACTCATCGTCAAGATCGTAGGCCTCTATTTGTGTCACTTCATCACCTTCGTGGAAGTGACCGTCGACTTTCTGTTCAACCTGTCCACCAACCGAATCGATAAAATACGGGGTGTTGTCATTGATATCTTCAACATTGATGGTAACGCTGACGTCAGCAGTGAGATCTTTACTGTCGCGAGCTAAGACGTGAAGAGTGTATCGCGGCGATTTCTCGTGGTCAAGCTCTCTTGCTGTCACCAGATCTCCGGAGAATTTATCAATTTCAATAACCCCATCCTGGTTGCCTGATAGTATCTCATAAACGACGTGTTCAGTAGTAGCTGCTGCCGCCGAAACAATCTTATTTCCAGCCAAAAGACCCTCTTTAATATTGATATTCAGCGAAGGAGCAGGATAATGTGGGGGACCATCAGGTGGGAACAAATTAACAACAACCGTTGCAGTATCTTTTTTACTTTGATCATTTTCATCCACAGCTTCAACAGTCAAAGAAAAAATTTCTTGGGCAGCAGACGCAACCTGAGTTTTTCCAAGTGTGAGGAGTCCAGTGGCACTGTCTACGGCAAAGATATCCATGTCATTGCCTTCTGTGATGTTGTAATATATTACTCTGTTCAAGTCGTTATCCAGGTCAAAAGCCATCAAACGAACTACTCCATCTGCTGCTTTGGCGTTGGCAGGTATAGAAGCTTGATATGAAGTGGTGGAAAACCGCGGTTTGTTATCATTAATGTCCGTGACTGTGACAATTAGCTTGGTGATATCTGAAAAAAATTCCTTGAATGAGTGGTTTTGCGATTTGATGTGCGAACTTATAGAAACGCTTATATGTATCCGTTAATCGTAACTTAAATATTGTAAAACGAGTCTTCAAGTAATACTTTATTTGAGAGCAATAGACAGAAGTTGGTTCAGTAAAGGTTCATCTAGGCACTACATTGAGGAGTCTGCTCCCAACATCGACAAGGCCTGATGCCTTCAGCGAGAGGAGATAAACTAGACCTCACTAGCCTGGAGTGAGACAGTGGAGAACTAAAAAATATTGCTCTTCGTTTTCGCTTGAGGGAGAGCCTATCACAAAGATTTCTAAGGTGATTTTAGGTGCTGGAGCTAAAATAATCCCATATATTATATATAGTGCAGGTTTGTTATGTTCCCTTATTTGGAACTCATCTTACCACTTTGTTGAAATGGAGGATTTCCGTTGTCTTGAGCTTTGATATAGAGAACGTGCTCGGCAACTGCTTCACGATCTAGTGGTTTGTTAAGTCTCACCATGCCAGAGCTGGAATCCACCGCGAAAACATCCTTGCTTGCATCCAAAACTGTCTGCAGAAGGGAATACGTCACTTCGCCATATTCACCATCATCGCCATCAGTAGCTGTCAGCAGCCTTAAATTCGAGTTGATTGCTGTGAAAGGAGTACCAATAAGCAACTACCAATAAGTACTCTCTTTGTAAAGAGTTAACCCGCAACTACGTACAGATGTACAGATATACAGATGTTTGAAGTATGATAGTGTGAAACGAAATGCATACGGACTTGTGACCAATGAGTAGGCTATATACGTATAAAAAACCAGTGGTGATGATTTATAAAAGAATATCGGTCTATCAGATAGTAACAATTGCGTTCAACTCAGTTTTCCTATGCAGCATGTGATATTTTAGTTACTGAATATTTGATTCATCCATGATAATATATAATGTCTCCGAATGCGAAAGAAGATTAAGGACAAATAGAGTGTTTTCATTCCTTTCCCCTTTTTATATTTATTAACTTTCAAGGCAACGATCAGTGCATCTCACTAAACTTTTTTGTCGGCTTTCCTAGACTTACTGAAATACAAATCAGGAATAAATGCTGTTTGCGTAAAACGCTATGAATTTCAATAAAATATAATAACTAACTAATAAAACTGATATATTGATAATACTATTTTACACAAACCCTGATTCTCGGAGACCTTTATGGAAAACAGTGCTTTTTCAAAAGTAGGTGCATGATCATTTGTGTCTAACAGCTCAACCTTGACAACAGTGGTGTCATTCCTGTTGTTAAGGGACACCATCACTGTGAACTCGTACGAGGGCACACTTTCACGATCCAGGGGTTGCGCCACAGTAATAACGCCCAAGTAGTCAATACAGAACATTTTATCTTGGTTCCCTTGAACAAAAGAGTACTTTAACAGAGCAATCGGGTCTCCGTAGTTGGCTCTAACATCAATAACTTTAGTACCAACGGGGCTGTTCTCTTTGACTGTAGCTTTATACTCTTTCTGTTTGAAAACCGGGGGCTTGTTGATATTTATAACATTAATTTGAATTTTCGTGGCACTTTCCTTTCCGCCACCATCTGTGGCCTTCACAACCAACATGTAGCTACTCCCATCAGAAAACCTGAGACAAAAACAAAACTCGTTACCTAAAGTGGGGAAATGGTCGAAGCTGTCCAGCGGATACAAAGAATCTTTACTAAAGAGAGCAAGTGTCGATTGAGGCACA
Organism: Porites lobata; assembly: GCA_942486035.1. NCBI lineage: Eukaryota > Metazoa > Cnidaria > Anthozoa > Scleractinia > Poritidae > Porites > Porites lobata. The sequence goes on from CALNXK010000133.1 coordinate 652,008, forward strand.
TAATCCAAAGCCTACTCTATTGGGCTTCTTTATGGAGCCCGGTTAAGTAGTTAGTACCGAGTTTCAAGGAGTCCTGTGTAATAACAACTCCATGTGAACTATTGTTTCAATAATAAATGTATAGGTCGACCGTCGGCTTTTTTTTTCAAATCTACCCTGGCTACTCGAGGTTTTTCTCGTGCACGGAGAGATATTTTGAGGTGGGCCTCAGAAGGGCAAATTTTTGGCCGGATGACACATGAGTTTCTGGCACCCAAAGAAGTTCAAACCTCTTTCGGACATTCTTTCAGGTCCATGCATGAATAAATTCATTCAGATAAATGCTGCGTGAGTAAATCTTGAGAAGATATGTATGGTGCCAGAAGGGTTAGCTGTGTACTCAGTATTTATTAAGTAAGACCTGCCAGTTACCTGATTTCTTTGTCCGTTTTTAGTTCACCCGTGATTCTATTAAGCGTAAATGGAATACTTCTGGAAGGCGTACTTTCTGCTTCATTAATAGTGTATACTATTTCACCAAAGTTTTGCGCTGAGTCTAGGTCCGTTGCCTTGACCTGAAAATATACACCGCAATGATAACAATGAACAGAGTGTCTTTGTATCAAATGTAATGTACCTTTACTTTTTTCTTATGTTTTTTTGTTTTTGTTTTGTTTTGTTTTTTTTGCTTTACAATATCAGTGTCAGACGATTTTGCTCAGGGATATACAGTGGTAACTAAAGCCCCTATAAAGGTTGAGATAGACTTTAAAAATGAGGACTTCGTGACCGACAACGTGTCCTTGACGTCGAAATGGCGAATTTTTCACCTCTGGCTTTTGGTCTGAAGGAGGAGTAGGAGCCGGATGTTTGTTATTTTTGAAAAACAGACATGACAAGCTATCACGTGAGGACCGGCAACTTTACTCTTTTAGAAGGTCTGTCCACATGTGTGTTTTAGAGATTCAAGAGTTCCTTTTTGCAATGCGAGTTTCTTTTATGTCTGAAATCGCTTTAATAAGAAATGCTACTCGATCGTATGATTATTTTTATCCCTTTTCCCGTTGGTCTGTCACTTTACCGTGAATTCAAAAAAGAGTTGGAGCCATCACCATAAAGACTTCGATGAAAACACTGTACCTGAAAAACTGTGGTTCCACTGGGCGTGTAGCTATCAATGGCAATCTTAGTAACGGACTGGTAAAGAAGAAATCTGGGTTTATTATCGTTAACATCTGTCACTGTAACCTCGCCCGTTACCTCTGCTGTTACATCCGGGACATTGCCGGGGGAAGAAAAGGTTGCCCGTATGATCAACTTGTAGTCCTCTTTTGTTTCAAAGTCTAAGGCTTTCGCCAAAGTAATTATTCCGCTGTTAGAATAATCGATTTTGAAAGTTTTATCTGGATCTCCACCAACTATGGAATATGTTATACCGCTTTCTGAACCAGAGCGTGACGCTTTCACAATGAAAATTGTAGAACCTTTTGTAGCGTCTTCGGGCAGAGTCTTTGAATAACTTGAACTTTCGAATTGCACGGGAGAAAATGGGTCACTAAGCACAGATACTTTAACTGTCACTATGTTCCATTTCTGTTCTGGTCCTGAATAATCAAGAGACAAATAATGAGGATAATGAAAAAAACAGATGATAATTAGCGAAAAGATAAGAATTTGTACTGAAATAGAAGATATAGAAATATCAACAAGTAACTGGTAACAATTCAGTTAGTTATGAGCAGTCTTAAAATGTGCTTCCAAAGATGGCCCTTAAAAAATAGGCAAGTGATGAATATCGTGTGACTTGCCTGGCAAAGCATTCCTGAACATGAGCGCAGCCACCTGGAAGCAACAATGGCCTAGTGTAACCTTATTTCTAGTTGTAGGCGACGCTTACAAAATACCAACAGGAGATCTGAGGTTATATGTGTCCTCTGATTTCAGAGAAAATAGGTGCTGATTATATGGAGATGCTATGCCATTAAAGGTCTTGAATGTAAACAGCAAAATTTTGAAAATGGATGCGCTGCTTCATGGGCAACGAATGTAGCTAATAAATTAATGGCGTACTATGGCTGAAGCGCGGGGCGCAGCTTACGGGCTTTACTCCAAATATATGTTCAACCTTGTGAGGCTGCTTGTCGGGTAAACCATGCAAAAGAATGTTACATAGTCGACGCGCGAGGTGAGAATGTGTGCACTAAGGTCTTGTTTCCTTAGCAACATTCGAATGCGACGCATTTTATATAGATGCAGAAACCCAGCTGGTGGGCTCCTGGTAGATCATAGAAAGCTTAGCTATAGAGCTTACTAATATAAGTCAACATACTAGGATGAAAATCGAACCAGGAACCCAGGTCCTTGACACTGAACTAGCTTAGTGTTCAGACTCCCTAACAGTAATGCTTCCCTTCTGCAACCTTAGCTGACGATCTGGCCCCGGTTGTTCAAACGTTGAATAGCGCTATCCACGGGATAAATCACCTTTTCAGCGGATATGTATTTATAAAATAGAGAATCCACTTGCACTACCTACTGAATAGAGATTTATCCAATGGATCGGCGTTATCAACGTTTGAACAACTGGGGCCTGTTACTGCAGAAACTCAGTTTCAATCACACATAACCTTTATTACAGCATCATCATTCCCAGGCAAGTTTGGACTGTACGTCAAGTACAGTTGCGTATTATCTGCGTTACACTGCACACTTCGCAACTGTCGTCCCGCCATTTCGCCGAATAGTCAGTTTCTGGTGTATACAGTAAGAAAAGCAGGTCAAGACAAGATCCTTGAGTAAACCCTTGCACGAGCATAGGCGTACGGGCCGGGGGGGCGAGGGGGGCTGCAGCCCCCCCAAAATTTTGGGCAACTCAGATTTTTTGGGCAGCGAGAGAAAATTTGGGCAAAACCAGTTTTTTAAGACGTTTCCGTGTTTTTTAAATCATTATTTTGAAGAGAAGAATATTTTCTATTTTAACCTGAAGTTGGCGTAATAATCCAGTACTGTTACATTCACACGAGACAGTGGTTGCCTAGCACGTAATGAGTTTCTGGTTATAAGGGAAGGGTATCATGTTCTGATTTTTTTTATTGTTGGGCACTGTACTGCAATGGGCTATTTCCAGTCATGAATTGATTAGAATAAACTTCCGCCTAACTTTCTAGAATCATCTCCACTCGTAGAACAGTGTATGGCAGATAGCATCAGCAATGGGTCTGAAAGTGAAGAAGTGGCTGACTAATTCTCAGTTTGAATTACGCGAAGAATCGTAATTTTTAAAACAAAAAAATCTATCGAGTGGTTTAAAAATTATTCACTAATTTGTTAAAGTAGACCGAAATGTTTACAAAACCGCTAAAGAGAGCGCCATGATACATACTAAATACTCAAATCCTATTTTGGCCAGAGCTATCTCCATGATCTTTTACTCACGTTTTTAAAAAGATTGAAACTACTATGAGGTGAAATTGCATGTCAAAAGCGCTTCGTTTTCTACAGATAACGGCCAAACATCAAGATTTTCCTTTTTTACCGTATTTCTAACGATAAAAACTTTATCCCAAAATATCTCCACAACGCTCTTACAGATTCCGTTTTCACTTCACGAACATCGAGGCGACTATTGCAGGAAAATGCTCCCGTGAACGATTTTGGAAGAACAGTTCCCAGTGAGAAATGTTGCTGCAAGTATAATAGGTAATGGCGTCATTTGGTTGCTATGACAACTCCGATGTTATTGCAACCCGGATCATGACAAATTTTCATCTTTATCTACTACAACTGTGGTGGCAATTTTTCCAAATGTTTGTTTATGGTGTCGTAGTCTATGCTCAAAAAAACTTCACAGGTATTGACCCTGAAAAACTGTATCGAGCTACTTTCATATGCTAGTACGGCCTATGTTGTTGCATCGTATGGCCCTCGTTTCTGCTCGACTGTTTTGTAAAAATTTAGGCAACTTGCAAGAATTTTTTGGGCAAATGGTTTACCGCCCCCCCTGGCAAAAAATTGCCCGTACGCCTATGTGCACGAGTGGGAAGATATCAGAGATTTGATTTCGGTCAATGGGATTTTTGAACAGCAAACTCACAAGCTGTAGGTAGAGTTTATTTTTTTTTTACGTTTTCAACATCACTGGCTGAAGTTCTATCCTAATATCACCTTTCCCTTGTTACAAGCAATTCTACCAAACTTCCATCTTAAAATGAGACAAGAAACTTTTTAAAAATAACAAACCTGTTTCTGTGGCCTTGACGTTAAATTCGTAGAGTGTATTCTCTGGTAGATTGGATGTCTTAGTAACCAAGACGCCTTCATTGTCTACATGGAACCTGAAAGCAAATAATAAATACCTTTAAATTTTAAGATGAGTACGACTACGATGACGAGATTTTCTAAATAAAAAAGTAGTGCACGCGCATGAACCAGTGTCATTTTGGCGGGAAAACCTGATAGCCGTCGTCACTCTCCTACGAGTTTATTTAAGCGAGAATGTCGTAGTGACGGAAACAAGTCATCAAATGTTAGCAATGTGTCAGAAGTTTTATCACTTTGCTATGGGAAGAGGGCTTAATCTCTTTCACTAAAAATAGACGTACTAACTTTTCCGGTGAAAAAAGCAAATAAAGCTTTCCCGTGCTGTCTATCTTTTGAGAAAAATTAAAGAACGTTAAGTCAAATCCCGTCCTCAAATCTAAAGGTCTCTAGTCAAAAGGGGAAGATCTCTAGCTGCTACGCTACACTAAACTACACTTAACTCCCTTCCAAGTCCGATAGCAACTGGCGGAGTGCCTGATTTTATCGAAAATTGACTACAATAACATTGCTAGTCATCCAATCCCGGAATGCCTACTAAAGCGCCTACAACGTGTCCAGTTAGCCGCTGCAGGTTTCGTTCTTGGGCACTATGCGCATATGCCGGATCTAATCAAACTAGGATGGATGCCAATAAAGGAACGCAGAGAGTATCAATTGCTTCACACTGTTTTTAAAGCCTTGCAGTATAATGACTGTCCGTCCTATCTTAAGCTAGACATTCATAATCCAACACGGACACTGAGATCTTCGAAATAAACGACGTTAAAAGTACCCCTTGAGTCGGGTACTTTCCAACAAAGTGCCTCTAATGTTTTTAATTCATTACCCTCTGCTGCAAGGAACTCTGTAGTTTTTAGTGATTTTAAAACTACAGTGAGGAAGTATCTTATAAATAGGGCAAATGCACCTTCAAGATTTCTTGATTTGTATATCATTCTAGATTACTTTAATTTTTTTTGTCAGTAGCATCCCTAAAACTGTACACAGCTATAGCTTTTTATTAATATTATTAATGGTATTATTGTTTTTTAATATTTATGTAAAGTTTTACAGATGAAGAGCCACCTTTCAGTGGAAATACTGTAAATAAAGTCATTATTATTATTATTGTTATTATGGGAAGCAAATTGTGCGCTGTTGAAGACAACAAGATAATCGAAACATTGGAGAATGAGAAAAACCATCAAAAAAAGATCAAAATTTAAAACGTGATCGCTTATTTGACGGTTAGTGAACTACGTTTTTTGTGGCTTATACTGTTCGTTTCCATATCTGTAATTTTCGAGCAAACCGTTTAATAAAGGAGGCTAAACACTAATCGTTGTTTTTGATGGAAATCGTTCCTTTGATTCTCGGAAAATAACTGAGAAAACGCGATTTGTCGTTCAACAAACCTGCTTTGGTCCTCTTCAAGCTGTAAGACAATGCCTCCGCTGTCCTGGGTGTCCCTATCAGTAGCAACAATTTGTAACAAACTTGTTCCCTTGGGGGTACTGCTCGGTACAGAAGCCCAGTAATCAGATTGTTCAAACTCAGGAGGGTAGTCATTAGTGTCTGTTATTTTTACCGTCACAGATGCAGAACCAAAAAAGTTTCGTTGTTTCACGTTTGTAACACGAACTTTGAACTTGAACTCTCGGTCGGGTAGCTGAGTAAAATTCTTCATGGCTATTAGCTGACATTCCGAGTTCATTCGTTCAACTTGAAAATGATCAAGAATTTCTACAGCAGTAATATCCTCTAGTGTGCAGTCAAAATCAGCCAGGGACTTACCATCCGTCGAGAAACGAAACCCTTCAGAGTTCTTAACGAGGATTTTGGTTCCCTTGGCCACATTTTCTGGGGCTGTAATTTCGTAACTGTCCTTTTGAAAAATTGGTGGTTCATCTTTGTTTTCTACCGTTACCTTTACTGGAACAGCATTTTTCGCTACTTGCGAAGAACTTTCACTCATTGCCTCAACTTCAACGATATAACCTCGATCAAACTTGTAGTTGAAAGACCCCTGCACTGAAAACGTTCCTGTTGAAACGTAGATAAACAGCAAAGGATATTAAATCGTTTTATTAAAACTATTTCAATACTTCCTCAGGCTAGTGGGGTAAGGCCCGTAAACGGTTGCAGCCGGGCTGTTCAACTGCAGAGAAATTACTTTCTCAAGATTACTTGATTCCAGTGAGATGGTGTTGTTAAAGTCTACTTTTAAACTTAAGATATCTACTTTAACCAAGAGCCTTAACGTTTTTGCATTAACTGAAAAAATTAAGGTCGAGAGTTCGGCTTTCTTAGGCGATTAGATTAGACTTTGAAATATTTCGATGTAAAACGGCAGATTGGGATTTGCCATTATCTATATATAATCTCTTTTAGATCATAGAAATGAGACCATAATACTAATAGCTACTAATGTTCCATCCTTTGCAGGGAAACATTCATCTTCAGCTTTTATTGGTGTGGATTACAAAAATTGAAGTAAGACAAAGACTCTTAATTTTTTGTTTAACCGACACTTGTCTATGGTGACCATTTTTATCGCTTCAAGAAACGCGGATGGTTATGCAATCATCAGTAATTATAACTTACCAGTATTTTGATCAATTTGAAATCTATCATCTCCACCAGGTTTCACTGAATATTTTACCTTTCCATTACTGCCAGTCGCAGCAATGCAGAGCAAGTTTGATACAGGGCCCTCTCCTTCATTCAGGGACATCTCATAAGATTTCTTCTTAAACCTAGGAACTGAGTTAGGCGAACTGATGACTTTGATTTTAACATTTGTTTGAGATGTCTTACCAGTCCCATCGTTGGCTGTTGCATAAAGAAGAAATTGAATGTCGCCAGTTGCTCTTTCAAGAACTCGCTTAGTTCTTATCACACCAGTGTTAGATTCAATTTCAAACTCTGACCGGTAATTTAATGTTTCATATACAACCACCTGGTTATCTTTGTCTATTGCATGTATCACGGTGACAAAGGTCCCTTTAGGACTCCCCTCGGGAACCCTTGCGTCATAAGCTGATTCGCTAAAGTCGGGGTAAGCGTCGTCTACATCTTTGATATCAATTGTAACGTAAAGATAGGAATGACGTGGCAGTTTCACTTTGTTTCTTGCCTCTATCATCATATCATAAGTTGCTTGTGTTTCTCTGTCCAGATGGGCAGCAGTTCTCATCACTCCAGTAGCTTCATCAACTTCGAAGTATGGTAGTCCCGAACCGAGCTTTGCCGAGTACACGACGCCTTTCCTACTACTGGAGTCGGAGATTACCGAAGCTTGAAAAACTGACCTACCGACTTCTACATCTTCGGCTACCCTAAGAACTTGTATAGGATCACTGAACACAGGGTAGTCCTGGGAATTACCTGAGTCCTTGACTACAATATTTACCTGAGCTTCTGCTTCTTTTGAAGGGCTTCCCTGGTCCTTAGCTTTCACTGTTAATGTATATGTCTGCACATTAAGACCCCCGCTCACTGTTAAAACACCACTAAATGAATCGATGGTAAATACACTGGAGGCGCTGACTAGTGAGTATCGCAGGTCACTGTTTGAGCCCGGTGGATCTTCGTCTACGGCAAAGATGACGCCAAGACTTCCTTTTACCGGAAATGACGTATCTATTGTAAAATGATATAGCGCATTGGGAAAGGATGGTGCCGTGTTTTCTTGCGAGAAGCTAGAAGACGCGGGAAATGGGAAGTTAGGAATATCTAGAGGTACAGTGATGATAACCGAAGCTATGGACTCTTGGCTGGGATTTCCTGCATCACGCGCAACCACCGTCAACTGATGTAAGCGCTGATCACTTTGAGAATAGTCCAGCTCGCGTACAAGCATTACAACACCCGTGAAGACATTAATAGTAAAAAAGCTGGTCAAAGTTTGAAAGAAGTAGTAAATTTCTCCATCCACTCCTTCATCTTGATCTGTTGCTTGTACTCTAAGTATTGGCGTCGTTGTCGGCGTATCTTCGCTTATAGCGCGCTCGTAGCTGGTTTTGTCGAAAACCGGTGCATGGTCGTTCATCTCTTCGATCAAAATTCTAATCGTCGTGCGAGCGATTAATGGCGGGTTTCCCATGTCTTCAGCTTCTACTGTCAAGGTCATAAAAGGCGTGGTTTTACCTCGTTTGATTGGCTTGCTTGTTGCTTTCAACTGCAAGAAACTTTTCTCCCCCTACATCACGCTTTTCTGCCTTAAAATACCCCTTCTCATTCCCTCTGATGATTTTATAAACTCTTACTCCAGAAGAATCACGATCCTCAGCGTAGCAATTCTCCAAACCCATAACAATCGTATCTGCAGGTGAATTTTCTTTAATGGTTCCGTTGTATAATTCAAAAGCGAACAATGGTGTAAAGTTATTTATATCCTGTACTGTAACCCGTACTGTCGTGGCAAGTCCACCATCTGTCTCTTTGCTTGGTCTTTTCACGATTGTTAAGTCATACTTATTCGGTTTTCCTTTCTCGTAAATGAGCGGTTGAACGGTTGTAATGACGCCCAAAGGTGAGACCTTGAACAGGCCAACTTTGTCGAATGAATCGACTTTCTGAGCGTACAACAGTAAATACTTGTTTCCATTGGTGGGTAGAGGAAGTCCGTCATAAATTTTTCCAGCGCGTCCTCCTTCGGGAACGTTGACTTCGATAAAGTTTTTCCATTCTGCACTTACGTAAGACACTAGGTGCGACAAAACAAAGAAAACAGCTTTGACGAAATGGGGATTCATTCTTCTAACAATTCAACTGATTGAAAACCGTTCCGTCTTAACAGATCAACCATTTGGTAGCAATAGAAAATGCTAGCCTAAAAAGTGCCTGAACTCAGCTTTAGACTCCTCCTCGCTACACCTCAAACAAATTAAGAAACTGATGCTTGGATTGCGCGTCTTTTCGAGGAGTGCATCCTAGGTGTCGAAACGCGTAACAATTGAGTTGAAACTGTGCAAGTGACGGTTCGCTTCACTTGACGCCCCAGTGTCGAAACTTCTAGCTTTTGCTTCTGCGGTTTCGTACAGTAATACCAAGTGTACTAAAAAATCTCAAGTCAGTCATTGATCGATTAAGGAGTACCATTCTTTCCTCTAAAGATTAACAAAAATTAGCGCATAAAACCTTCTTTGAGTGCATATCAGGATATTTTTTCCGTTTTATGTTAGAAATGTATGAGAGACACCTGAGGTTTTTACCATAGCAGGCATTCTGAACATTTAGCACCATGTTTTTGTTAGCAACAGTTTTAAAGCAATTTAATACCTGGAATTCACGAAACAGCTCGATTAATTGCTTTTTCAGGGTTTTCAGTAAGTTTCAAGGTTACTTTTTATAGCAAATAAATAAAGTTTTGCTTTGTTTTTGATTGGTTCTAGCTTAACATCTGCTAAAAGTTTAGATGAAAGAGACGATAGGAATCTAGCGTTTGCGACTGGTTGTATTTTGTTTGTTCAAGATGACCTGTGATGGCTTCCTGCTAAAACACAGTTTGTGCTTTACACAGTAATGGAATAATAAAACAAATGCCAGCAATTCAAGTCAGACAAGATGGCAGACGTCCATAACTTTGCTCGTTCACTTATTATTAATAGTTCCTGGCGCACGCAAATTTCCTTGATAACTTTTTTTCGACATCATTGTGATATGAGCGACAAGCAAAGAAAGAACGAAGAAAAAGATAGACTTGGACTTGAATATCTTACAAAAACGAATAGCTGTTTGTGAAAGCAAAGAAAGTGGGCTTGGCACACCAGAGTGCGGCTTGGCAACGCTGTAGTGTTTTATATTCTTACATACAGCCACGAACGAGGGTTGCACGGAGAAACAGATAACGCCTTAATTCTCCAGGCATGCGAAACCCTGCCGAATATGAACAATCAAGAGCTGTCAATCGTGCATCTCGCAGTATTGAAATGGCTACGCCTTTGTTTATCCATTTGACACAATTAAACGGCATTGAAAAAAAAAAAAGTGAAAAAATTCCAATCGTTTTAATGAACAAAAGAAAAAAAGCTGATTTTACAGTCGGGAATATATATTTACTAATATTTTGGAAGGCACAGCCTTACTTTAGAAGAAGAAGAACAAGAAGACTGAAGGAAGGCCGTGCCTTCTAAAATATTAGTAAATATAAATTCCCGACTGTAAAATCAGGCTTGCTTCTTTTGTTCAATATTTCAGCTGATTAGATGCTTTATTAGGATCCGGTCCATCTTTTTTGTAACGTTAGTCAGTCCTTGCTCCAAAATTCAGTGGTTTTATATATTTCCTTGTCGATCTAATAATCGAAATTCCCAATTCACTTTCAAAGTCCTAAGTTTTTCAACTCGCTGAAACAGAAAATTCAAAAAGGTGAGGCTTCCTTTAAACAACAGCCATTTCGAACATGTATAAAATCAGTCAGTAATTCAGTTTAATTTATTGTACATGTAGATGCTTTGATAACTCTGTATATATGTATTTTTATGTCGGTTCGTAGCAAAATAAATGAGATGAAAATGAATTTACATATATTTTCGTCTGTCTGACAAAGCAAGCTTTGAGCAGGGAAACACTTGACGGATTTTTTTCATTTAATTGAACAAACTAAAATTTTATCACAGTATCCGGATGTCAGCTCAAAACTAGGACATCTCATTTGGTAGGTTAACATTTAAACACTTGTTCTATGGATAACTTTTGTTATCCCAGGAAGATACACCATCTCAGTTTCCTATTTGGTGGGTATCCGTATTCGTACCCTTAGTTCAGGAAAATGCATTACTTATATATGTAACCAGAATACAACTCTCTTCAGTGATATCAAGATTTGTTTTTCTTTAGTAGCTGAGTAGAAATCGGAATCACAGTTTTAATCTGAAGAAGACAGAGCGGTTATGATCTTACGATGTAAATTACCCATTACCAGCAAAGGCTGGCCATGTATGGACCACTGTTATAGTCCTTGAAATATTCCAGGAGAGGCTTAACCTTCTCATGCACGAAGCTTTTAGGCATAGTTAGCTCGCTTTTAGGCACTGTGGATACAAAGTAAGTCGGCACTGACAATTGGGGTAAATATTCAAGGTGGGTGCCATTCGAAAGCATTGCTTAATTTATCCAATGCAACTCGTCTTGACAACGTAAATGAAGAAATCTTAACCATAGAAAGTCAATATTAATGCAACCTGTAACAAACAATATCTAAACGATCGACTAAATGGAAGTCAATGGATGAGTGGTGTTCAACTTAGTGAACGTCACTTGCATCCTGAACAAAAACAATTGACCAATGTACTATTGTTCCAGGAGAAAGATGGTTTTCCGTGGACCGCGATATTGTTTGCTACTGGGTTGGTTTTAGACATATTCCAATAATTTTCGTTCTAGGTCTGTTTGATTTCGTTTAACATCTTAACTTCAGCTGCGAAAAAGTACAAATGAAGGTTAGACTTCGGGTTGGCAATCTGCTTTGTTTTCGGGAAGAAAACGTGGATGCTCCAAGCATCGCCTAGCCTCCCCGCAGACGTCCTTTGGGGTTCGTTTGTCACGCATTCATTTCTCCCCCACGGACGAACCCACGAACCCCAAAGGACGTCTGCGGGGAGACTAAGCATCGCCGGGATTTTTTAGTAAATTAATGAGCCGTCACATACTGAAAAAGAATATGAAACGAGTTTCTAACTGACTGACTGGCTGTATTCTTTATGGCAAAGGATGAATAAAATATAGACACAAATAACAAAACAGCAAAGAAAAAAGCGATTTGAGGTTTCGCGATATCATAAATAAAATACCGTTCATCCTAATTAGCGCAAATAAAACACCCTACAGGCGAGTATGAAAATTATGAAAAATTTTATTATATATTTTGTCGTATTTTGCCATCTCACTTTATACATGGGGGGGTTTTAGAGTGTTGTAAGCTTGCAGCTTGTCTTTTGTAATATAATGACAAACAGCGGTAGCTGTTCGAATAACCTAGAATTTTGGTCAGTTCTATGACAGGTGTGGCCATTGCGAAAAAGAATTCCTTTTGCTAGGCTAAAGGCGCCAAAATGATTTGGTGAACTTAAAAATAATTTTATGTCCCTTAAATCCTAACCGATCGTGATTATAACGACCATCTAAATGAAATTAAGCCTCTATAGGTTATGACTTTCCTTGTACACTAAGTTGAAGTGCGTTGACAAGACCCTATATTGAGGTGTATTTGATGATAACCTGCTTTATCTTGGGCCAAGCAGAAAGTGTATAATACAAAGATTGGTTGAAGAGAACTCTATAAAGACTGCGTGAGAATTGGAAAACGGATCGTTATAGACAGAAATCTGTGTCAAGTCCACTGCTTTGAGCTGATGATACACGATAATGTTGATGAAACTTCGTGGGATTAATTTTGCACGTGTCATCACACTAAAAAAAATGCGTCAGTTGTTTGCAAATTTGCGACCTGTCTGTTATTCTAGTCACTCATGAAAGTTCAAGGCTAAAAAGATTTCTTCCAAAATATAATGTTAACATCATTGATCATAGTTAATCCATTTACTAAAGCTGCTTATGCACCCAGACGCAACATTAGAAGGCGGCAGATGCTCTGATCTCTTGGTTGATTCCCTTGAAGATAAACAATTGATTAGTAAAATAAATGCTTATCCTCCAGACGATATTCACCTTGTGAGGACTTAATGTCTGCCGTATGACTTCGAGCACGCTTCTTATGGGCAAATCATATCGGTTCGTACCCTGAATAGTTCTGACTGCTAAACAAACATTGCATATTCTGAACTGTTGAACTCCTGGCTCCGGAGAGTGGAAGTAAGTGTATAAATGGAATAGGATACAACTGATTTCTTGTAAAATGTAGTGAAACATGTATTAAACCGGGACATCCAACAGACACTTGACGGTGCTCGCTAGACTGATAAAAGTTTACTTAACAGAAATTGTGCTAAGGAAACTTTGGAACTTACTGTCGCTCGTGCGTGTCTGCTCGAGCCCTCTTAATACATTAGGTTTCACTTGCAGTCAGTTTAGAAGTTCTCGTCTAGTTCCCTTTTTTACCCTTTTCTGTTTGTTGACAGAACAGGGTGAAAATTGCATCGTTTTCTCTAAACCGAGGGCCGTATTACTAAACCAAGCTGTAAGTATATCCTATGTATTGTTTAAAAACAATAGCTTATTGTTATCAAATAAATTAACTTTTTAACAAAGCGAGACTTCATGAAAAAGGCCCCTGATCCTGAAAGTGTAGGGCTTTGTGTTTGTCCCTGTGAAGTATAAGAGCGAACTCAATAAGAAAAGCTAGGATATTTATACTCGTACTCATTTTTCTTGGGCAAATCTGTCCGGGGGGGAAGGAGGTGCAATGAGGTTAACCCTATGTGAAGTACCAACCCGTGAAACAAGGCCAGACCATTAAACCAGGAACTCCGTGCCCTACTCTTTACGCGGACACTGAAGTGCGTGGGTCCTTTAACGCACTGAAGATATAACAGTGAAGATGCAGGAGCCTGAGCCTACCTACATTTGATATGTAAAGTACTAGGGAAATGCTGACTTCATGCTCATTATTGAATAATTGGCGAGTCTTTTGTCATTAATAACTACCTATTATCTATGTAAGCAATAACGCAGCTGTGTCCGGCAGTTCTATTGTGGGATCTTTTCAACGCTCTTTGATTGTAAGCCGTGTGGGTGAACAGTTGGGAGTTTACGCAGCATTTATTTTGCTCTAAATTGACAGAGACAGCAAAAATTTCATTTCGCCAATGTTATTGAGAGATCTATCTTATGAGGATCGCAAATTAGGATATTCGCTATCCAGTTGTTTCGAGCGCGAAGAGAGTGAAGAGTGGAGGGACAAAGTCAAGCGCAATACGGAGGATTAGGCCTATGTGGTAAGCTTGATTCCGAAGACAAATACATACATCATATCCAGTTCTTTTATCCCTGAAATCTCTAAATCTAAGATCACTTATAAGCCTCTTTAGGGGCAAACTCTCTATGAAAACAATTTACATAATCAGTCAGTTGCTTCATCAAAATTTTATACATCTACACCCCGCCCATCCGGAGAATTATTATTCCATAGATTTCAGAACGTTCTGAAAGGGCTTCTATCCTTTACGACTTCCTGTAGAATAATTAGAAGAGAATGGTGGAAAATCGATATCATGGAAATATCCCAGTATTGTTCAAGGCAATTTTCATTCAAATTTCGGCTCAAGGTAAAATTAGACTCTCAGTAAAGGCCGAGGAGAATTTTTTAGCGAAGCCGTCAGGGGAACCCAACGAGAATATAGTTCAAAACCACTTAAACATAGCATTGTTGAACGTATTTTAGTATTTAAAGGTAGATATAGGCATATTTTTATCTCTAAAATTTTTTCATCTGTTCGGATTTCCTCGCTGAAAGTCTAGTGGTCCGAAAATTATAGAGATCAAAACTTACCTTTTCGAAAATTTCAGCCAGAAAAAAGGCTCCCGAAAATTCTGACCTTTTTAGGGTAAAAATCCGTTAAAAAAGGGCAATTATACCATTTTTAGATGTTAGAAAATCTTAGGAGAGGCAGGCAAGCAAGAAATTTTATAACAAATGTTACGAAAATTCTAGATCTAAAATCGTCTTCCGAACAGATATTTTCCAAAAATTAACGTTGGGAGCCCCTGAACCGTACTATGAAGCAACATACGGGGTTTGTGTCTAATTGTCAGAAATGACAGTGTAAGTTTGCTTAATGGTTGAAGTTATTCAAGGGAAGGTAGCCATCATGCAATTTTATAAATCTCTCAGACAAGCAGTTAATAATCAAACAATTTTGTCCTGTTATTTCAAAGCCCTCCGCGGTTGCATGGGAACAATCATTTTGCAAAACAGCAAATTAAAAATGATCACACCTCAAATTTTTTTAAATCCACTTGCTTTAATGTAAAGTTAGAGCGACCTTGTACATGTGCAGTGATACAAATGAACACCTTTAAGACTTTTAAGAGCGGCATAAAATGGGATCACAAGAAGACCGGCGAAAACTCAATAGCCTTCCTAATGAAATCTGGTCTTTGATAGGAGAGGCAAACTTTGTTATTCTGGCCTTGACGGACTGTACACTGAGCAGTAAACATTACTCAGGAAGGTACTCAATAGCTGAATTTCAACCGCGGTAAAGGCTACAACTGATTCACCATTATACCCGCCATTCTAAACCACGAACAAACTTTCGGCTGCCATTGACTTCCGTTCTCCGCATTTCCTCTCAGTTTATAATAACGTAACCCCCCGGTGACGTTGCGTATGCAAACTTTGCGTTTTTTCTGCTGTATATGTTATGTCAATATAATTAACTCGCTGACAAGAACTCTGAACTTCGCACAATCTTAACCATACCTCCTTCCGTCTCAGCTCTGCAGGCTCTTATTAGCTCAGTCGGGTGCAACAATAATGAAAATGATTTAGGGCTCACGGACTCGACTCCGGAATAATTTCTCTTTCCTCGCTTGGGTTCATTTTCATAAAAGTGCTATCTTTCAGATGAAGTTTTGTGGATAACAGCTACCAAATTGGAAAAACGTTCCCGAACCCCTGGACACATTTCATTTCAGTAGTGGAATGTATCCCCTCGAAAATTCTTTGTCTCGAACCTTCGACATCTTAGCGAGAGAATTTTGTCTGTCCAAACTCAGCTTGAGTGATCGGGTCAGAAGTCGGACTTCACTTTTTAAAATTACTTCAGATGCAAACCACGCCGTTCCCATCTCACTGAGTGTGAAGACATCTTGTACTCTCTGTGGTCAGGTGTTGATCGAGATATTCTAGTAATCTTTTCCTCCTTTTCATCTTTCCCGATTAATGTGTGCAAATTTAATTTACAAGCACTATTTCAGAACAAACGGTCAAGTCGGTCAAGCATTTGATTAAATCACTGAGGGGGGAAAATGAGTTTTTAATCCATACTGACTGAAAGACAAAAAGCAGTATCATACGTAGTAAAAATTGTCTTATTAACTTTGCTTGGGAGTTCTCTTTTTTTTAGTGTGGAAAAAGAACTTTTAGCAGTCGCACATTTAACTGAGTGTTATGATTTCTTCAACTTCAACTTCAGCTTTATTTATTAAAAGTGTTTTTAAAATAGACTGGCCGCAAAATAGCAACTGCTAATCTATAGGCGGCCCAGTTAAAAGAAAAATAAATGAAGGGAAGGAAAATATTTTAAGTTACAATAATTCTTATATCTATCATAGTTTTATGAATTCTAGCGGAAGGCTGAATTTCCGGCGAACAAAGTAAACGCGACCAGGCGAAAGGAAAATGAGCGTTTTCCCACCTGTTCGATCTATTCCCCTCTTTATCACTTCAGTCATGTAAATCAGTTTTTACCTACCTCGAGTATCGCTTTCAGTTTATCTTTCAGCGCAGCTAAAAAAGCCTTTAGTTAAGTGCTGTAGTGAAACCAAAATCAGTACCAAAGGATGTTAATTGGACTCCGGTCTTTTATGAGATCAGGAAAACTTTGCGACAAAATGGTTTAAAATTACTTTTACGGCTCTGATTCACAAAGCCGAAATTTATGCCAAGCTTAGTTCAAGAAAAGATATGGTCAGATAAAACAGCAATTTCAACAATGTTTATTTTGTAAAATAGCTCAAGACTGACAACAAAGATAGACAAACAGAAAAACTCAGCCGACACCGCGAGTCTTCTCGTCAAAGACTTAAAAATGTCCGCTCATCTTACATGTACATTGTGTGTCCTATTATCCCGGGAGAACTCGCGTATAAAAATAAAGAATGACTTATTTTTACCCCTTAGGGAGACCACACAGCACTGGACGACATTTGTCATTTTATCAAAGTAT
Source organism: Porites lobata (assembly GCA_942486035.1). NCBI lineage: Eukaryota > Metazoa > Cnidaria > Anthozoa > Scleractinia > Poritidae > Porites > Porites lobata. The sequence goes on from CALNXK010000133.1 coordinate 669,140, forward strand.
TTCTTTGAGCAAGGCCCAGACGATTATTTTATGGGTAAAACTGAGGTTTTGGCATTCCGGTTAGCCTGCGGGTAGTCTGCTACACAGCCGTTTTTAGAGTCTGCGTGACGACACTAAAAACGGCTGTGTAGCAGACTAGCCTACGGGCAGCCTTAATTCCGGTCGTCGCATCGGCTACCCTTTCGGAGGGAGAGAAACGAAGCGACGACCCGAAATACGTCTGCGCTTCGCAGGCTACATTCCTACATTCAGGCTACATATCCATCAGTCATTTTCATACAGCATTCAGTACCACATGTGAGGGAAGCCGGATTCTGGAATCGGGAAAAAAAGTTAGCTTGTGGAATCTGGAATCCTCAGGGCTTTTTTGTAGTTGGAGTCTGGAATACAACTCAAGGAGTTCGGAATCCCACTAACGGTGCAATCTGGTTTCCAAGTTCCACTGACAAAGAATCCGAAATCGACTAAGGAAATCCAGAATTCATGGCGTTAGATCCAGAATCCAAGACTGTCTTGTATTCCCTTTCATGGGGCGATTCATATAGGAGCCCCCACCCCACCCGGCTCAGGCTTTTATAACATATACCGTAAAATTTCGAAAATAAGCCACGGGGCTTATACTTTTCAAAGGCCCTTTTTGAGGGGCTTATATTCGGAGGGGCTTATCTACGGAGGGAAATTTGCGTTTCAAAATCGATTGGGCTAGCCCTATAGTTGGAGGTAAATTTGCCGTTTTTGCTTTGTTTTACTTTGTATTTGAGGGCAATTTTCCAAGTACAAGCCACCCGGGGGCTTATATTTGGAGGGGCGATTTAACGGAGGGTTTTTTGCGTTACCGGATGGGGGGCTTATATTTGGAGGGGCTTATACATGGAGGGGCTTATTTTCGGAATTATACGGTATTTGAGTCATTAGCAATTTACATTGTTAAAATTAAAAGGAATGGACCTGTTAAAAAAATATGCATAAGAATTACCACGAAAGAAGGTTTCTTTTCTCTTTTGTTGCAACCTTAAAGTCTTTAAAAAATATGTCGGATGTTTATATAGCCTGATACTGGCTCAATCTAGACTACGAGCAGTCTCTCGTTTTTCTTGGTCCGTCGAGCAAAACGCCCGAGACACGCAAATGACCACGCGCCTGACTGAAGGCGGGCTGCCGCCCTCGTTTCTCGCGTCTCGCGACTTCGTCGCTCAACACTCGCGCGCGCGTGCACTCCCCTTACAAAATCTGAAGAAAAAGAGAGACTACTCGCAGTCTAGGCTCAATCGTGAACGACAATACTAAACAGAATCGAATGCCCGCGCAAGTGTGTCCGGTTCTTTTGCGCTCTATGTTTATCTAAGGAAGCCGTTTTTCGTTTTGTGTACGTGAACCATAATGAAAACCGCACTCCGGTAAATGATCAAATCCACTTCTAGCTACCGACTTAGCAGGAAGCTGTTAGCATTTTTAGCGCTAAAACCTATTTCAATATTATTATCTAATCCAAAGTGGCTAAGTGTTATTATCGATACATGAACCCCTATCTATCTAACTAATCCCAAATTAATGTTCATTTATCTCAAAGACAGCCAATTTAGAATTCCTCGTAATTTGCCAGGTAAGTTTAAACGCCTCGTCTGCGAAGCTGAAAAAAAATCCAGGCCGATTTCATCCATGCCCAGCTCTAAAATAACATTCGTCACACTTTTTATTGGTCTTTTTCAGCAGTGTTTTGTACTTAATACACATTTCCGGTTTCAGCCCTTATTTTGACTTGACGATGACGTTAGTTGAACGCCGTTTTCATTCTCTCTATAAATGGTTTTTAGGAATTTATTAACGCAATATTTTCAAACAAAATACGTCATGGTAGTAAAACAATAATTTATTCACCTGCGTCACACTGCTTTTTGGACGTATTTTTTTATTGTTACGTTAACTGTCCTCTTACAGTGGTGATGTAAAACTTATTAATATGCTATATGTTCAAAATAAGCTAATACAGTTTCTACAGTGTACATCTGAAGGAATCTTATGGTAAAGTGACGGCTTCTTCTTTAACCTTCTCTCGGGCTCTTGTTTGCTGTTATCCAAGCCAGATTTTTCACGAAACAATGCGTTTAATCAAAGAGAATTATTTTTACCAACGAGCATTTTGAGCAAGACGGATTTACTCGCCAGAAAAATTCGAGGAAAAAATAGACTGCAAACACTCAGTGACCCTAACATTGTGACCGTTCAGAATGCAAGTCACGGAGCAGTACTTTTCCTTGGTACACACTCTACTACTATAATTCAAATACAAACTAATATAGTAGATAAGCCATTGAGAAGCCCTAACGAAGGGCTAGCGGTCGAAACTTTAGCTTCTCAACCCCGCTCAGTATCACGGTGGCCAACTTAACTTTAACAACCCACATTATGACTGACTAATGTAGTTTTGCATTAAACCGACTTCCCCGCCTACGCAACCCCACAGTTTTTTGGAAATTAACCCTTGGCCTTGTTCGCAATGTTTCCGTCTCATTTTGTTTTTTCTTTTAAAAAAAATTAAACATAGAGGCCTGAATTGATGTGATCAAACCGCAGGTTGAATAAACAAGGGTAAATTAAAGTAAATTTTGGAAATCAGAAACGAAAGGAATATTTTGATCGGCGTTTTGGCCTGAGTTTTCAAGCAAAGAATATCCTAAATTATGGTTAGTTTTTGAAAACTTGTTTTGAAACTTCTCATTGATTTCTCAAAGAGTAGAAGCAAGTGGAAAAGGTGAATGATTAGAAAGTTTCAATCGTTTCAATCGATTAGAAAGTTTCAATCAATCAATTAAAAGAAAAAGTTTTAGAAATTTTAAAAAGGGAAAAGTTGCTTAAAAAAAATAAGAGTAGTTTTCGTGTGCTTGTTTATGCATTTGACACTGTTGGAAGTCGATCGATATGACACTCAGAATTTGCCGCGCCTTCTTCTGGAACTCCTACAGTTCAGTTACCTTATGTTCGTTCAGCGTTGCCTTTCGAGACATACTAGCATTTGATCATAAAACAGTGAACAAAGGAATGTCCGACATTAGGACAGTGATCTTTGAAACTTGCATTAAAAAGTGTTGGAAATTAATACATGGATTACCAATCGATTGTTATTTGTTTGCTGTGTAAGTCATAGCAACCTTACAGTACTGTTATTGATCAGTAACAAAGAACTCGCGCGCTGCAAATACCTTTCAAGTGAATGGGTGTTTAAAAGGCAAATGGATAGCATTTAATGACAACATGGTGTACAATGTGTTAAGGTTGATCAGTTCCTTAATTATTGTTACTTCAAACAAAATTACGGCAATGTGATGTAAATATATAATGGGACAATGTTTGATTCTAGACCTTTAAACTTCTTGTGAGTTCCTCTGAAAAAATGAACTGTTTAATAGCGCGTGCTTTTTACATACCAAAGGGGAAACTGATTTTAGTGGAAATCGGTCAGCTGGACCGAAAAATTATGTACTTTTATTACTTGAGTGTTACTAAATCGTTTTGTCTAACATTACATTATTTTTAGCTTGCATGCGCTTTAACTTTTCGGTAGTTATTAAAGCGACCGGATAGCAATTTACCGAAGTTTGTAAACCTAGACCGGGTTTGATTGCATACCATTTTTATCCCTAGTTTCTATGGCAATTTGTTTACATACAGCGACATTTAACATGAAAATTAGCTCCATAACGAGCAGGCCATTGTGCATGACCCTGCTGTGTTGTCATTCAAATTAACACTTTGCCTATTCGCAAAGAGTTGTGTTTATTGGCTCAGGGACGGATTAATTTACTAATCACAAAGCTTTGGCCGGTGTGGAATGATCTTGGGATTACTTCGTGTTGCATTTCAAGGCAACGAAAAATGTTATCTGAAGCTAAGACTAAAGGCTCATGGAGGTTCATTTATCTCTGCTTCTATTTACACAACAAAAAGACTTTTATTCTATCTTGATCAGGTGAGAATTACTGTGTTTTGTTCAATAGTCTTCTAATCTTGTCAACACTGTGGTTCCACTTCGCTTGTCAAAAATTTACGAGAAATAATGAAGTTTTAGCAAAAGAGGACCCTGAATAGATCCATGTATGTGTCCAAGTTCGATAATGTTTTGCATTTTCTCTGTTTACTTCGCTGTTCATTTAGATTTGTAATGTCGATTCTTTCAGAAAGTTGCGGAAGGATAAACCTGTCAATGTGACAGGAAATCCACTCTATTCATTCCTTCAGTACACTTGCTCACTGCACGAAGAACTATGAAATATGTCATACATCAACGCGGCTGCCCTTAAAATGACGCGAACGCGAAATGTTTTTCCATTCAAATCTCTCGACGCAAACACAAGTAAAAAAGAACCGCTCGCATTGTATGCTCTTTGCTCACTCATAATACGTTGCATGTTTACAGTTTGAAGCTATAAAATTTGAGTTCATGGATTATTACATATTGCGTTTCATTTGTAATCTACTTTCTGTACTTACAGATGACTTCAAGTGTTCCGCAGCGCATTGTGGGATAGATCTCCCCGGCTATGCAAAGAACCGAGAATATAAATAACCTCAATGGGGTTACACCGCAATTCCGACAGAGAAAGGTTTCTAGTTCTCGACGATTTCATGAGAGCAGGAAAATCGAACCCACGGACATGGCTCGACCTATTAGCAAGAACATGAACGGACACACAAAATATGATATGATTAATGGACAACCCAAGAAAGCATCCGCAACTTCTCTTGATCCTTTCTTCGGAGCTGCCACATTACTGGGAAGTGTAGGATCTCTGAGAGCTGCTGAAACTACGGACAGATATCGAAGAGGGAGTACTTCTCATGAAGAGGACATGTACAGAGATTTCCCTTTTCCTTTCGAAAATTTGGTTTTTGAAGGAGGGGGAAACAAAGGAATGGCTTACGTTGGTGCTCTTCAGGTCAGTGTAGAGTGCGTGTTGCTGTTTTGATTTGTTTTCAAGTTCCTTGATTGTTATGACACTTTTTGCATCCAGCCGAGATTCCTTCGCTACGGCCTGTTTACTCGGCATCACAAAGATAGTTTTACTTCCAGTTTGTTTTACGTGAAAGAAAACGCTAGTTTAAGGTATAGATCGAAGCACATTTGAATTTTGTCTTCTTGGTCGCATTCCCTTCAATGTCAGCAACAACTTTGACAATCGCGATTAATTTGTCGCATTCGTAATGAAGTACGGCTTAACTCCTCGAAGAAAAAATTGTCTCCGTTATGAAACAAAGTGAATTAGTAAGGAATATAACGTTCTATATGTTAAGACGTTTTATATCATTTACTTTGAGAAATACGCTTGAGATTTCTGTTTTATCTGAAGATATTGCGAGTGCATTGTGTAGAGATATTTCGTTCTTAACCTTTACCCATTGTGTGCTAATTTGCTAATTGCTATTAGCATATTGGCATAAAAGCTGGTTTATTGAATATGCAAAAAAATAGACATTTTGAAATTTTAGCTGTTACCTATTCCAAAAAGCAATAATCTTCCGGTTTGACCTTTTCGAAGACAATTTCAACAGATGGTTCGCATTAAAGAAGCCACGAAAGAACATCGATTCCTCGATCATTCTCTCAAAATGTTTCTGTCAAGTTAGTGTTACGTTTTACTACACTCTACTGCTTCGTAACTTGATCATTGTCCTCGACTGACATACACATACATGTATACAGGTAACAAGTTTTACCAACTAAAATAAGTCACATAAGCTCACACGAAGAGGAGCTTTGGCTCGAACAATCACATATGACACACGTTAGTAATTTCTTATTTGCGAAATCATTACTACATGAAAGTGGCTAGCTACATAGTTAGCTAATACAAGCGTGTAATTTTAAATTAAAAATATTTTCTTAAAAAACTTCCATAAGATTAATACATATAACAAACATACTATCCATGGGCAGTATTACATGTATTTGGGTGTAATATTGTATCACCTGACAGGATATATTGAAAAAAAGAATTGTAAATATACGTACGGTCAGCTTACATCAAGCTACTAGTAAGTAGACGTCAGAATGATATTTCCGTTTTTTTTTCTTTTGGGCAGCTAGCCAGGTCATCATAATATCTAATCTATTACATCATTAGTGTTCAGCAAACATTGTTGGGTGTTGTAAGTCAGAAAGCCTTGGAAGGATTGTGGATTAACAAAAAAAAAATCCAAAAATGGATGTCATTTGGCAAATTGTAATTCCTTTTATCTGACGTGAATTTCTATTCCATTTCTAAATCTAAATTATGCAAAATCTGCTTTTGTGTTTCATGATTTGTTGAAAAATTTGGTGAAAATTTGGTTTGACACTCCAAATCCAAATTTCCTTATCCAAAGCACCTTTAATAGAATTTATTAATTTGTTAAAATATGTATGGTCCATTTCCAAGTTGTCCCAAGCCTCTGTTTCAAAGCGAGGCTAAGTGCATTATAGTCTGTGATATAGAAAAAAAAACGAGTTTCTCTGTAGCTGCACCTACTCTCTGGAATTCCTTGCCCATAGACATCCAAAGCGTGTAAACTTTGTTTCTCTTTAAAAGAAAGCTCAAAACATTTTTATTTAATCAATTTTAATTTAGTTTTGTAAATTTCTTATATGTTATTTCTTACCTTTGTCAAGCACGCTAAGATTGTGTAGCTGCGCTCTAGAAGAATTTCACTATTACTATTATTGTTATTAGTGGCTTATTAGCAGAAACAGATCATACTACTAAAGGTGTAAGTTATGTTCCAAGATGTGTCGCCCATCATGGTGGGTGGACCAAAAGCCCTACGTGACTGCTGATCTAATATCATCTAAAAACGGTAGCCACTCTGGTAAATTACACTCTAAAATTTTTTACTAAACTGACCTTATAGGGTTAAATTTTAATCCACAGTATCATTTTGTGTTATCATTACGTAGTGTCCTGGAATGAAGGGTCAAAAGGATTTTATTCTCTGTTTTCACTGTCATGCCATCAAAAATAAAAATTCAAACTATTGCATGCAAGATTTGTAAAACTTTGTATGAAGATGCCATGTTGGTGTCCCTTTAAGGGGTACAAATATGGCCACCGGAAACCAACAGAAACATCTGTTTTTGAGTCTTTCTACAAATGCATGAATTCGTCACTTGAGGAACTCATAAAGATTAAAGTAATAGTTATTCTGAGACAAGGAATGTTTAGATAGCAAAATCTCAAAAACTCAGTAACGTTTTTTACCCATACAGTAAGAGCTTTCCCATCTGACATCTAAATGCAGCATCATGGAAAAGCCTCGAAATTCTAGCATCCTTTGTCACAAAAAGAAGAATTCTTTCAAATGGAAAATTTGTATCAATAAAGGTGTCTACTGTGTAGCATGAATATTTTGCGGGTTCTAATTTCTGCGAATTTTGCGGATTGACCTCGATCCGCAAAAATTAGTTCCCGCGGAAAAAAAAACCACAAAATAAAACGCCGCAAAAATTAACTCCCTTCAGTCAAATTGAAAACTCTGCTTTTAATGGACCTTTTGTGTATGGTAGGGATACGCTTTTGTTTTGTTTTGTTGTTTTTCTGTCCCTTTGTGCAGTAAGATATTACAGTGATTACCGTATTATTCTCCATTAAATATGTAAGTAGAGTGAACTTTGGCTCAACATACTGTAAATATTCTGCTACTTGAACAGAGAATCACAAAAATTAGTTCCCACCAGAAATTTCAGTCATCTCGAACCGCAAAAATTTGTTCCCGCAAACCACAAAAAATTGCCAATCGGCAAAATAAAACTCCCACAAAATTTTCATCCTACATGGTAGGTGCTGTAATACATTGTACGTAGGTGCTCAAAAGAATCAATACGGTAAATGGAACACGTTTCGTTGGTTCGCCCCACTGGAAAATGAAAAAGTGGAAAACTCAAAAGAATCCGTTTTCCCGGTTGAAATTTCTTAGTTTGAATTTTGGTGATGTCAGTTCCAGGTCCAAAACAGAACCAAATGGAACAACTTTTTTCAACGGAAATTCCACTTTTTACGAAATTTCCGGTTTTTTTAGACTACAAAAGCTTCTTAGTTTGAATTTTCTCTAGAAAATGTAGCTAAACTATGCCTGGGTAAAGTTTAACTATTTTGTGAGGAACCGGATCATTGTCTCTTGCATGTAAACTGTTTTATATATATATGCCCTTTCCAAGTTGCCAGCCATTCAATAGATGCATTTTGTTCTTACAAGAATGTGAGTAACTGCTGGTTAACCGGGCAATTTGTATTGTAAGCGTCAGTCCTTGAAAAAGGTGTTATTTGTAAAATCCATGATTTAATGAACCTCTACATAACAAAGTTTTTGGACCATAATGAACAATACTCCTAGCCCCAGTAATTGTAAAATAAATGGAAAAGAACCTTGGTATAATGAAAACTCCTTATAGCAGACACATTAATTTTTACCTGCCCCTTGGCCCTTTGTGATATTGAGGTTCCATTGTAAGAGGCATATATATTCTGCCAAGTGCTTTTATGGGTGCCGTGGATTGGTTTCATTTATGGTACAGTCTTCCTTATTTATCTGACTTCAATGAACAGGTGTTGGAATCTGCTGGCATCTTGAGAAGCATTAAAAGAGTAGCTGGGGCTAGTGCAGGAGCAATAATTGCAGCACTTATATCACTAGGGTATGACTCAAGAGACTTGAAGGAATTCCTGGAACAGGATTTAAGACGGATTTTAGTTGGTAGGTTTTATATCCCACATGTTTGTTTATAACTTCTATAAATGTCAGTCAAGACCTGTGTTTTTACACAAAGTAACCTAGCAATACAGCAGTTTTGTCTTGTCCATCAAAGGGTGACCTGGTCTGCATGTACATGTAATTGTCCAAGTAGAAGAGTAGACTGTTTTTGAGGGTCACCAAATATCAAATCTGGGTCTTGCATGGTCAATTTCCAAAAAATGATACAAAAAAGTATAAGAAATAAATTTGTCAGGTTTCATACCCATTGTACTTATAAACTTGATGGCGCAGATTAGCAATGAAGTGACTACTGCCCTGCAGGATAGGATGCTACATGAAGTCCATCAATCACAGGGTGATCTCCTGCTGGTGTAAACTAAGAGATTTGTGTACAGTTCTCATCTAATGACTCATATAGCTTTCCATAGTAGATACTGCGAAAGTATATTAATATTAATGATAAAATTACATAGCACCAGTTTTCTTTACATGTAGTTTGATGATGCTGATACAGTGTGAGCCAATCAAAAGCTTATAGGGACAGTTTGTAAAATCATAAAAACATAATTTAGTGATTTTTGGTAGTAACCTCTTTATACCATGCAGGACAGTGTTTATAGTTAAAGGCTCTGAAGAGTTGAACCTTACACTACCAAGAAAAACATCTTGCTAGCAAACAGGGTAGGATTGGAACTCTCCCTGGGCCGCCCAATTGGGAGTTCTGTGCTCCTGCAGACCCTTGCATGTAGGCCATGCTGTCTCCATGCTGCTATTTCTGGGTATTTAATAAGTTTCAATGTAATTTGATCTTGGTATTTTTGATTTGTTAGATCATACTTGTGGTTATTGTAGCCTTCTTCCAAACCTACTGAAAGGATTTGGCTGGAATCCAGGGAAGAGAATGTTGAAATGGTTTGGAGAACAGCTTAAGGAGCGGACAGGTGACAGCGATATTACATTTAAGGAGGTGTGTGGAATGGTCATATAAATGCAGTCAAACCCTGCTTCACAGACCCCTCCTTATTACGGACAGTTTGCTTTGTCCCTGAGGAAAGAAAGCCCTTATTAATACATTTTCTCTAAATTCAACCTGCTTAATATGGAATAATAGTACGTCTGACACTTTCTATGGCAGTCTTGAGCAGTGTCTGTATTAACGACGTTTAACAGTATTGTGACTTGTGTAAAGTAACACTGTGAAAAAGAAATTTCAGTTATCAACTGCTAGGATGATGCTCATGTTGTTTTTTTTCTAGTTTTCACACACAATGTAACTATGTTATTCAGTGCTTGAACTGCGTGATGAGTGATTGATTTACACATGCTTTCTATCACAGGGTAAAAAAGAATTTTTTAAAAAAGAAAGAATTTTAATTCTTCAGTACACCAACACTTTAGCACAAACTTTAGTACAAAATCTTTTGCATGTTTTTTTTATAGAAAATGCAAACTAAATAACAAAGTATCATTAAAAGGGGAAAGGTTAAAGTTCATTGATTAATGTATTCTCTTGCAATGGGAAAGTGATTTTGTTTCAGTCAACAATAACAGCTTTTTAATGTCACAGTGAAGGGATACAGCCTTGAAATATGAAAAAATGCCAATCTTTTGTGTTTGTAGAGATGTAATAATAATAATCTTTGACTTTATTTTTGTCATCAGTATTTGCGTTTATGTCAGTGATATTATAATTATTGTGTATTTTTCTCGATAATGTTCTTAGCAGATGGTCAGAAAAGACAAACAGTCATACTAAGTTTTCATTATATTTTGTTGAGACATAAACCAGCTAACTTAATTACATATTCCAAACATTGACAACTTGAACAGAAATTAAAACTCACATATTTAGACTCGACTAGAACAGAGTAGAATAGAATAGAACAGTGGAAATTTTCTAGCACTGGTTGATTTGAGGAACCAGAGGTGAGATTGGAACTCAGCATCTGAAGTGGCACTTTGCTGCTGCTTCACTCTATGTAGCATCTTACCCTGCCCGCCCCCCCGCCCCCCCCACATCGCCTTCTAGTTGATATGTTTAGGATGAAGGTGACAAGGCCATTGACTTGCAGTGCTGCATCTGAACCAAGGTTTTCTGTCAAACTTTTTTGTGGTTATTGTATTTCCAGTCTTGTTGCAAAGGAATTATATGTGTAAAGAATAACTTTGTTATAAATACTTACATGTACAGGTGTATGAGCGGTTCGGTAAAGAGCTGTGTATTGTGGTTACCAACTTGAATCAGATGTCAGTGGAGTACTTTCACCCCAAGACAACTCCAAATACACCCATAAGAAGAGCTGTTAGAATGTCTGTTGCACTTCCTGGTAAGTCTAATGTCTTCGGAATTACTATTACTATTATTATGTTTTAATAACTTATTGAAAACCATTTAAACCATAAAAAAAATGTTGTTAAATACCAGTACTTAAGTGGATCAGCTGTTAGGTATATCTCAGATTCGAGGCATTTTGAAAGTACCTACATGTAAATGGTAGTTTTTCCTACCCCTTTTAAATTTCTAACTTCTTCCATGCATTGTATCAGCCCTCCATAGTCCATTATAGGGAATGTCCTCCCCCCCTCCCCCTTGAGCTGTGTGTCCCTATAACGTAAGGTAAACAAGCTCATTCTTTACAGCGGTTTGTTTAAGACAGCAGTATATTTGTAGTTCCAGGTTTATGTTACATGTCACATTTGCAGATTGTGGAACATCTGGTTCTACAATTATGTACATTTGTCATGAAAATAAAAATAATGTACAGCTTCTACATTTTTGGATCCAAAATGTTGTCAACACTCAGGAAGAGAACAGGAAGAGAAGCAGTAAATTGTTTATGGAAAGAAGAGGCTTATCTGTTTAAGCAATTCTACAGGCTCCTTTACAAAAGAGCAATGTACTCTGTAGTACATATAGTGTAGTTGTAATATCAATATTTTTTGTATGTCTTCTAGATATAATTTATGATAGTTTGGTTGATCTGCTCTTTTTGTTTTTGAAGGTGTATTTCAGTGTGTACGTGAAATGAATAATGATTATGAAGATGTGTACGTAGATGGAGGCCTTTTGTGCAATTACCCAATTCATGCATTTGATGGTGAGTAGTTTTGAATTCATAATTCCAGTTGTTTTTATTTACTTCCCCATGGGATAGCTAATGATGCATCAGGATTTTAGACCTGAAGTCCTGGCCATGTGCCACTTCACTTGTTGTTCCAGTTTGGACAAGCTACTGTCCGTCACACAGTCTCTCCTCGCCTCAGCTTGATATATGGAGTGGATATTGGCAAAATGCTTTTACGGGGTAACCCTCTTATGTACCATTATACCATTCAGGAGGCAGCGGGTGTGACACTGCCTACGTTCCTCATGGCCACTCAACTCAACTCCTTGTATAATTTTCTGCATCCCGCAAATAACTAATGTACTTACAGTGTGGATAGCAAAATAGCATCACTTTCATAAAATATTTCTGAGTGTCTCTATAACATGGTTTGGAATGGGAGGAGCAAACTAACACTAACACTAACACTAACACTAACACTGTCTTGTCCTATCTTTTTGGTCTCATACAAAATGTTCTAGGGCTTAGCAAAATGTTCTAGGGCTTAGCTGTGTGTCTGTCCAGCTATGCCGGGCTCTCTTGTGCCTCACCATTGTGCACAGATCTAATGGATGAAGAGCATACAAACTTCATATGGGCCTCACTCTTTTATGGCATCAACTGCCCTTTTAGTCTAAGCTTCCTTATGAATCAATGTTTGTTTTTAACTCAAGATTGTTTGTGAAGCAGCAAAACATTAATAACTGATTCTAAAGCTCATCAATCTTTTTGACAATTTTTTTCCTTAATAGCGTTTTAGACACATCTTTATAGATAACAATCAAAACAGTGACTACAGCTAGTGCTGATTGGTAATTTTTTTAGGGTGGTGGTTATCAATGGATCCCAAAGACACATTTTTCAAGCGACTACAACCTCTAGAAGATTTTGCAAAGCTCTTTGAAAAATCAGAGAGGTTTGGAACATGGAATAATAAAACACTAGGAATAGTTTTGGTAAGTGGAAAAAAAAAATTATGTGATGAGAAAATATGATGTAAATTCCATTAAATTGTAACTCTTTTGTTCTTCAAGTATTATATTATATTGATCAAGTTTCAAATGATGGTGAAATGTTTTGTAAAAGCAGGTTTTAATAGCGTTGCTTTTTATTTTGGCCTTATTTTGTAATCATTTTGACTTTTTAGCCATTTTTGTAATCATTCCTAAGCCAGTCAGAAATAAGAATGAATTCAAGTATGAGTTACTCTTGGTCTTTTTCCCTTGCCCCTTGCTCAGTATACTTGCTTTGTCGACCTTTTGTAGTTATTTTTTTCTTGTATATTATATAACTGTTTCTTTTTTGTTGTTGTTCCAGTATTCACATACAGAGACAGAGCTAATGAAAACTCTTCTTACTGAACGAGAAGGCAATAAGCCTCCAAAGCCGCCAGCCACCAAGCTTGCCAAGTAATGTTTAGTCCTTGCTTTCATTTTTGTTCTGTTTAACTTTGAAATGAATATACCTAATTCTGTGGTACTTGTGTGTTGCCTAATGCAGAGAGAGACTGGAGAATAATGCTAGAGTAGAGACTCTTATAACCAATTGTGTGTTCTGAGTGGTGGGACTGAGTACTGATTTGCTTCCCACCAATGTGGCCTGGGTTAGAATTCCAGACTCGGCAACACGATATCATGTGTTGTTGGTATTTCTGTAGATACTGCGGATTTCCCTTACAAATGCACGATGACGATATTTGACTACAAGTACCAGAATTCATTTCGGTTTTGTTTTGTTATTTAAATTTGTCAATCCAGCTGAGGATTAAAGAACAATAGCCTTAATTTGCGCAAGAAAACAACAAACTCAAACTAGTAGTAAAATGACGTCATCGTGCAATTGTCCTATTGTAGTATGATTCAAAACATGGCAGATAAGAGCCATTTCGTTGATGAGTTACCTCTTCAATCATATATTTTTAATGTTTATATCATTTCTCCTTTTCGTTGTGTAAGAATCAGTTTTATAATGAAAAATCTTGTAAGCTGGTAACGTGCTGATTATTACCTTGCAGACAGAGACTGAAATTACAACACCAACAGGCCATAATGCATCAGGAGCATCAAACAATGGTGAAGGCTGTTGGAAGATTTATGGCGGTTCGTGACATTACTGTTTTCTTGTTTTTACGTACTGAGCAAAGAATGTAAACTGTGTGGTACTGGTGTGAAGTAAAAAATAGGCACCTTACGAAACTACGACGCGACGGCAACGGTAGTGTCAAAAAGCAATAGATTTAGTTAGCAAAACAACAACTTTGCACGTGCATCACGCTTTTTTGTACATTTCTTTGCCGTCCCTGCGCGACTACAACGTGAAATGACCAAATGTTAAGTTGTTTTTTTTGAGGACGGGAACGGCAAGGCGATACATTCTACCTTCTCTGTCTGAACTGGGCGACTTGGGATAATTAAGAAATGGTTTGAAAGGATGCGAGTCTATTTTTCAGTGACTTTTTCATGGACGTCGCCGTTGTCGGATCGTGAGGTCCCTAATGTAGTAATTTTAACACTTAAAACTTGCTCTTTGTAACGACACCTAACACTCGCCAAGTGAGGTAAACACCAATTTGTTTTGAACTCTCACTTTCAGAATGAGGCCAAAATCTTTCTTATGAATGATTTCATTTTGAATGGGAACAAAAATCTACTTTCGTATCAAAGACTTCATACTTTCATGCTTAATTAACCTCGTTTTGAAAAATAGGTTCAAGGCAACTCCGTAATGTCGTCAGTGTTACAGAGCGTGGGAATGCAAACCGATGAGGTCACAAAATGAATTTCATTTTCTACTCAGCTGAGAAGCACTTTGGCTAACCGTTTCTTTGTAAAATAAACTAAAAGGCGTGCGGAATATTTATTTTGATCGGCGGAGAAAGCCAGGTTCCTGCGTTAGTTTCAAAGGAAACTGTGATGCTGAAACGTGATGAGAAAGTCAATTATTGGTAACTAACATGGAAAGATTTAAGGGAGTGCCGTTTCTAGCGCTAGTCCTTCGTTCTGACGAAGAGCAAGCGATCGAGACGTCGTGTAACAGAATTGGAAATAATTAATGGTGCTGATATCAAAGCTTTCTTCATCATTTTACTATTCTACTCTGTATCTTGTAGGAACTGCAAAGGAACAATCTTGATGAGGATAGCATTATTAATTTAAAGGAACTAAGAGGGGTCTTCAAGAAGGTACTTTACTACTTCTTTTTAGCTGGTAATTTTGTGTTTTTTTTTTTTTAGATTACGAAACAAGGCTTGGTATAATCAACCTCGCTATTATCGTTCTTTTTATGTAGCCAGTAGAATTTACGAGGGAAGATGCCGAGTTGTTATTCGGCCCAGATGCCGATTACAGAGCAGCCTTTGAAGAACTTGATACAGACGAAGATGGAGAGGTTAGAACGATTTTGCCTCCATGCGCAGTCTAATTAAATGAAGCCTTTTCCACGCTGATGCGTTTTCGCGAAAAAACCTTCGCCTTCCTCCTTGGTAACAGAAAATGCGTAAAAAAACTCCGCGTGTTTGACAGTTGTGTTTTGTTAACCTCCAAAGTTACCCGGCCGTACTAGAAGAAATGATCCCTCTGATGTCGATTACGGTTGTCGATTGCCGACGGCGTTTGCAAGTAATAATAATAATAATTAAAGATAATAATAAAAAATTTGTAAGGCGCCTTTTGCAAGCAAATATGTTCAAAAGCGCGTTATACAATACAATAATCATGTTAAAAAGAAAGTAAAAGCTCAAATGTACATAGTAAGTGAAAGTAGATTGGTGTATTTGGTTCATACATACCAAATGAATAGGGCTACACACTGTAAGGCCTGCATCTTACCTGGTAACTTACTACTGGGGTTGGAATTTACCGGCCTGGTTGCCTTTAGCTAAGTCAAAATGATTCTGGGGGTAAAATGGTTGATATAAACTTTTGTTTTGCAGATTACGTTTCAAGAGTTAATGGCATTCATTGAGAAAAAGGGAGTTAATCTACAAACGAGATTTCTTGGTTATGCTAGGAAAGAGATAAAACATTTAGGAGAGTTTATACAGACACTTCAGGTGAACAAGAAAAGATTTTTACTCAATGCAATGTTATTGGTGATTCTCAAAGCTCTCGTGATAATTCAAGGTTGTAAGCGTTCTTAGTTGTTGTGTTGAACTTCAAAGACTGCTGGAAATAAAATCAGGAGCCATGATATTGTAATCTATATGCCAAAAAAGGTAGAACTGTAGCTACAAAAAGGGATTGAAATACTGTATTTTAGTGAAATCAATGTGCACGCAAGTAATGATTATCCCGGTGGCGGAGCCTTGAAAATTGCGTGTTGTTTGTTGCTTCATTTTGTTTTATAAGTAATGTCTAATACCTGTTCACTTATCAGTGAAATCTTCATCATAAGATTTACAACTGTTCTTTAATGCAATTTCTGCCCTTATCTTTTATTATAGACGGCGTTATCTGTCAATGTTAAAAGAGTTTACGTCGAGGTAAGTGGTGCGCCTGCGTATTATTGACAGCAGACTAGTCCTCTTCTTTCTGACTCATATTTTTCTTCCATGGACACTTAAACAATCCCGAGAGTCGCGCTCTTTCCAAGAGTCTCAGGCATATATTCTGCAGCCAAGATGCTCTCAGATACATCTGTTGTTATTGGCCTGTTGACTTTGCCTGCGTGCAGAGGTCTCCTATTTCCTTTGTTGCAAGGAAATAGGAGACGTCTGCGCGCAGGCAACTGTAGACTACGAGTGGTCTTCATTTCCCCTCAGGGATGGTTGTGCGATTGAAACGCGGGCGCACGTGAAATAACCCCAACGCGTCTGGCCTCTCTCCCGTGGGGTTATTTCACGCGCGCTCGCGTGAAATAAATGGGGAATACTCGTAGTCTGTTGGTCTGCTATTGTTTGAAGGGCCTGGGCCATTGTTTAGGTCGTTCATCTATTGCATCCTTAGCTTACTACTAAATACGTTCTGAGGATATTCGTGCCACTTCCATTTGTCCCGCCCTAGCTGCAATGGTGTGGTGAGAAAAACCCACTGACGTTGACATCGGTTTATTTAGTAGTTTTTTCTTCTTTATTTCTTTTCCTTCATAGATCTATTAAATGAAAACTTTTTTTGCCTTTTTGCTTACAGAAAAAAGATGTCGAGCGAACGATTGGTATAGATACTGATTACATTGAGACAAACGATTTTAACCTGGAATATCAGGACAAACAGTTCCTCGTTGAAGTAAGTATCTTCAAACATAATTTGCCACCTTTTAACGTAGGTCATGAGAATTTGCGAAAATATCAAGTTGAAAGTACCTTCAAGGAGACTTTATTTTCTATCTTCTATTAAGTTATTTTGGAAGTTGACCAAAAAGCAGTTTGCAACAGCACCATGTAACACAGAATCTGAGGCTTATGTTAATGTAGTTAAACCTTTATAAAGCAATGAGTTTTAGGATGGACAATTGAGTGTTTAGCACGGGTTTGACCAGCTAAAACTAAATCATAAGAAGAAGGACCATCAGTCACAAGGTGAAAAGGGATTTTTACTCTCCTTGCGGCTAAATAAAACAAATTTACACTTGTCGTCGTTCACATCGTTATTTCCAGTGTCCTTTTCGTCCCATCCCCTGGAGCCTGGGAACGAAAATGCGCCGTTCTTTCAAAAGGCTACTGATATCCTTTTTGTCAAGGTCCTGCTTCGTCGTTTGCCATCCAGTAAGGTGGTTTTTGTACCATGTGATGTACCATCTCGGTTAGGGCGGTACGTGAAGTCACCATTGAAGGTCCAGCGCTGCCCTCCTCGAAAGGAAACTAATTTTACTTACTGTTTTTTCCTCTAGTCCGGTAGACGAGCGACAAAAGCGTTTCTTCGAGAGTACAAACTTCGCCGCACTCGTAAAGAACAAGAGTCTGCTCTGAGCGCTTCGCGGAATGAAGGGAGGCCACAATCCGGCATTACAGTAACTGTTAGAAGTGCTTCAGGTTCAGATGACAGCCCGTTCCAGGAAGATCCTCCACCAGAATACGCCATTACACAAAACCGTACAGACTCAAGTGTAGCACAGGCCACTAACCGTTACCCACGTGACTCTATTACGTCAGTTACGTCATTAGAAACGAGTCAGCAAGAAAATCCAGTGCGGCGATCGTCAGCTGGAGTAAAATTACCTCCCTTGTCACGTGAAAGGGAAGCGTCACGTGAGCAAAGGGAAAATTTAGCCAGAGAGGGATCTGGGGATAGCGTGACCAGCGCACGTAAGGTAGATGTTGATGTAAAACGTAGTCCCCTCCCAAGTCGAAATCAAAGAGTTGGTGACATTTCGAACTGAGTTTCAGATTGCGAACTCTAGGCTATTCTAGGTTGATAGTATTTATTGTCCCTAGGGGCGCTACAGTAAAGGCGTATTGTTAGCATTTATGCTCATGGTCCTCAGTCTTGGAAAGATCGTTAAGGTTTTTGATCACGGAGACGAAAATTTGACTAGGGTGTTCGTCTGTAAAAAAGTTAGTGAAAGAAAGAAAGAAACTTTGATTTTATCGGTATACAAAGAAACAAATGCTAATACGTTTGTGACACATGCACTACCTCGTCTCCAGTTCGCACCAAAGCGAGGGCAAGTAAATATTTAAAATAGCTTTCCTGTGAACGCGCTCTGGGCATGTGCAGTGAGATGTTCTTTAGTGCGTACCTTGATGAAAACGTTTTCAAGTAGTAAATTTATAAAGTAGAAAGATTTACAATGATTTCTCAAAAATCAAGATGTAAAAATTAGTAGGGACGATAATTTGTGTACTGTGCACATTGATTTTGACAATTCCATTTGAGTTCACTGTGTTATAGCATTCATGCCCGATTGTCTACATTGCCTCCTTTATGATCATTTACCGTCTTGTTAACTGGTGTTCAATCATGCGCAATTATACATTCAAAACAGATTGGCGGGTCCGATTGAAACAAAGTACAACTGCCCATGATTTGGAAAGTTTCCGGTTATTTTGATGACTTGTTTCCTTAAAGGTTCGTCTAGTTTTCTTCGTTTCAGCCGTGAAACATATTTCGAATTTAGTGTAACTGGTTATATAGGGTTGGGAAAAAGAATCAAACACGCAGAGCACGTCGACTACTTTTGATGAATAAACTTGAGGACTTACCGTTTAGTTTTGAATTTTATCCTATAAGCCGCATCAATGATCAACATCCTATTTCCACGTATAAAATCACTGTTTAAAAGAGCAGTTTGAAGAGTATTATTCAGCTTTTTTGGCAAAATAATTGATTAAAAACCACATTTAAATATCGTTGTTATACTCTTGTATTGCTACTACATACGTTGAAAGCTAAAATAAAATGAATTTTAAAAGGCATAATGAGGGAGACGACGTTACATTGTCATTTAAGGCACAAGACAAGAAGTCGAAAACGTCTCGACTATTATCCATGCTGCCATATTCAGTATTCACCATTCATTTCCCATGTCACTGATTAGGAGAATTTGTTTAACAATCAGGACCGTACTGATCATTTCCGTAACTCTCATGACCTTTCTGTTTGATTAAACAGTGATATTGTAAGGAAAATTTAGATGCTGATCACTTCATTGATCCAAACGTTTGAAGTAACCGTTGATAGAAATTATTTCCTTTGGGGTTACTTTGTGTTTTCTTTACTTTGGAGCATTTTGGAGATCAGAATCCTCAATGAGCTGTCTAAAAATCAACGAAATTATCTGTGGTTGTCAGGCTGGTTCCCGCCACATCTTAGTTTTTCATCTATTATTATGCACCCGTGCATGTTAAGCACTAAGGTGGGCTGAGAAGGGGGGCGGGGGGGGGGGAGCTATCACAGTAATTGGGTAGAGATTTTGATTTTATTCTCCGATACCATTTCTTGCCTAGACTGAAAATCTGGAATGACGAATTTTCCTGGATGCGCTTCTTCCCCCCTTCTCCTTAAGTCTTACCCAACAGGTGCACTAAACTTTTTAAGGACGATATCGTCTTTGTTCAGTACTGCGCGTGTAAGGTTTTCCCAGTCACAGAAAGTTGTAATTACCATTTAACACATCATTAATTTTGCTTGGCTTGTCACTATGTAGGAGAATGAAATCCAAAAAGAAAAATTTGTGTAAACATGTAGTTTTCAGAGATGATAAAGTTTCCTTTTTTGAAATCTTTTTTGCATATGTTTTTTTTATTAGTACATCTCTGCTTAGTTACCTCTGAACTAGTTAGTAACCCCTTTTTCCTTGTAACTATCAGTAATGTCAGTAGTGCAATGTGGTACTCACAAACTAGGCATTAAAATTGAGAAAATTTAAAACCTACGAGCTAGAAAGTTTTATACGAGCCATGCTCAAAACTTGGAGGAACAACTTTGAATGGAGGGGATTCATGATTACTTTAAAAGGTGAAACTGTTCTAGCAAATAAGTGGTTTATCTAAGGATGCATTCGATTGGTCGCATTGCAGAATAGTAGATCGTGTTTTTGGACTCGTTGGAATAAAGAGGGTCAAATGCGCCGTTTAACAACCTCGAGTTCTGTGATGCATAGAGTTTTTTCTCTTGATACGAAATTGAAGTGCAAATTGTATATTTTTATAACCTCCTTTTTTTAACGTTAAGTGTACCGTTGCGAATAATTTGCTGGACAGATCAGGGTTAATAATCCTAGAAAATGGGACAAAAATTTGCTTTGTCAAGAAAACTAGTTTATCTTTGGAAACCAAACATGTAGCTCACAAATTGTATAATTTATTTAAGTTCTTGTGAAAAAATGGAATGTATTGAATTATATTTTTATGATGATCTTGTGTTTACTCACGTTATACACGAAATAAAATTTATTTGAAGCACAGAGTGCTTTTGTTAGTAGATATAATTTGAATAGGGGTGATTAGCCATAATACTACAAACTTCCAAGGGCGATGAAATTTCTCTTTCACTTCAGTGGCGGATCCAGGGGAGGGGCCCGGCCTCCCCTCCCCTCCCCTCTTGTTTTTAGACCAAACTGAGGCCCGAAAAGTGGAAAAAAATTTTTTTTGAAGACCGGCCCCTCCCTTTATCTCAAGGTCTGGATTCGGCACTGCACTTATCTCACAAGTAAGCCGAGCAGGCCTAAACAACCACGCAGACGGTTTCGCATGAACAAGTCTAAAATTAAGTACTCTGGTGTTGACGGGTTTACCTACAATGTTTGCTTTGTTTCTCGAATTTGGCGCCAGAACTCTTCCCTAGGATCTCTGACCTTTTCTCTTCTCGGAAAACCGGGCTGAAATTTCTCATATGAACCCAATCCTAGACTGCGAGTAGTCCCTCATTTTTCCTCAGGGATATTTATAGAGCGAACGAAACGCGAGCGCGCGTGAAAGTCACCCCACGAGAGAAAAGACGATGATTTTCACGCGCGCTTGCGTTTCGTTCGCTCTTGACTATCCCTGAGGAAAAATGAGGGACTACTCGTAGTCTAACCCAAGGCGAAATTCATCCCAATATATACCGGGCCAGCCCTGTCAACCGGGCTCATGTGAAAAGGCCCTTAGCCGTTCTTTTCGCGTAGCCGGGCCGGGAATTTCGCCTTTGGAGCGACTTTGGAACAGCTTTGATTCAGACGCCGAAATTTTTAAGAACCGAACCTAATGTATAAATTATTATAACATATTTGGTAAGCATTTTAACTGAAATGAGCATTTTTGCCTTTTGAACTTAGTTCAGCAACAAATAATTTGGCGTCTGAACCGGGCGGGGGCCTAAGACTGGCTTACCTGTAGAACACCTTCCCAAGATTCCTTGTTATTTCCCATATTTCCTTGCGGTTTCACCAATACTTTGATTGCTTGTTGAACGCCTTCGGTCTTGTAGAATTTTGCATTCTGTGTAGCTTTGGGAGAGACAGATTTGCCTTGAACACTAAGGTTTGTTATGACAAAGTTAACTATTGATTACGGATTGATCTTACTGGGAACGCGTTACTTTACAGCTTCATAGTTCATGAGCAAATCAAAGTAGAAACCCTTTGCACTTGTACTTCCGCTTTACGGTTTTTCCGATTTCTCTATAAAATCACATTATTTTCTCAATGGCCGAAATGGCATCACTCATGTTCCAGATCGCATAGTTTTTTGTTCTGAATTGCATCATGTCTTCTCAAAATCGCACCATTCTTTATCAAAGTGTCCACATAAAAACGCCTACATATTAAAAGCAAATTAAGAAATTTGATCATACAAATCAATGGGTTCTTTCGTGCTGGTGTAAAGGTGTCTGGCAGTCTGATTTTCTCCTCTTTTGAGTAGTTTATGTGGTAGTTATGCATGGTTCAATTTCACATGTTACTCTCCCCACCTGGCAAACTCTGGAACAGGTTGTCAGTGTGCCTCTTCTCATTTGCCTTGTGTGTGCATGTGCTATATTTTGTTGGAATACAGTAAAATATAAATCAATGTTCTTATGCATATGTTGTACCTGAGACAACTTTGTGAGGTCCATTAGGAGCCTGGCGTTGGGAAATAGACTGCCGACCTAGAAAACAAGTCAAATTCCTGTAGGTATACCCAAGGGGCATAAATTATAACAGATTAATATTGTACCATGCATTAGGGATTAGGATTAGTCAAGAATTGGACGTTTGTTTTAGGTAATTAATAGTATTGAACTCGAGAAAATTTCTAAAATCATATCCATCTGCTGGACACTAGAGCTGACCCTGGTTACTACAAGCATTGGCCTTTCATAAGAAGCAAATATAAAATAGAACCAAAAGAAAGATGTTCAATTCTCCACTGACTAGATGCATTTACCCTGGCAATTTGAAATCTTAGTGACAGCTCTGGGACACATAATCACAAGGTTAATCTGTTTCACATACAGAATGAGATTTACAACCATTTCTGGTCTCACTATTTAACAAACAAACCACTAGATCAATAAAATATTGTTACTGACTAAAACCGTGCATTGGGTAATTTCAAAATGGATATAATAAATTGGTTAAGCAGTTATAAAACTTTGTAACATAAAATGTTTATTGTGGTCTTATAAAATTTTATTTATATACCTGTCATTTCAAATCCAACTCAAGCTGTGCACTAGTTAAATTTTGATATTTGCACATGATAAATCCAGCCAAACACGAGGAAACAGAGCCATTTATTTATTCATTTATTTTGAAATTACTTGTATGATTTCAGACCAAACTACACTTGACTCCGTTCTTTGTGCACTGTGGTAAACAAGCTGTGGAAATCAAAAAGCTAAAATGTGAGCTGTGCAATATCACTCCAGAATCTTGCAGGTAAGCAGTCTTGTGGTGCAGCTGTTCTCAGTGTTGTTATGCAGGTGTGTTTAAAACACCAAATAGCAAAATGGTGAAATGACTAAAATTATATAAAAATAATACATATTTTCCTTTTTACCGGTTTTCCAGAGTTTCTGGGGTTGTCATGCACATTCCCGACCAGCCATAAGATTTGAAGGCTCTGTTGACGAGATTGTTGTCATGCAGAGCTTGTGTGATGTGCGTGCGCAAGCTCATCACATGTTCCCGAAAATAGCTCTTCCTTGGGGAAGTCAACTGAGATGGCGGAGCGTATTACAAAGTGAAGCTGCCATCAATTTTTACAAATATGAGGATGAAGAAGTAATAAGTCCAAAGTCCAAAAAAATGTTGCTAATAGTTCCACAAATGAACAGAGTATTATAATTTCGTGCAAGTCTATCCTTATTATAAACAGGGTACTATTACCTGCATGATTGATACGATTTGCTAGATGAAATTTGTTTGCACTCCAAGTACACAAAAGCAATAACTATAACGTGAAATTTGCTCTATTGCAATTGCCAATAAATGGCTTTAAAACAAGATGGCATGCATTTTGTTCTTTGTCCTAAACAATTCAAGGCTGTGCTCTACTTAAGGAAAATTGAGGGGAGCCCAGTGCTCTGAAACTGTAAAGTCTAGGGTACCCAGCATATGATTTGTATGAAAAATCTGAGATTTTCTAGTCGCCCGAGGGCAAAAGTTAAACACCAGAGGCCACCGGGCTCTGCTAGACAGGGCGTGACTTGTATTAAAGGATTTTTTGGCAGGGGTTGGGGAGGCAGAAACTGACACCATTTTGAAAACCGAGAAGCCCCTGGGAAGAGGCGAGACCCTTGGAATGATAAAGATAGGTCACGAACAGAAAGTGACAAATGTTATGGCACAACAAGATTTGTGAGTTTTTACATGCTGAGCAGAGTTTTGCCGGTTCTTAGAATGTAAAGAAATAGCGACTGGGCACAACAACAACAACAAAAAAACAGGGAGTCATTTGTTTTTAGTGTTTAGAAAAGTCATTTCACTGTTTCGCTCCTTTGTGATCTCACCATTTTGTCATTTTGCCATTTCTTGTTTTAAACACGCACTTGTCATGCAATGATTCCCCCTCCCCCGGGCCACAGACAGCTTGCTGTAAAACAAAAGCAAAAGAACAATAACAATAGACTCTAAGAGAACAATGTGCAAATATACAAAATGAAAACTTGGTGATCATGATATGAAATGCTGGTACTAATATTTATTATTGTTCGTTCAGCATAATATTTTGCTGTTTCTCATGATTGGCTTAAATACCACTGCTTAAATTCTTTGCTTTACAATATGCAGTATATTTCTCTAATATGTGAGTGCAACATGACGTTTCCAGGCAGCAGTGTTGACAGCATGACTGCCTTGGACTGAGACAAAAAAAGTGACAAGTGTTGATGACTTTGTTTTGTATATTTTTAGAGTTATCTCCACTATGCCAACTGGACCATTACTTGTAAAGTTTGGCGGTATGTCAAAAGTGAGTGAAATTTCATTTATTTTTAATAATGATGATGAGTTGCAAGTTGGTAGCTGTGCTCTTTACAGCAATTTGTGATATATCTATAGAATCTGATAATCTTGTCCTCATAATTATCTGGAAAACATGGCTCTCAGGCTGTTTTCTGTCAAAGCGACAGTCCATTTTTCTTTTAGACTGTTCACAGTCCCCTATTTTTTCGTGGTGAGATAGTTCAGATATACTGCGTCGTACCGTCACGGGTATCTTGATAACGAATTCGTTGTGTTTTGTGGGAACTAATTTTTGCCATTAGGACAGATTGGTTTCTCTTGCTGGAAATTAATTTTTGCGATTTTCAGAAAATACCCCATACCCAGCATTGATAATATCTTTGTCTTTATTGAGTACCTGCAATAGAAAAACATATTTTGAAGCAATAAACCAGTATTTCGTTGTTTCTGAATGAAAGAGACAAGTTGTGATTGAACAGACATGATTTGTTAGTCCTGTATTCTTGTGAAGTGAATTTAAGTTAGAGAATATTGACTCTGGAGTTAATTTTTTGTGGGAAAAATGTTTGCAGGAACTTATTTGCGCAGATCGCTGGAGAAACCGCAAAAATTAGAACCCTCAAAAATCTTCTGCAACACAGTATGTTAATTTGGGACCCAGACTCTTGGTTATTGTTATGCTTTACCCTTGTATAAACCTGTACCATAATGACCTGATAGACACCTGGAGTGTCCTTTTAATTTTAGGGATCTAAGCGGGGGTGTTTAATAGATACAATGTAGGAGGCATATAAATGAGAGAGGCATCTATTCTCATAACTGGAACAAGTTCAACAAAACTAATATGCTTTGAGCGAAAATATAATAGGGTTTAAAATAGTGGAATATCTGTAACTGGTCAAAATTAAAGTCCAGTTAAAATTTCTTAAGCTAGGTTGATTGTCAGTTTCCTGTGTCTCCTAGCCCTGATTATTTGTAAATTAGGGCTAAGAGACAATGTGAATTGAGAATCAACCTAGATTTAAAAAGTTTAACCAGAATTTACTTTTGACCTGTAACATAACTACTCCATCAATTGATCAACTAAGCCCTCTAGAGATTCATATCACTCTTTCAAACCCCAACATCGATGTCAGAATCCTCGCTCAGGATTATTTTGTTTCCATGGTTAGTCTGTCCTTACTTTGAACCTGACATTGAGCAAGATGAAATGTGTAAAGCCTTGTTAATCAAGCAACAATCTTGGACAAAACTGTTGAGAAAATTGCGCACTTGGGGGGCATTTTTTCTAAACTTCGTAGCCGACCGATTCTTCCCTCCCCCCTTCCCCCTGGAAGCAGTGTTGTTGGGTCTTCAAAAGAAAGCCGGATCCCTAAGCATTTGTAGGAAGCAACTTTGAACTGGGGGAGGGGGTTTTGTTTACGCAAAGTCTTTGATTTGGAAATAGTTTTGTTGCGTTAGGTAGTGCACATTAATGAAAACATTTTCTCAAGTAGTTTTGTCCAGGATTGAAGAAACTGAATGAATTGAATGATTTTGCTCCTTTTCGCTAATTCTCAGTATTTTGGAGTAATTCTCATTGGTGGCGTCTATTAGGAAGGGGGCATTTATTAGAGAGGGGCGTCTAATACAATTCTAACAACTTAGAGGGTGCATCTGTTAGATAAGAGACGTTCATTTGGGATTTGGTTTCTATTAGGTCATTTAGGGTAAACTATCACTTTTTTTACCAAGCATGTGTGTATACTGTGTTAACAATAATTTTATTTCCTTTCACCTAGAAATTTATTTGAATGCTAAACGTAGCTCTGTACCTTTTCTCTTCACTGCACTTGTGTAATCTTGAATAAGGCTTTATTGGCACTGTGTTTTTGCTGCATTCATCAGATACACGGTTCAGTAAGTTGCAGAACAAACACTTTTAAGTTTTTTTTCTTAACTTCAGATATGGACTTGTTGGTGAAGTGGTATTTACAGTGAACAATTTTTTATTTACCTACAGCTATACAAAAATGACAACTAGAAGATGAAGATTTTGAATCTAAGAACTGAATCAGTTGGTTGAATAGCTCATTTGAATGAACAAGCACCTTGGATTAGGATGGCAGCTGCAGCACCGTCACCCCTTGCCAGCTCTGAAGAGAAGACAAATGGATGCAAGCTAAGCAGGCTTCTTATCGATGGTGGAACAACAGTTCTAAGAAATGTTTTCAATTATCATCATCCTCCAGCCAACTTGGCTGCTGATCTCCGTGCCAATTATTTAATCCTGGACAACCTCTTCCGGCGAAGAGTTCTAAAGGGTCATCAGTGGGACAAACTCTTCCCGCCTGGGGGAACCGCACCAGACTCCAACACGTTCGACATCACTCTTTTATTCCTTCTTTTGACCAACATTTGTGGACTGGCTCCTCCCGGCACAGGATGGCACACTAAACCAGCCCCTAGTGACAACTCTCACGAGGCGAATCTTGCTCGTGTCAAGTATTTCCGTAACGAGTTGTATGGTCATGTGACCAGTACTGGTGTTGATGCTCATTCCTTCTCTGTTCTGTGGCGGGAAATCAGTGCTGTTCTTGTAGCTCTTGGGTTACAGCAATCAGAAGTTGACCGACTGAAGGCAGAGCGAGGCGGAGAGGAAAATTATCTTGACGCGTTACGTGAGTGGGCTGACTGTGAAATTGACATCAAAACACAACTGAAGGAAAACACGTTTAAGTTGGAAGAAGTACACCAAGTTGTTACAGAAATACGTCAAGCTCAACTCAACACGGACCAGGAGGAAGAAATCCTACAAAAACTTGCAAAGGTTGACACGGAAAACATTATTAGACACCATTCAGAAAGATATTTAGAGGGAACCCGGAAGTCTATCGTCACCAAAGTCAATGATTGGTTGAAAGACGGCAGCTCTCCTAATCGTGTGATGGTGATAGTTGGAAATGCAGGCATGGGGAAGTCTGTTATTGCAGCCGAGTTGAGCAAAAGGATGTTCCAAGAGGGTAAATTGTCTGGAAGCCATTTTTGCCAACATGACAAGGTGCGCCACAGGAACCCCAAGGTGATGCTACAGTCTTTAGCCTATCAGCTGTCACATTCTCTGCCAGACTACAGGAAAGCTCTTGTAAAACAACTCTCTAGAAACTTGGGTGTGGAGATCAATGACATGGAAGTGGGGGATCTGTTTGAGTTGCTATTCGAAGAACCACTGAGCAGACTAACCGACCCCAATTCTACCTGTCTTGTGATAATTGATGCTTTAGATGAAAGTGAGTACCAAGGACGCAATGAGTTACTTGATGTGATTGCCAGATGCTTCAACAAACTCCCGCTTTGGATTCGATTCCTGGTGACAACACGACCAGAAATTAATATTTGCGACAGCTTAAAAGGTCTGCAACCCCTGCTGCTTGAACCCAGTGATGAAGAAAACTTGAAAGACATTCGCTTTTTGTTTGAAAAACGGTTAAGCTGTAAGTTACAAAGTGAGAATCATGAGGTTATCTTTCAGGAGCTTGCCCAGAAGTCAGAAGGATTGATTTTATGGGCCCAGCTTCTAACAGATTTCATTATTGAGAATAATTTGTCATTTCGTACCTTGGAGGAGCTCAACAGCACCGTACCCTTGGGTATTTCATCCGTTTATGAGCGTTACTTCACACGTTTGGAGAGTGCACTTAAAAGAGAACTGAAGTCTACCGAAGAGCAGTTTCTGAATTTCCTTTGTGCGATTGTAGCCGCAAGGGAACCGCTGCCGCTTGGGTTTGTTTCTAAGCTGTTACTACAAGGTGAAAGTTCGTCAAGTTTTCAACGAAAAGTGAGCAATGCTGTTGCCTGTATATCGTCGCTTTTACCGGTTCAAGACGGCTGTGTACATTTCTTTCACAAGTCACTCAAGGACTGGCTGTCTGACAAGACTCGCTTTTCGCAACACAAACATATTGTGAACGAAAACGAAGGTCACCGCATTCTGTCCGGTCTTTGTATTGGCGAATTGGACGAGGTAAAAAGAAAAGGTGTCCAACATTCAGAGCAGTTCAGTGACACCACAAAGTACGCACTGCAACATGGCGTTAAACATATTCTAGAGTTGGATGAAGATACAAGACCATGCAGCCTTGAAGATATTGTAAATTACTATGTTCTCGACTTGGAAATTGTGTATGCAAAGCTGCTGGTTAATATCACAGTTGCCTCAGAAGATATTGTAAGCATCATGAAGTTTTGTGTGGAAAAGCAACACTGTGTTGCTGAGTCGTTGAAATTTCTATTAAATACGCACAGTAGAGAACTGAAAGAACTTCCTCATGTGATCTTTCAAACTGTATTGAATGAAGGAGGACCGGACCTGTTCTCTGAGGCATCCAACCTTTTGAAGACAAAGTATTCTAACATATCATACCTGGAGCACTTGAACAAGAACGATTTGCAACGAACTGTACAAACTGTATTTTGTTGTTCATCGGAAGTGGCTTGTTTTGATGTATCACGACAGTCAGACTACATGGTTTGCGAGTGTCGTGACGGAACAATTTTGTTGTGGTCACTTCATACAGGCAACCTATTATGGAAACGTCCCGTAATTAACGAGAAACGTGTTTGGTTTGAGGAAACTGCTTTCAAAACGCTCCAGGACTTTTTTGGCCAATCAGTTTCTTGTTTCAACTCAGTTATCTTTCACCCTTCTAAAGATTTCATCTTGCCCGGAGTCTTAAGCCATGCATATACTTTTAACGGAGAACTGACACAACTTTTTCCTGAAAGCCACTGTAGGTTTTCTGTTTGTGCACCTTCTGGTGACACGATTTTCACTGACTGTCCCACCGATGCAAAGTGTCTTATTCTGTGGAGTCTGTTGAATGGCAGAGAGATAACTCGTACCGTCAGAGATAAAGATGTGCTAACTTTTGCGTTGTCTCGAGATGGGATGCTGCTAGCAGTCTCACATCGAATTGGAGGCATTTGTTTGCTTGATGTGACGAATGGTTTTAGAACTCTAACAGAAGTGGAAGGAACAATTGAAATTGGAATGATGAAGTTCTCGCCAGATCGTCGCCACCTTTATTGTTGGCATTTTTACAAGACTTGTTTAGATTCTTTTTATTTAGCTCAATCTCGTCTTTGTTACACAGTGAATAATGAAGATAATGATAATGTTTCACTTGACTTTAAGCCTGCCACATTTGCTTTCCAAGACTCACCCCCTATTTTGTTAGGCGATTCGGCGCTGACTTCTTCAGTGACAAAATCTCTTGACGTCTCTAAGATCCTCTGTAATTCATGGTTTTTGTTTGTGCTCAGCAAACAATATGTCTTAGAGAGTCATCCTAATAGGGATATTATCAAGGCGCTTTCCCTGGAAAAAGTCGCAGTAAACAGATATTCCGTCGGAGACTCTTTTGTGTTGAAAATTGTATTTTCGATTAATGGTGAGACTATATATGTTATGACACATGAGGAGGAACATGCACGAATTACAGCGTGGGATTCCTCTAGTGGAGAACTCAAGGCAGAGAAAAAAAATGTCAGTTTCAGTGATATTGAGGATAGTGTTTGTTCTCACCTTGTAGCCTTGAGAGAAGGAGTTCTTTTCACAACGAGCAAAAGGACTGCTGAACTGTGGAATCCGGATTTAACTGAGCGCATCAGATATTGCGTGTACCCTGAAAATATCACAGGAATCTTCCCTATTTCAGACGAACGCGTTGTTTTTAATTTACTTGGGATGAATGCGATCATTTTTGACACATCTAAAACTGACCAAGTATCAATACCCCTTTTTGGTATGCAACTTCTGGCGTGTAACAGTAAATCCCAGGTGGTCACCTTTTCAGGAGATCATATTCAGATGTGGAATGGTGACACCTTATTTTGGAAACGTGAGTGGCCAAGAACTATTCTTGGACCAGCTATAGTGCGGTTTTCACCCAGTGAAGAGTTTCTTGTAGTTTGGGCAGGTCTTGATTCCGAAGAGGTCTACGTTCATGATCCAACCTCAGGGAAATTGTTGCGTATTTTCGAAACAGCCGGAGATGTCTGTGAGTGTACATTTGTTGGCGACGCGGACTGTGTCATTCTTACTTTTCTTCCCCTTGGTGATGCTTGGTGCCTTCGACTGTTCAACATCCGATCTGGGGATCTCCTTTCTTTAATTGACTTAGAGACTTGGTGGTCAGGTTTAATAGTAAGTCATCCTGAGAAAGGATTGATCGCTTCTGCCCTACAAAACTACAAAACTACAAAACTACAAAACTCCGAAGACCTATTTAAAGTTATCCAGACTCGTTTGTCAGGATATAACAGAGACTCGCAGAGGAGCTTAAGGTCAGTCATTACCTATAAATCTGGCTCTGATTTAGTAGATGATTTTCTATATATTTTCTAGAATTTTTGTTACGATGAACACCTAAGTGGAGGCGTTAGCCTGCATTGCTCGCGGTTTTTTTGAAATGTTCTTTTTTTTCTCGTTTGCGGTTGAAGTTAGTAAGGTACAAAGCCGAGCAAAAGCTAAGCAGCGGTCAAACGAATAAACGACGAGGAATGGGGCGAGGAAAAAAAAAGGAGTGTGATTTTAAACCGCCTGCATTCAACCTCGTGTGATTTTTGGAACGACACCTCAACAGTTCAAGTCTTGTATGGCCTGCACTTGATGTCTGCGTAATGCCAATGTCAACCTCCAACATGTGGAAAAATAGATCTTTTATAGATACGACGGCCATATTGAATTAATTAGATTTAAAGAGTATTATGGGGAGGCCCAAGGGGCATTAGCACGATCCGATCCGATCCTCGATACTCGCTCAGTATACGCGCGCTTTTCGGGGCAATTTTTCATAAATTTTAACTAGAATGAGATTCTAATGGGAAAAAAGATCGTTGTGCCAGGTTTGCGTGTAATAATGATCGTCATTTTCCCGAGAGATATATGGTGAAAGACCATACCAGTTTCTTCGAAGGGATTCAAGGTAAACAAAAATACTAAAGTTTGCTCAAATCATTTTAATTTGGAAGAGCAGTTGACAGTCATCCTCATCTCACGCTCTTTCTGAAAGGCTATGATCGGGAAATAGTAACACGTAAGAGAAAAGCTCCCATGGACAGGCTTCCAGTACAACCAATAAGGAGAAAGAAGAAGAAGTCAGATACTGATTCTAAACAGCGAGAGAAGAAAGAAGCAATTAATATTATCGACACTCCGACGGAAAACTAGCATGGAAAATCGCCAAAGGTCAAGTAACCACGGTCTTGCGATCGCGTTTGCAGTTTGCCGTTCATTTTTGAACGGCAGGAAGGGCTACGAACGGTAAGTGACTAACGGAAAGACGTTTGGCCACTAAAAGTTCTACAGCTTCGCGTTTGAAGGCACGAAGTATCTTTTTATATCCGTCTGCGATGTGTTTGTTGGATTTTGTTACTCGAATCGATGAATTATTCCTGTTTTTTGGTCGATAAAAGTGATGCACTTCGACTTGTTGAAAAACAGCATGGCGGCACTAAACAATGAACGTCTTGCTAAAATTTGAAATCCCGGCAACGCGAAACTGCAAACGCATAACTGCAAACTGCAGTTTGCGGTTTCCCATGAAAACCCTGATGCTAAAGGTCTCTATTACATCCAAACACGGCGCAACGATCTGTTGTCCCATTACAATCTTACTCTAGGAAAACGTTAAGAAAAATTGCCCCGAAAAGCGCGCGTAAAAAGTGAGCGATTATATAGAATCGTGCACATTCCCCCCCATAACACTCCTTAAATCTAGTTAATTCAATATGGCCGCCGTATAGATAAAAAGATCTATTGATTTGAGTATTGACGCGCGCCTGATTGTTTGTAGTCTTTGTCTTTGTAATTCTCTAGGCGTTAGTATGAAGACTGAAACTCAACAAATCAACACCAGCATGGTAGGATGTTTTGCCTGCCTTACTGCACACACACCATACTGTCAGCAAAAGTGCATAGTCTCGCCCCTCTTTTTCGTTTTATCTCCCAGCTCTGTTCAGCTTTCGCGCGGCTTTGTCTCCTACTTTACTAACCACAAACGAAAGACACAGAGGCGTACGAAGTGGGTTAGGAATGTTTCTTCCTGTCCCTTTCAAAACACTGGTGAGGTTTCGCAAAAGCAGGACAGAGGAAAGAAGGTGGCAAACCTTGTGTGACAAGCGTGACAATAATTTCCACCTTTCTTTAACAAAAAACAGATTATACCTCCATCACTTTTGTCACAAAGAAGCGTTTTGTCGTCCTCTTCTTTCTGCCGTCGTGTTCAGTAGTCTGTGTAGAAACATGAGTTAGACTCTCCTACGGAATCAGTGAATTAGCGTATGCTCACGGATTGTAGAAACGTCGATCACTGTTAACAACATTCCCTTTAGGGATAGTCTCCCTCGCAGCCGTTTTGCCTCGTCACGCAACGCTCCTCCCCTATGTTGGAGAGGAGCGTTACTTGATGAGACAAAACGGCTGCGAGGGATACTACTTTTAGGACCACCCTCATCCAGGCGGCCACCCAGACAATCATACTCCACCCTTTTATGTTATCTTTAGTTAAATGAATCAGCGCTTGCTCTCATCAAGGTTAAAGGAGCATACACAGCATTGTCGCTCTCCTGGAATCCCCACTCTTCTCCCAGTGTTCCTTGCGGGTTTATTGTCATTTGCTTGTTGTTTTGTAGATACAAACCATTTACTAAGCTTTTGCTTTTCCCTGACAATAGATAGAATCAAGCTCCAG